>JAMPIV010005923.1:0-7500 GCA_024509875.1 Oreohelix idahoensis
AAACAAGTTATGAACTAAAGAATAGTAACGCTGTAATCGACCATCCATGTCGTAGATGGCGACTAAGGAGGGTTTGGTACATGGTAGTCTACCCCATGCTGTAGAACAGGGGTCGGCTCCCGATCGATCTAAATCTACAGGTAAATCCCAAGGCATTATTTGATAGATCTGTAGGTGACGGAAGGGTTAAAAAAAGGAATTTTTAAAGCTAGGCAAATTTCTGACTACCCCTCTCCCACCAGCACTTAATAACGCGGTGTCCCCAATTTTTACAGGCTTTTCTTTAACGTGCAACGAAATCACTCTCTTGTCACCTTCAAATCTTGCAATCGATTTTTCAATCCCTTCCAGGTGAGCAATAGCTCTGAAACTTGGCATAGTTGTGTATTTTCCATGACAATACAATAATCGTAAAAATAATAAAATGAATACAATTAAAATTAATGTTAATTTTTGTTTGTTTGTAGAGGTAACCCCAGACTCCGAATGGAGCAGTGAGTGAGTGATGATTACATCAGCATGAGTGTCGTAGATTTCCGATAGGAGAATTAAGACTAGGTTTGGTCCCTTCTGAATAGGTTTGAATAGGTGATAGACTCAGTGAGAGTTAGTGAAAGGTAATAGAATTTCCACACACGTGAGATGATAGATTTGATATAGTGGCTGTCTCTGAAAGCAAAAAGAATTCTTCTCTCTCTCACCTATCTTCTACAACAGTTGTTACAGCGTCAGACAGACTACACCAATATACATATTACGTATATTTCTATCACTCACAGGCACGCACATACACGTGACGACAGGTAAACACACAGACGTGGGAAAACTATAACAATGATATATATATTATCTAGAACGAGCTGACCAAACACGATTATTAAGTTCAAGAGCGATTTTATATCAGGAAAAAATCGGCTCACAACATCAAAGAAAGTACATCAAGGAAAATACATATACACATAGTCATAAAAAAAATCAAGGAAATGTTGCAAGGATGATAGCCCCGTTATAGTGTTAACTCTAGGTTTAGCCCGGCCCCGTTAAGAGAACAGATGATGGCGCCAGAGTCACAGATACATAGGGTTTGAGTCTAAGAGTTTTTTTCTTTGTTTTATCTCGTAATTATATGCACAGAGTTTGAAAAAAATCTGATTTAACCTAAGACAAAAACACAAGAACTCTAGCCTTAGCAACAAATTATGCAGATTGGAAAAAAAAAATTAGGACAGCAACAGGGTGTCAAAGATAAAATAGTAAAAAAATATCACTAAGACCAGTGTACACTCATTCATTCCGCCATGGCTTCTCATTCAGGTACTCACGACTTTGCTCGCTGCCTCTTGGAACACATTGATTTTAGATTTTCACACAGACTCAAAAAAAATGCAGTCTTCTGCCAAGAAGTCCCCAGTTCCAAAAGACGTATTTAACTTGGAGTCTCCGGGAACGACTACTTGGGTATGCAAATTTGTTCAAATGTCTGATTAAGTCACCTAACACTTATTCCAGGCGCGGGAGTTAGCAGAGCACAGTGTCAATAGCGTAGGTTTCTAAAAATGATGAATGTCAGGTCGGTGCCTTCCCTCAGTATAGGATTCACTTTAGTCACACCACAGATTTGTCCACAAGATATAATCTAGTCGGGAAATGATTGTTAATCTTCACGCCACCAGGCAGCAAATTATATAGAGTTTCTAGAAGAAATTAAGTGCTGGCTCCAAGGTCCAGTATTTATCATTACAGTCTTTGAAAACCCGTTATAGGGATATTAGTATTTCTGTCTAACTTGCACCGTCAGATCAGTGTTACTTGAGAAAACCCACGTGGTTCAAAATAAGGACTGTCTATTTCTTCACAAGTATGGAAACTACTACTAGGTGCTGGTAAAGTTAGGGTCACCCCAAAACTTTCACTGTGTGGAGGAAAATTAACACATATAATATAATAAACAGAATCTGTACTGGTTAAAACTTACATTTAAACTTGCAAGCAGAGAGCTTTGCTTATCATTTAAACTTCCCGTGACGTAAGTTATATTTAAAAATCAGCAATCCTCATAAATTAAGAACACGTGCGTATTCCGTCACCATTCATGAGGCTGGATTCTAGAGTTTATACGTTAGTTTAGAAAAATACACTCGACTGAGTATTAGCAGTTAAATTAAATTTATAAATAGCTACAATTGCCGTTATAAGCTAGAAATTTTAATTTTATTCTGCTTTCCACTGAATGCTTCCCTAGAAAATATAATAGCCTACCACTTTATTTCTCTTCTGCGCTAAAGAAATAGATTAACATGAATTAAGCGATTTAACACTTTAACACTCACAAAATCTATATATCTATCATATTAATTACCTCAACCACAGAATTACAGGTAGTCGCACAACTTTAAGAATAAAAATGCTGAAAATATTTCTGGAAGTCTAGAAGTTCGACAAATTGCCGAAACAAACTGAGATCTTCGCTAACAGCTATTCTGTTTTCGAGCGACCTATCTACTGTGGAGTCTATGAGCGAGAATGAAATTAAAGTTTCAAACTTGGCCAATATCTTAAAATCAGACAAAGGGCCCAAACTTACTATTTCGCCAAGCGAAATTATCTCCCCTACTCCCAACATTTACGTCCGCTTAACGCGTGTCGTAACTGTCACCTACTGACCACGATGTACGCGTGTCAGTTTCAAATCCCAGACAGCCTGACTCCATTGCAGGGCAGTTTTCATACTACAGCTGACCATGGCCCAAGTGAGCGCCGTGTCAGTTTGGGATTTTCCAGACAAATGTCTGGATACTGACCGGTGCAGATGTAAAGTATCACACCTCACCGGGACTAATGCCGAGAAGAAACTCGCGCGCTCGGTGAGAATGTAGACGATTTGCTACGTCCTGTGTTCAGCGAACCGACTTATCACGCCTTCTGACGCCCTGCAGCCCTGACATCTACGTAATATCGTCCTAGCGCGATTCTCAGTTTAAGAGAAAGGAAAACAGGTAAAGTTTGCGAATTATATGAAAATAATATACGCAAAACGAATGGATGAAAAATATACAGGAAAAAGGAAATACAGAGATAATAAAGAGAGAATTTGGTGAAAGAATAGGAAGAAAATGTAGGAAATTAAATGAATATAAACCCTACGTGACAATGAGCATAGTTGTATATTATCATTTTTGAGTTTATTTGTAAACTTAAAACATGTTCATCCAGGCACATGCCATTGCACTCGCCGCTGTACAGACACATTTAAAAAAAATGTAAATTAACTTAAAAGATAATGGTGATTTCTCATCATATTCCCTGAATTATGCTGTATATACTCATTGGAGGGGAGGATTGGTAAAACTTCTGAAAACCAAACAAAATTTTTCTACTTCACATCTAACCATAACCTTATTTATTTTTAAATGTTACATAATAATTTATCATTAAATTTATTATATGTTATTTTACAAATTCATAGTTGATTCAGTTATTACAGAGAGAAGTGCACACGTATGAATCAGGATTTTATATATATTTACATCTAAAGAACCAATAAGAATAATTTTACTGTTAATTCGGTTGGGGGCTTGAACGAGCTAAATCATACACTATATCTCTTCACAAAAGGCGACGGGCAGATACTAAGTAAACTTTGCTAAGACACATTCAGCATTGTTCTTGACTTCTGAATGTCTTGTGAAGACTCCCTCAAGGTAGAAATGTCTTATGAACACTTCCTTGAGATAGAAGCATCATCATCCTTCTATTTGCATCTCTGCCAAGAGTAATATTGTGCGAAGGTAGATACCTTTGAAGACCGACATTAGATACTCTAGGTTTTGGCCATTGTTGAACCATCAATGCAGAGCAAGGGGAGGAAACCCTTAGCAATATGCATGTCTTTCTTTTGTGTTCTGGTGCCATGCTGCTCTCCAGTGCCTTTGTTATTAGACTCTTCAGATCTCTGTAATCTTGATTCAGGTTATGAATTCTTCCTCTTCGTCGCTCGCTCTAAAATAATCACATCTATCTCTCTTATGTTATGCACAATGCTACAATATACATATGTGGAAGTGAACTTCTGTCTATGAGGTTAGTTACACCCTCCTTGACTCTTGAAATCATCCACACTACTTCAATGGATTCCCCATGTGGTGAAACATGTTGAGAACCCAGCATTGCCCACTAAGCTTGGAGAAGTCACTTGAGCCCCAGACGTAATTCTTTGGCTTTGACTTGGTTGACTGCATGCAGGAGGATCTCACTATAGACCCAGTGAAAGGCAGGGGGAGCTGGGAAGTGGCTCTGTGTAGGATGTGACAATTCCTTGGGAGAGCCCAGAACCAGAGCACAGTATTTTAACTCTGCATATTTGGAGAGCCCCTTTGGATGACAGGGAATGCACAGCGTTCCACGCGCTTCTTACTCCTAGCTTGAGATCAGATGTAATGATTCTTTAAATGCAAGCCAAGCTGGAGAAACTGGAGCTCATTACTTCAACTCAGCACATTTTGGAATGGCAGAAAAGCCACAGAAAAAGCCTAGATCTACAGTGTAGATAATACCAAGGAGTCTTCAGCTTGGTATTGTCTGCTGAAGAGTGAGAAGCTCAGCAACAGTTTTCAGTTAAACAACAACAACAACAACAATCTCTCTTATAAAGACGGCAGTCTGTCTCAGTCTTCTCTCGTCACCAGACAGTTTCTCCCTAATTTAGGTTGGAGAATGCCATGCTGGCACCCTGCTCCTCTCGTGGAGCTGATAGTTTTGGAGTACGTGCTCAACTGTTTATTTGTCCTTCCCTCATAGACACATATCTGTCTGTCAGATTTTCTATTTGTTGTACAGATGGCTCTAAGACATGGAGAACAACAAAGACAACAACCAAAAAGCTACAGACTTTCATAAATGGGTGCTTGCGTAGAATAGAGGGATTAAAATGGTATGACAAGGTTACCAACGTGGAACTGATGAGAAGAACTAGACAAGTGCCAGTGGAACAAGAGATGAGAAGAACACGATGGCGATGGATAGGACACACACTGAGGAAACCTGTTGATAGCATTACAAGGCAGTCCTTGTTCTGGAACCCCCAGGGCAAGAGAGGCAGAGGTAGACCAAGAAGCACATGGAGAAGAGAGCTGGAAACAGAGGTGAAAATGATGAGGAGAACGTGGAAAGAACTTGAGATGATGGCACGTGACAGGAGGACTTGGCATGTGTTTGTTGAAGGCCTATGCTCCTTTGGGAGTGGAGGGTTATGAATGTACAGATGGTATTTGAGTCTGCAATGGCCGGTTCTTAGTCTGAAAATTTGTAAATGATAGTTCTTCCCAGAACTTTACGCCTTACCACAAATTTTAAAACAGCGCACTACACGCTTTGCTGCATTACGATGAGTTCTAGGCGCATGCCTGGTTACTCCCACCAAAAGATATCGCTTGCAGACAACATTTGCAGAAATATGATACCAGTGTAGTAATCTACGTGAGAACTATCTCCATTTGTTATTAATGCAGGCACCAAACAAGCGACCAACAAGGAATAAAATCTAGTTCCTAGAGTTTTATCATCTCTTAGATAGTACTGCCTGGTTGAGCTTTCCGTTAAAGCTAGGGATAGCTTTTTTTGTTCTCTTGTGTTTGTTTTCAACTCGTTGGGGCAGTAGTAGTTTTAATGTAGTTTACTTGATGATATATTCATAATTATCAGAACATTGTGTGTCCAGTTTTTGAAGATAAAACGGGCATCTGTACGAACTCCGGAATAAAGACGTAAGTTTAAATTTTCCATTCATCCATTCGTTCTTTCGTTTGGTTTGGTTATTGGATCATGCACAGGAAAACTGTAATGTACACAGGATACCCGGATCAACCTCATGTAGGTTATAATTAGGGTTTATCGTGTTCATCATTCTATATAGCAAATTACATTGGTCGTTTTTCTTGTGTTTGGTTCATCCAAGCTGTAATTTATCTGCCGTTTGTTGTGGCATTGTTTAATGTCTATGGTGTTTATAACATATCCCCTTCCATGATCCTAGAATGATCTCTCTCTCTCTCTCTCTCTCTCTCTCTCTCTCTCTCTCTCTCTCTCTCTCTCTCTCTCTCCTCCCCCCCCCCCTCTCTCTCTCTCTCTCTCTCTCTCTCTCTCTCTCTCTCTCTCTTTCTACCCTATTGCGTTTTTGGAGGTTTAGAAATGTTATCTACACTAACAAACCACAAGCACAATTAACTCTTTTACCACTATTGCGTTTTTGGAGCGTTTAGAAATGTTATGCTACACTACAAACCCTATTGGTTGTAATCAGATTTTCTTCTTTACACGATATAAAACACAATTATTTGTTGGGTATAAGACTTAAACACTTTACACGATATAAAACACAATTATTTGTTGGGTATAAGACTTAAACACTTTATATTTTGTTCAGAATCTTTGTAAGTTATGAATTATTTTCTTATTAATATGTGCGTTTATCGCTTCATTTAATACAGTGCCTGATGAATATACCTGGCATCCGTTTAGATGACTGGGTAAAACCTAAAACTTGATTGGGACAAAAAAGAGTTAACATAAAATTATGTCTATAGCAGTGTTGCCACAGTTGGGTATTTTTTTTTACTAGATCTGGGTTTTTTGGCTTTCGTCTGGGTATCTGGGTATTTTTTTTTCCAAATCTGCATTAATCTGGGTATATTTGACAATTGGCATTTACAATGCATGGAAAAGTATTCTTTTTAAATTTTAGACTTAAGCAGATAAACAGCATATTGTTTTTTTTTGTTATTATAAGATTATAAAATGAGCGATGATGAATGTACGCTAGGTAGTTGTAGCAGCATGACGACACACACGCCACCGCGTAAAAAAGTGAAGCCATGGTATCAGCAGGCTTTTTGTGCGGAATGGCTAACAGACAGCGAACTGAAGGATTGGATAAAGCCGGACTCTGGCAATCGCTATGCTGCGATTTGTACGGTCTGTTCCTGTACATTAACTAATGCCAACAAAACAGCTTTATTGACACATAAAAGCACACAGAAGCACATGAAAAACTTCGAAGCCAAAAGCAAAACTCTGAACATTAACAAGTTTTTCATCAAACCAACAGAGCCCTGTCTCCAAGACAAAATTGCTAAAGCGGAGATACTGTTGTCGGCTTTCATGGCAGAACATAATACTCCGTTTTCGCAAGTTGATCATTTGATTGAATGTTGCAAGCAGATGTTTCCAGACAGCACAATTGCTAAAAAAAATGTCACTGAAGCGCACCAAGGCTGCCTATGTGAAGCAGTACGGCATTGCTCACTTGGACAAAACAGTGTTCTGGCGCAAATGCAGCTGTTGGATCCAAAGCAAGCTCTCGAGATCAACAAATCTTCTGTCATTCCATTAGCAGCGCAGTTCCCAACAGTTGTTTCAGAAGAGAGCCTTGATCGTCTGTCTGATCAATGGTGAGAACTGGCATCGTACCGAAAAGATCTTGGACATCTGGTGGATGAGGATCCA
>JAMPIV010005923.1:12500-15000 GCA_024509875.1 Oreohelix idahoensis
GAAAAGGGTTGTGTGATAGGAGCAGATCTATCTCAGGGGTTTGAAGCTCTCTTTCCCTGATCCAGATTTCTTGTTATCGACGAAGACGGCAGCTGCTGGTTAGACTGCCCTAAAGAACTGGGGAAGATAATCCTCCATCGGTAATCCTCGATTCGAGAGAGATTAATTGTCAAGTCCATGTATCGCCCTTCGGTCAGAATTCAGTCATTGTCTGATAAAGGGCGGGACGTGTCCTTCTTGGGGTTTTCTATACTTCCTCGGCTAATTTTGCATGTTATACATCTCAGTGTATTGTTTTTATCTCACGCATTTCGTCTTCATCGTTTCCTCTCTTATTTCTTTCAGGAAATGCTTAGCACATTCACATTAACCAGGCATAGCTTTTGTTAAGGGGTGAGAGTGGTAAAGAGGTATTGTGTCCGCCTCGAATTCTAAAGGTACGGAGTTCGATTCCCAGTGGAGGAAATATAATTTATAGAAATTGTTTTCAGAGCCAATGGTCCTAATGATGTCAACCCCCCCCCCCCCTTTCTTCTCCCCGGTCTCCTGGGTAGTGAAATAGGATACCAAGCCTTTTCGGATAAGAGCGAAAAAATAGGAAGTCCCGTTTGCAAGTTGCGTACGTTAAAAATTATACGGCAGTTGGAAATCCTAAAGAGTAGGCCACGAGGCCACTTCCTGGCAAAATTTAAAAATTATAAACAAACCCACTACAAAAAATATTTATATAATGTGTGATTCCTATATACACACATTGGGATTCTCGCCGGTGCTACGGAGTTCGTGAACTGCACTGAGATCTTTGTGTGATCTAATGGAGGAGATCAGAGCACTGATGGAGTTGTCCTTAAATGAAGATAGTCCTTAAAAACCACAACCAAACGAAACTATTGTTATTTATGCATTATTTTTTGGATAGAGGATACCGGGTGGTAAGAAACACTAAATGAAATATTCGAAAAGGGAAAGCTTCCGACCGGTTTAAACCAATAATTTATAACTTTAGTTCATAAAAACTATACACACGAGATGCTAATGCCAAAACAAATCAACAACAAATTAATACATAACTTTTTCTCCGTAAATTACAGATTATAAAATATTATCAGATGCTTTAGTAATATAATTAAAACTTTTAATGTATAAATTATTTAAAGACAACCAGTAGTGCGGCCTGGTGAAGGCTTCTTAGATATAAGGGTGCAATGTTGTCTCCATGCTCCGTGAGAAGAGCATAAGTTAGCTCAGGTTCTTTAAAAATTACAACAGTGCTGGCTCCATGCTCTGTTAGGAGCGACAAGAAGAAGAAGAAAGCGAAAAACAGTATGGACAACGCAGATGGTTATAACTAAAACGCCCCTTGACTTTCCTGTTTATCTGAAAACTGTATATCGCACAACATGAGATACACTATCCTCCAGAAGATCATGTCGTACACCCGTTTAGATTTACACTGTAGTAAGATTTCCTCAAGCTTGCATATATATTTACATGAAAGGGATTCAGTAACTATTACTTTAATTGCTATATACGAGACAAACGAGTGCATACATATGTTTAATAGTGATTCATCCAACTATTAGATTTGTGGTTACATATAAACAGGTTTAATAATCACTTATGGGTTAATAATGTAAAATGAATAAAGTTGTTTATAAAAATGAAGCGACAATATTTCTCATCATCTGATGATGTTAAATTTTGGTGGATAATAGGAACAATTTTTACATGTCCGTTGACTGTGCTTGTATGTTATTTAACTGCCGATGTGGGGTCAATTGAAGTCAGCTTCAGTCGCTGTTGGTTCCCACATGTCTAACATATAAGGAAGGGAAACCCGAGGCCTGTAAACAGTAAATAAATATTAGACAAACATAAAGGTATGTTTTCAGGCACTCGTAAGAAATAAAGAAGTAGAACACCAGACAACAGAAAAACAACAGACGTGAGTGGCTTACCCAGGGTTTGAGCCCCGGAATCACACTATCCTCCCGGCCAGCTAGGCATCCCCAAAAAAAGATGCTTTGATGACCGGTCATTAGTGCGTTTATCTGTTGTTTTTCTGTTGTCTAGTGTTCTACTTCTTTATTTCTTACGAGTGCCTGAAAACATACCTTTATGTTTGTCTAATATTTATTTAATGTTTACAGACCTCGGGTTTCCCTTCCTTATATGTTATAAATGTTTATACAATACCAGAAACCTACCCTCTGTTCTATACTACTGTACTTAAGTCTTCTATCATTTACTAGACACAGTATCAAGGTCTTTGTCTTGTGTGGACTGACATATAGTGTATAATAGGGAAACAACAGAAGTGATTGCGTCATTAATAAGGCTAAGCTGCCCATTGTAAACTTCCGGTGTTGTCTTGCGTTTCGCACTAATGACCGGTCATCAAAGCATCTTTTTTTTGGGATGCCTAGCTGGCCGGGAGGATAGTGTGATTCGCTTGTATAGCTAGGCGGTGTTGTCGTACAGAAGGTCCGGGGTTCAAATC
>JAMPIV010005923.1:20000-128931 GCA_024509875.1 Oreohelix idahoensis
TTGCTTTTGTTGACGACCTGTGTTCGTTGCGGACCTAAAGGGCATTGATTGATTGATTGATTGATTGATTGATTGATTGATTGACACATGATTAAACATAGAAAGGGAGGCAAAAGAGGAAGAAAGATTAAGTATCGCCCTATATAAGATAAAGAAGCCAACGCGACGCGCAAAGGAAACTTATTTCACAAGTTAGAAAGAAACAATCCACTTTGTGGGGAAAAGGGGGGGGGGGGCATGTTATGAGAAGAGGAAAGCTGGAATATATCGTAACAACAGGTAAGATTGAAGGAAAAAGAGATAGGGGAAGACAAAGAGAGCAAATACTGGACAGTTTGACATCGTGGCGTGGAAGGAGGTGAACCGCAGAATTGATGGAAGGAGGTGAACAGCAGAATTGATAAATTGTACTGGAGACAGGAAGTTGTAGAGAGACATGATCTCCTACGCCACTAGGCACGGTACTTGAAGAAGGAGAAGAAGAATAAAACACTGAATCAGGGGGGGGGGGGGGGGGGGGTATGGTCTGAATGAGGAAACATATATAATTTGACTTCTGCCCGTTCCCCCCGGCATGTCGTAGAAGTCAAATAATATGAGGTTTATGCATGGGGCTGGCAACCTCACCGTGTTAAAAAAAAACTGCTGTTGTGAAACCACAGCGGCAAGAGAACATGAATGCTTGGATACGGACTTCCTGTATGGAAGTGAGTCATGGACAAAAGTAATTGGAGGCAAACGAGATGTAGTTTCCCAGAAGAATGATGAGAATCCATAGACTGCTGAGATGATTAACGAAGAACGTCTGACAAGAGCTAACGAACAAAGAAATATAACAAGTAAAAGGAAAAGATAATCAACCTTGACTGGACTTGTGATGAGAAGAGAAACACTCAAAAACATCGTGACAGTAGCTACAAGGGCACATGAGAGCGTGTAAGGATGAACAAACATTTATAAAAAATAATATTCACAACACAATCTCGGTGCAAACTTATTTACTTACATTCTTACACCGGGTGTAGAGATTTGTCAGAGAGAGAACGCGCGCGCCATACTATCCAATCGGCTGTCTTCCTCCTGTTCCAATCGTGTCCTCGGTTTAGAGATTGTCTAATGTTGTCCTCCCAGCGGACTCTGGGTCGTCCTAGAGGTCTGGATCTCTGGCTCTTAGTTTTCTCATACTTGTCGTGGTAGCCGATCTACTTCCATTCTGTAGACATGGCCAAACCATCGTAGTTGGGACTGTTCCACTGTAGCTCACTGGTTTATACTCTACACAACAGATTGAGGTCATCTATACCACAAGAACAGTATTGTTACTAAATATCTCTGCACCTGCGGCACCAGCCCCATGACAACCGAACATCTGCTGCAGTCCTGCCCATTATACAGCAGTGGCATGTGGCAACAACCTACCCACCTCAAATAGAATGTGTGATTCCTGTATACACACATTGAGATTCTCGCCGGTGTTACGGAGTTCGTGCGCTGTGCTGAGATCCTCCATGTGGGCTCTAATAGAGGAGATCGGAGCACTGATGGAGTTGTCCGTGTGCAATGAAGTGGTCTTTCAAACCGACTTCTCTCCACGAAAGACTGCTTGGAGAGGTGAAGGATCTTGAGCTGCCCTTATTAAAGTTATTAATGTGGAAGTCTTAAGGCGAACGAGGAAGAAGAAGAAGAAGCATACACGACGGATGCATCCTCGTAAACATCAATCCCTGTCAATGTCTTCATTTGATGCCAAATTCCAGCAATCTTAGCATTGTTAAAATTAAAACTCTGTGCTCTGTACTATAACCAGATCGTAACATTTAAGATTATGTTACGTGTACCAAATGTTATGCTCAGTACAGTTTTCAGAGATCTCTGCGCAGACAAAGAAAGAAAAGAACTATGTCATCCTCAGATATGCCTTAAGAGGCGACTAGTATGAGATAACGCAAGTGCCTGGCAGCCTTATTGTGCTAAAGCAAATTGCTGAAAAACCACAAGTTGCGCTAGTACCCCATGCTCCATAAGGAGCGATAAGGCAAATACCTGAAGATGATCACATGTTATGTGATGTGTACAGAACTGGCCCTAGGGTATTTGCAGCTCTAGGCGACTAGCTCATTCGCCGGACTAAGTAGTTTATATTAATCCAATACCATAATTCCCGTCGTAAGGTACTTCTGTCTGTCGGACTGTCACGCTTTGCACACCGTCATTTGCGCATTTTTTTTCTATTTTCGAGAGAGTACATTAACTTTCGAGCAAGGCTAAGGGGGTGCAACTGTATTTGAAAGTTAGACAATAATTGTAATGTTTCCCCCTATAATTTATTCTCGCGAAAATAGCAAAGTGTGACGGTGTGCATTAAATCAACAGACAATCAAGATATTCTTCTGTCCAGTTTCATTCGGGAAACGGATTTAACTCGTGATTTTTCTTAAAAATAACCTTAAAATGTAAGTTATTGGATTGTTTCTTCAAGACAAAATTTTAATTTAAAGTATTGCAGACTTATTATTAGGGATCAAAATGATAAGATGGCTAAATGGAAAAGACGATCGCGTCATTCACAGCGAGCAAGCGAGACTATAGAAGAAGCAGCAATGTAATACGTATAACAGAAACAACACACTATAATTAAAAACCTGCCAATTTTGGCGGGTTGTTGCTAGTATATACTGAATGGCAGTTGCTTTCTGATATAACCTGTGGACTTTAGTCTAGATTGAAAAACGCTTGCATGTTATGAGAAGAGGAAAGCAGGAATATATCGTAACAACAGGTAAGATTGAAAGAAAAGAAGATACGGCAAGACAAAGAGCGCAAATACTGGACAGTTGGACATCGTGGCATGGAAAGACATCAACAACAGAATTGATAAATAGTACTGGAGACGGGAAGTTGTGGAGAGACATGATCTCTCATGCCATGGTACTTGAAGATCCTGGAGGGTCTCTATTAAAATAAAGAAGACTAGGACCACTTATCCCTGAGGCATTTCGTACAAGGCAACTAATTTAAGGTTGTCCGAGGCTGGTACACGTTCATCATGTAGAACGAATGGCCACAGAAACCACCACTACAAGATTATGTAACTGCTGTGTGTGTGGGTTAATTTAGTTGATTTTGAAAAGGCTTTTGACAGTATGGGGAGCCATGGTAGCATAGTGGTTAGTGCACTGGCTTCCTAGCTCGGTGGTTCATGGTTCGATCCCCAGTTGAGGTGGGATTTTTTAGACCGCAAACAGCTCCGGTGTCGACTCAGTCTCATGAATTTGGGTACCAGAGCAACTCTGGGAAGGTTAAGGTGGCCGGTGTGATGCTGACTACATCACCCCTAGTGTGCCGATGGTCAAGAAAAGATGGGCCTAACACCATATTCCCAATATGCCTTAGTTGGGGTGCAACGTGATCCTTTTACACTTATGCACACGAACTATGAATATAAATATGCAAATGGAAATACATGTATACACGCTTATTCACAATGGTATAGAACGGCACAGAAACGCAGGGTCCGCGGCAATGAAATAGCTGACAGACTACCTTCAAGAGCAACCATAGAAGGTGCATTGGACATCGATAAGAGAGAAATACTGAGGGCAATTAATGATCGCCTGTTAAAGAATGACACTGTGATCGATGAATCATCAAAGTTAAGACTGCTGGAATTTGGCATCAAACGTAAGACCAGCAGAGATGGACGTTTGAGAGTACGCATCCGGCTTGTATACAACCAGTGCGCAACAGAACAATTAGCATTCATACCATTCGACATTTGCTGAGGGAGATTGAACACTTATGGGTTTGCCCGGAGTGCACTGATTCTGATCAACAAGAACAAAAACATAAAATGCGAATGTTCTCCCTCGGACTTAACGACTTGTCACGTGATACAATTTTGGTGTATTTTACTCGATGTTCCTGCTCCCAAATTTCGCCAAATCAAAACGACTGCTTAGTTCATCTAGTGCAATGCTTCTTAACCAGGGGTGCATGCACCCGCTGAGGGTGCGAGACTCACCTTCCGAGGTTTGTGACATGCCAGACATTTTAGAATGCGAATCATCATTAACATTATATAATACACAGAACTTATTTGTACAAAATAGAACATTGACAACGTGAATTAGATAGCGGACCTTTGTCACATTCTGTAAGTAACATTTTCTCACAATAAACTTGTATCTCTTTTGAGAATTTCTGACATGTTTTGCGAGCTAGAAAATAATGGGGTGTGAGGCGTCTTAAGATGCTGTAAAATGGTGGGAAGTTTATTAAGATGCTGTAAAGGTGTGTGAGGCTTCTTAAGTAGCTGTAAAGGCGTCTTAAGATGCTGTAAAGGGGTGTGAGGCTTCTTAAGATGATATACGAACGAACGAACGAAATCTTTATTTCAGCAGAGTAAAGAAATAGGCATAATTGCCTTTTTACATTTCTGCACTGCAATACAATTTTCAGCGTTTTACAAATTAAAATTAAAATATTAACAACTTCAGACAGGATTAATTAAATATTATCATCACAATCAGAAACTGAGCATACACAAGTACATTTACTCATAGTCATTCACGCACATAGAGAGAGGGATAGAGAGACAGAAAGAGAGAGAGAGAAAGGGGGAGAGAGAGAGAGAGAGAGAAAGAGAGAGAGAGAGAGAGAGAGAGAGAGAGAGGTCAAGCAATTAAGCTACTTAATATAAAAAATTCAATTTAACATTGAAAATATTACAACGACAGTTAAAATGTAATGGGTGTGAGGCTTCTTAAGCTGCTGTAAAGGGGCGCGAGGCTTCTTAAGATACTGTAATGTGGTGCGGGACCTCTAACAGATTGAGAAACACTGCTCTAATGGCAAAACCGGCCCTGGTTGTGTAGGTAAGTTTGTTTTACGTGTGTGAAAGTGTATGTCGATGTTTAAGCAATATCTGTTACAGTTTATGTGACCCTTTCAACAAAGTTAAAGTTAGACGTTAAAGCAGAAATAACGAGAGAATTATTATGTATTATAAATAATTTTTACAGGTCCCCAGACGTATTCAAGCGATAGACCTCTCACACAACCACATTAGTCTCGTCCAGAGAGATTCGTTTGAGGCCGCATCAAGCTGGGAAACGAATGTACCAAGAGCCATGACCCTCGCCTTCAGTCGCATCTCTTCGGTAGAAGACGGCGCTTTCTCAAACATCCCAAACCTTAACGACCTTGACCTTTCAGGCAACAATGCCTTGCCTATTAATAACCTTGTAACCCTGGTGAAGAACCTGGAAACCCGTGGTTTGGAACGATTATCATTGGCGTATATGAATCTGACTACGATCGTTCCATTATTCGCAGAAGTATCCCAACTTTCCTTGAAATTCTTAAATGTGTCTTTTAACAGTTTAACGGACATGCCAGAGAATGTTTTTTCGAATATAAGAAGCCTTCGGATATTGGATTTGAGCCGAAATTCGATCTCTAAACTCGCCGATGGATTTTCTGACCTCGCCATTCTCAATGTACTAAACATTTCCCATAACAGAATGGAATCTTTCCAAGGAAACCATGTGACCAATTTATCAAATTTGCAAACGCTAGATCTATCTAACAACAAATTAGATGACTCCAGTCGCGTGAATTTTTCACCCTTTTCGAATTTAAACTACCTTAAAGTTAATAATAATATGTTAAATTCTGCTGTGTTGCCAAATAGCACTTCAAATTTGAAACATTTGGACTACCACGCCAACAGAATAACCCAGTTTCGTGGTCTTGATGATGCAACGATGCTGGAATATGTTGATGTAAGCAACAATGACCTTCGTTCCTTGCCTGGTTTGTTGTTTAAAGGTGCTAGATTTCTTAAACTTGTAAATTTCAGCAGAAACAACATTACCACTATAGACCATGGAGCATTTCTTCCGCAATCATCTCTCGTCATTGATTTATCCTATAACTTGCTGAAAGAGCTCCGATATAAAAACTGGGTAGCCACACAAAAATTGTACCTTAACCACAACGAACTGGTTACCATAGACAACCAAGCTTTTTATGGAATGACTGGCCTTGAAGTTCTGAGGTTATCCCAAAATAAACTGACTATGCTTCATGAAGACGTGCTCCAATATCTCACAAACCTGAAACATTTGAATCTATCTCACAACCTTCTGGATAATGTAGACTGGTTTTCCCTATTTCGTAGCCTTGAACTTCTGGTTACTTTAGATTTAGGTAATAATAAGATATCCCACTTGAACGAGTCCACGTTTCTACCTGTTCCCAAAATTCAGATAGTGTCTTTGCGTGATAACCACCTTCCTGGCATCACTCCGCATACGTTACGGGATCTGAAAGAGATAAAGTATATTGATCTGTCCAACAACCCATTTGACTGTTCATGTGATTATCTGGCATTCAGGGAATGGCTGAAGGAGACGCAGATTCATATTCTAGGACTGTACAAGATCAATTCTACAGCTTATCATTGTCGGACCCCCTATTTCAGAGCTGGAATACATGTTACCCAGTGGGATTCTGAAGAATTTGAATGTGACAAAGCCATGCTGTATGTTATTGTATTCTGCTCAACTCTCGTTCTTCTCACGTTGGTTGGGTTGGCCAGTGTTGCGATCGGAGGAAGACATTACGAGAGGTTGAAGAGAGGTGAGGGGTCAACCGAAGAATTGGATAAGCAACGCGGAAGAGAGAAAGAACAGAGGTCATATAGGCAAAGAGAAACATCTGAACGAGTTGATTCCGGAGGCAAGATAGACAGGGGTACAGTAAGACCAACCGGGAGAAGAGAAAACGAACACTCCAGCTTTACAGTCAGGCATGAAGGATCGTCGCATGAAATTCCGTCGCAGGAGAGACAATTTTACTCTGAGAAAGATCCAAGATATAAAACAGGACCGTATATTATCTCATCAGCCAATACATTTCCAAAGAGATTGGACGGAACACATGCTTGGGGAATACCCCATGGATGGACCAACCACGGTTACATGAAGCCCAGAGGTGCAGGTCACGGAATGGATGATTACATGACCATACCAATTGCAAGCAGTGACATCGCCAGGCAGGAACGAGAAATCAGGCCGCGGGAAAGAGCCAGCGAACGCAGCATTGACCGCTACCCTCTTGAGGTTCACTTCGACGATGAGATGGAATCAAGCCGGTATATCCGACTGCGCGGAGATGATCTAGGACGCCGACAGAGGTCTTACAGCTACAACTACCTTCCAGAAGACTACGCCCATGATGTGCCATTTGTCAAGATGGACCACAATCAAAGAAATTATGAGAGTATTGAACACACGCGCAGGGACGCCGGGTTTGGCCATCGAGCATTTTCTCAACCTTATTTAGCTATCGAAGGCACATCTGGTTGGCTGTAGTCCTCCCAGAGCAGCGGTAGGTTCCACAAGCTGTAGGGATATACTTTAGAAATCTTTTATCACTGACGTACGATCTACAGTACTTGTTACAATTCCATTAACAGAGAGGTTAAAAATTCAACCTAAATGATGTGTTATAGAATGTTAGCCTCACTTTAAACAAAAGTTCGTATCTTATGTAGGTCAAGAATAAATTGAATTTTGATATCCAGTTCTCGGGTTTTTACACTTATATTTAGATCTTGTTTGGTGGTTTCTTTATGACGTCATAGACATAACCTCTAAAACAAAAATGCCGGAAGTAAAAATTAATGCGGTTAGTGGAATCAGTAGCTGCCAAGTGACAATAAACTGGTTCAGTGGCAGCAACTCAATCTTATCTCTAACGTGGGTTAATATGGTCTATCTAGATGACCACTACCTATGTAATTTTTGCTAGTCATCAAATTGTTTATTTTCACTTGGAAACTAAGGGCGCCACTAACCACACTAATTTTTGCTTCCGACATTTTTGTCTAGGAGGCTATTAAGTGACGTCATAAGAAAACCCCCGCATCTAGATCTAAATATAACTGACCCTGCGACCCTTGCACTATAATTCTGCCTAAGCTTTCCCCAAATAAACAAGTTATCTTACCCAATTACGTGTTTGAAAACAATATTAGTGTGGCATAGTTTCTATTTATAATTATCTTCACTTTCTTGTGCGCTTCTAACGCAGCGTGGAGCTACCACTGTCGGGGTTCTCCTTGCAGGAAGCCTTCACCAAGCATTCGAACGCTCTTGCACTGGCGATTTTTGTGAAAATAGTAACATTCGACAAAGAAAAGTGCGCAAATGACGGTGTGCACAACAATATTTATAGAACTGTGGTGTGATGCACAGTAGCTTTGTAAAATACTTTTGAATGTAAAATTACCGTTAGGTATTGGTGCTTTTGAATTTAATTCCCTTCTTATGGCGGCCTTTTACATTAGTAATAATAATAATAACCAGGGAACCACACGCTTCAAAAGAGAATTAGTGTGACATCATCATCTACATAATGTTGTCTTTGCCCTCCTAACGGAGCTGGGAGCTACCACTTGCAGCTGGTCCCGCAGAAAGCCTGCTACAGCACATACTAGCTCGTGCAGCAGTGGTTTTTGTTGAAATTGGTTTTACATGTTGAAATTTCCAGCACCCACGTTAAAACCTAATTAGGCGTGACATAATTTCTATTAACAAAGTAATACGATTAATTTTATATTTAAGTATACACGTCATCAATGGTTTCCCAAAAATTGTAACTTGAAAGACGCGTATTGATCATGTTATCTCCCGTGCCAGGTAAGTATAGGACACACACCGAGGAAACCTGTTGATAGCATTATTAAGGCAGTCCTTGTTACGGAATTTCCAGGGTTAAAAATGTAGAGAGACACCGAAATACACACGGAGAAGAGAACTGGTGAAACAAATGTATAGAGAAGACACGGAAAGAATCTTGAGCGGGTGGCACGGTGCAGGGTTGGCATGCATTTGTTGAAGGCCTATGTTCCTTGAAGAGCTCTTCACACTGATGATGATGGAGATACTTTCATAAATGGTGCTTCTGCAGAATTCTTCATCTTCGGTCATGGCTACTGATTGAAAATGCAGTCAGTGACCATTACGCCTGGTGGTTTCGTAGAATAAAAGAGTATGACATGGTATGACAAGATCACTAATGTGGAACTGATGACAAGGTCACTAATGTGGAACTGATGACAAGGTCACTAATGTAGAACTGATGATAGGATCGCTAATGTGGAACTGATGACAAGGTCACTAATGTGGAACTGATGACAAGATCGCTAATGTGGAACTGATGACAAGGTCACTGATGTGGAACTGATGACAAGATCGCTAATGTGGAACTGATGACAAGGTCACTAATGTGGAACTGATGACAAGATCACTAATGCAGAACTGATGACAAGGTCACTAATGTGGAACTGATGACAAGGTCACTAATGTGGAACTGATGACAAGATCGCTAATGTGGAACTGATGAAAAGGTCACTGATGTGGAACTGATGACAAGATCGCTAATGTGGAACTGATGACAAGGTCACTAATGTGGAACTGATGACAAGATCACTAATGTAGAACTGATGACAAGGTCACTAAAGTGGAGCTGATGACAAGATCAATAATGTGGAACTGATGGCAAGATCACTAATGTAGAACTGATGACAAGATCACTAATGTAGAACTGATGACAAGATCACTAATGAGGAACTGATGACAAGATCACTAATGTGGAACTGATGACAAGATCACTAATGTGGAACTGATGAAAAGGTCACTAATGTGGAACTGATGACAAGACCACTAATGTGGAACTGATGACAAGATCACTAATGTGGAACGAACGAAAGACTCAACGAACGAACTTTATTTTCAAAGGGTTAAGAATTGGGCGCCTAATCCCGTCTAACATTCTGCACTTCCATTCTCACTTGTCTTGAATACTATACCCTTTCATTCCCACATGTTACTTTAAGCATTAAATTAAAGGCATACAACGTTGTAAAGGTTACATAACAGCATACACTGACATTACCCAATCATAATCAAAATAAAGTATTGTTTTTAAGCAAACAAGAACGTAATGAAAATATGAAGAAAAAAAACAGCAAAAAAAAAAAACGAATAAACAAATCCAAAACATCTATACAGTAAATCAGATATTAATTCGAGCATGATCACCTTAGGGTAGTATAGAATCGGAACTCCTGAAATATTTGAACATGATGACAAGAACACTATTGTGGAACTGACGACAAGATCACTAATGTGGAACTGATGTCAAGACCACTAATATAGAACTGATGACAAGATCACTAACGTGGAATTGATGACAAGATAACTAACGTAGAACTGATGACAAGATCACTAATGTAGAACTGATGACAAGATCACTAATGTGGAGCTGATGACAAGAACCAGACAAGTACCTGATGAACAAGACACAAGAAGAAGACGCTGGTATTGACACACACTGAGAAAACATGTCAAAATTACAAGTTAGTGCTTGATTTGGAATACCCGTTGTAAGAAGCATACAGAGAGACCAAAAAACTTGTAGAAACGGGAATTGGGCACAATTATGAAGAAGATCGGGTCGTTAGAAGGCAGAGTGGTCTGTACTCTGGCCTGTTTCGGTTACCTGTCCCAGGTTCAAAAGCGAATGGGTTCCTGAATAGTTTTGAATTAGGAAGGCAAAAGCAACGAAGAAGCGAACTGGTTAACCCCTATCTCATAATGCTCGACTTAGTAAAGTGAAGCCTCTTACACTTCACTCCCATCTCCTGGCTGAGAACTATAAGGGCTGAGATGCAAAGCATGAACCAGAGGTGTGATACTGCACGAAGGGTGGCCACCGACCAAACAAAGTGGAGACAGTTTGTTGCTACCCTGCACGACGCCACTAGACGTAATGAACACTGACCGCTTTGATAGTCAGAAGCTAAAGATCCAAGACCCAAGACAAAGGGCCATAAGCCATCAAATAAATAATTGGCGAGGGCTTCGAAGGGACTGAACCCATAGAGCCGGTCTTGGTTGAGGACCAGTGCCATACGGAAAGCAGTAAAGTATTGATAATGATAATTATATTTTTGCTTCTTCTCCAGTAGTATTATTCACCAGAAAGTTGTACTCCCTTCCTTATTGTTTCTCGTTCAGTCATTTAAGTCCGCAGTTATCTTATCTTTCTCTGTGGGTTCTAGTCGAGAGCATAGTTGGCTATAATTGTTGATTCTTTCCCCCCTAAAGAATTGTATATTTGCCCTCATTTTCTACATTTAAAATCCAGTTTTTCTCGTTTCTTGTCTGCTTCCCTTTTTTAACTAGGCGTCTGCTGTTACATTTATCTCATCTGCTATATATATATATATATATATATTTATATATATATATATATATATATATATATATATATATATATATATATATATATATATATATATATATATATATATATATATATATATATCTTTTTTTCTTTTTTTATTCTTTGATCCTTAGCCGCCGACCGTCAAAGCAGTCAGTGGCCATTACGCCTGGTGGCGTCTTGTAGGGCAACAACAAATTGATTCCACTTTGCTCGGTCGGCGGCCATCCTTCATACAGTGCCCCAAATCTGGTTCATTCTTTGCATCTCAGCCTCCACAGTCCTCCGCCAAGTTGTTTTTGGTCGGCCTCTCTTTCGTTTACCTTCAGGGGTCCATAGCATAGCTGGTCTTGTGATGGCATCGGGGTCTCTTCTGAGGTCATGGCCAACCCAGCTCCAGCGTCTGCCAGCTATGATGGTGTGCATGTCCTCTTGCTTGCTCCGAGTAAGCAGATCTTGGTTGGTTATGGTATTCGGTCAAAAAATTCGGAGAATTTTTCTTAGGCATGTTGTGTGAAAAGAGGACAATTTCTACATTTCCTTCTCTGTGACTCTCCAGCTCTCCGCGCCATAGAGAAGCACAGAAAGCACACAGCTCTGATATAATCCTAATTTTGTGCTTGTGCTGTACTGAGAGGACTTCCAGATGTTGTTTAGACTAAAAAAGGCTGTTCTTGCTTTGTTCATTCTGTTGTTGATGTCTTTGCTTGCTCCGCCGTCTGGTGTTACTATGCATCCTAGGTATGTGAAGGCATCTGTCTGTTCCAGTTGCTGATTCCTTACTGATATGGGCTCAGGGTTGCTCACATTGAGCGTCATGACCTCTGTCTTCTTTAGGTTGATGTTCAAGCCCACCTGCTGGCTATACTTATTAAGTCTATCCGTTTTTTCCTGGATATATATATATATATATATATATATATATATATATATATATATATATATATATATATATATATAGAGAGAGAGAGAGAGAGAGATAGATAGATAGTGTGGTGTCCCTGTAGAATATAGATACTGTGGAGTCCTTGTATAATATATATAGTGTGGAGTCCTTGTATAATATAGAAAGTGTGGAGTCCCAATATAATATAGATAGTGTGGAGTCCCAATATAACAAAGATAGCGTGGAGTCCTTGTATAATATAGATATGTGGTATCCCTGTAGAATATAGATAGTGTGGTGTCCTTGTAAAAAATAGATAGTGTTGAGTGCCTGTAGAATATAAATAGTGTGGAAGCTATGTATAATAAAGATAGTGTATAATTTTTCAATAATATAGAGTGTATAACGTGTATATAATGATTATTTAATCTGGACTGTATGGCGTCAGCATTCTGTTTAAAACATTATCCACACGTTAATTTATGGGTGAGCTATATTTTATTGTAGACCGCGTAGAGTCTCATGTCTGTGAGGATACAACAATTTGACCCTTTCTTCTACCCGCATGTCTTAACGGGCGACTAAAGCCAGGCTGTAGAAAGTGCTGATAATCTCATAATGCACTCCATATTGCTACATAAAATACTGCTGCAAAAGCACTTGTAATGTAATACTATGGGCGGGGCCAGATGAATGTAACAATTTCTCGGTGTTGGTTCTGTGGCTTGTGAGCATGACAGAGTACAGGAAGTCAGAAACCACTGGACAACTTTGTTACATCTTCTTTTGCGCACCACGACGTGTTCACGTATGTGAATCGCTGTAGTGCTCAAACGGAGTTTTTAGTGCACAGACCGACACCGCATTAAACAATGACGTTATGTAATTTATGCAAGCAGACGCGTGTAGACATGCAGAAGAGAGCATCGTCTGCTAGGAAACTTTTGGAATATGTTCTTGAAGTGTTAAGACGTATTTCATCGAGCTCCATGCTCAGGTGTGTTTGTCCAGCTGATCTACTCTCATTTTCTAGGATTTAGGCACTATGTTTAATGCCCGAGAGAAGTGTTTATGTCTGGAGAGTATTTCTAAATGACTACTTCTTTACATTTTGAACATGTCGCACTAATCGACTGTATCGTGGACATCTGACAGGCGGACTGATTTGTTATATTGATGTGGATAGACTTGAAGGCCTTATGTAAATGGCCAGTTGACAGTGATCATATTTTTATCATCTTAATGAAGCTTGTCATTGTGTCAATAAACTGTGTCTGTGACTACAAGAGAGACTTGCCTAATTTATAAGTTGCTGTTGGCGTTTGCTTTGAAAATTACTTGGCCAAAAGTACAACGGTATAACTACTTCGAATTTTCTGGCCACCATCCTTAGCTAACTCGGAGCCTCGAAGAAGACATGCGTACCAACATAGCAGGAGACGCTGGAATAGGGTTGGCCACATCCTTAGAAGAGACCATGACACCATCACCAGAACTACTATGCAATGGACTCCAGAAGGAAAGCTAAAGCGAGGCAGGCCAAAAGCTACCTGGCGGAGAACTGTGCAGGCGAGATGCAAAGCATTAACCAGAGCTGTGGCACCACACGAAAGATGGCTACAGACCGAGCAAAGTGGAGACAGTTTTTTTTTTGCTTTCCTAAAAGACGCTACTAGACGCGATGGTCACTAATTATTTTGCCAGTTAGAGGCCAAGGTCCAAAGAAGAAAGAAAACGAAGACGTAGTAAAGATTAGGAGAGAAAAGAAATGGCAGCTGAATGGAAGGAAGGAGGTATAATCAAGTTGTTTGAGAAAGGCAATTCAGAATACTGCACACATTACAGACGAATAATGTTATTATTAGTTCCAGACAAATTTTAAATATGATCATCGTTGAGAGATTAAAAGAGTCGATAAATAAACAACTGAGAAATGAGCAAGCAGGTTTTCGAAGAATAGATTCTGTACAAACCAAATAACCACATTGAGAATAATAAGTGAACAATTTCTGGAATTGAACTAACCTCTTGCAATTGATTTGTTGACTACGAAAAACCATTTGATAGTGTAGACAAACAATCAGTTTGGAACTTGATGAGGAATTACGGAGTCTCCTGAATACCATTAACTTAATAAAGACAACACAAGCATATGAAGACATGACAAGAAGAGTTCTTCGTTAATGACAACGTATAGAACCTGTGGCCGGGTAGGGTAGTGGGGATTGCTGTTTTGAATCGAGAGTATTAGATCTTGATTACTAGCTAGCCTGCTAGAGGTGATGATTTCTCTCTACAGACTTACAGGAATTTACCAGGTTCGGGGACAATCCTCTATGATGTTTTATTTTTAGAGCATATGGTTATTATTTGTGTTGCACCTGCAACGATTAGCTTTGGCATGAACCTTTAATAATTACTATGATGGCTAACTGCAAACATATGATTCGTCAACAGCATTTGTGTTCAATGAAACAAATGTTTATTCAATTTCCAACAAGAACTGAGTTGAATCAAATGGTGACCACACCAAATTTGCATAATGGCATGTTGACATTCAATGAACAAGCATAAAAAGTCAATGTATTATTTTAATGATGCAATATTCCTTATTGCATCTCGTAATCTTTTCAAGTTGCTAAAACATGGGCGTGGCTCTTCTATCCTTCTAGTGTTCCTTCGTTTGTTAGTTAATGTGGTCTAGATTTTCACGTTTTTCTTATCTCTTCATTTCAATGAAGAGCCAAACTTTCTTTATTTCATTAGTATTCCTTGGTTTGACTTTCTCTCAGCTTAAGGACCTTCATTCTTAGTAAAAGGTTCAGATATATACCTGGGTTTACAAATTCTTTACCCAGTTTTCGAGCGTAGCTCCGTTTCAGTTATGACCGTGGGCTCTAACCGTTATTTCATGCAGTATTTGGCAATACTTACAGTTTTCATGAAACTCACAAACAAATTATCACATTCCACAGTTCGAAATTACACATTTGCATTGATTGTGCGAAGTCAATCTCCTCTATAGAATATCACTGAGCAAAGAGACTTACGTCTTGTGTCCACCGCTCTGAATTCATACTGACTCAAAAAAATGCTTCATCTCTCCTGTTCATTCCGGGAAAAAAGAACTCAGCTTAACCATTGGTGGAAAATCACGTGACCAATGCTTAGCTTAAGCGAAGCTACCCTCATTAATGCTTGGCGTAAGGAAGCGAAGCTTAGCCTAAAATAAATGCGTGGCGTTAGGCAGCTAACCTGGTTTAATTAAACATCTGCGCCAAGACTTTTTTAATCTTCTGTTTCTATAAAAAATTTAATTTTATGTTCATATAGCCTGTATCTGAAACCTTCCGGTATACGCGGTTACTTACAGATCCCGGGGCCCCGCAACTGTATCCCGTACGGAGACATTTGAGTTACTATCATATAACAAAAAATCCATCCCCAAAAATTTCTAAGTTCAAAAAAATTTTTAAGTTCAAAAAATTTTTTCTAAGTCCAAAAAAATATTTCCAAAAATTTAATTTAATTCTTATTACTGGGGTCGTAGGTCTATATGAGGTCGTCTGCTATGTAAAAAAAACTAGTAGTGGACATCAACTTCAAAAAGTGTAACTTATTCATCACATCATAATATTTTTCACCAAATTTACAAATTGGCAACACTGCCCAACAAAATCTGCAAAACACTCATAAGGTCATCACTAAAAAAATGTGACGAGTGGCAACACTGGTGAATGAACAATAAACTATCTTATTTGCAGAACTTGGCTGGATTATCATAATCTATTACATTTCATTCAAAAATATAGTTGATTACATTCTCTTGGATATGGTGGAATGGTGGGGGTGTTATCTCTTTTCTGTTCCTGTTGTTTGCTCCATATATAATTCTGCAAGACTTAACAAATCTTTTTTTTTTTTTTTTTTTTTTTTTGTGTACTTATTTATTCTATTTCCCAAGTACTCTGCAATATTCCAAGAAATGTCCAAAATCTCTAATTCCTATGGTAATGGTAATCCACTTTCATAAAATAGCCAATGTTTTCATGGGTACTCATCATCATCATCTTCCCTTTTTCTCAGTGAATGAGCCACTTGCTCAATATTACATGTAGAAAACATCTCTAAACATAATATGCATATTTATCAGACGATAATACAACCAGCATCATTTTTATAAGTAATCATTTTTCACAATAAAGCATTAAAACCTCATGGCTTATCCTTATTTATTTATCTGAATGTTTCCTTGTTATAGACATTTTTTTTCTTCAAAATATGTGATGTTTGTCTCCAATATCCGTACGTCTGGTGGTGATCCTGTCCATTAGTCAGTTATTTCAAATCATTCCTTCTTTTCTGTCAATACAGTATTTTTTTTTGTGAACTCTTTCCTAGAAATATATTTGTCTCCTTTTTTTTTTCATAACACCAATGTATCATTTATGGTGTTCCAATATCATTGTATCTATTCTAGTCCTCCTGTTATCTTGAGAATTCATCCTTAGTAACTCCCTATGTACCTTATCTAGCAATACATTTATGCAAAACACATCAAACAATTATTTATGGAAACATTTAACTGAGATGTAAGAACTTTTGACAATATGAGATGAAAAAAAATTTTGGGGTCATCACTCAAAAAATGTGACATAGAAAGGAAGAAAAAATATTCAATTGATCGTGAGGAATCTCCAATATTTTAAAATGTGGATCCTTCCTATTTCTCTTATTCTGTACTGGAAATATATCCTTATTAATTGTCCATGTACTATATCTGTGACATGTCTGTCCTTGGGATAACGTTATTTTCTTATCCAATATCCTCGGGGTGAGCAAATCTCAGTATGTCCAATTTCATCAACCATTTATTTATTTTCTCTCCTGTAATTCTGGGTATGTTATGAGTATAGTACATTGTCAATTTATTCTAACTATCTTACAACATTCTGTAATTCATGATAAGGAATAGTCATTTGTTATACAACAATGTTCATATTACAAAGGCAATGAGCAAAAAATCAAAAAAAAAGATATCTCCAAAAATGCGGATGTATCTCTATTTCCTTTACCTCTGGGTGTAGCAATTATTCAGTCATTATTTTTTTTTTTTTCTCATTATTATTTAATCTCCATTTTGTGTCCTTAGTACCTGTGGTTCCATGGGATTATCATAATTCATTTGTGTCTCTTGTCTACTGATAATCCTTCAATAATGACTTCAAATATGGTCCTCGTATGTGCAACAATCATCTGCTCTGATTTGTTCCATGGGATTCATCCAATATTCTATTATCTCCTTGTCTTATCTCGTGACCACGAAAGAATAAGATTATCCCTCCAATGTTAATGTGGGGGATTTTGTGCATAAACATTTCAACAAAATCTCATCTGTGACAACATAAAGTTTCACCTTAATATAAAATGGCATCTTCATCATACATAACCAGTTGCTTCTTCATCTCATGTGTCATTAGTGGTTATCATGCGGTAATGTGGGTTCATTTGCTAGGTCAGCATGTGCAAATGCTATTTCTTCAACATGGGCAAAGGCATCATCAACAAATAGGTGTAATGTGTTCAATCAGGGGTTAGCATATACTAATGCTCTCAAGGGATTCTTCATTTGCAGAAATTCAGCATGCGCAAATGTCATTGGGGTATTTGTGATAGGCAGTATCAGGGATCAAGCTGGTGGGGTGTATGACTGGTAATGGGGTGATTTATTTTCTCTTTTTTTTTTTTCTTCTTCAGCTGCTAACCTCAGGGCAGTCAATGTTTTACAATATTGGCTTATGATCCTCAAAATGTGTGAGGGTGGCATATAAACATAATACATGTCTGGTGAATGGAAGTGTGGAATATGATCAGTTACAAAAGTGTAGATCCATGTTACAACAAAATAGTGTGACACATGTGTTATAGGTAAGGTTGTGTAACATTCTAAATATTTAGAAAATGTCTGTAACTAAATGAGGGTGTCTGTAAACAAAAACATTGTATCATCTGTGTCATCTTTATTTCAATAATCCAAATAAAAATGTCTAACTAGAATCCTCCGTGGGCTGGACTTGATTTCTTTTTGGGGATCATTATTCTAAGGCTGGAAAAATAACTTTCTCAGTGAGGCTTTGACATCTTAGTCTGTAAGCAAGTCATTTGACCTGTCCAAGACTGAAACAGACCACCACCAACAGTAACACCTGATTTTAATAATGAAACACTCACAACCACCTTGCCAATAACTTGCGATGAATTCACGCTGGACGAGATCAAACAAGCCGTTAAAAGATTAAAAAATTTTAAAGCTGCTGGAGTTGACGAAATTTCAGGGGAAATGATTAAAGCAGTTAATGACAACAACCTCTTGAGAATTTTAGATATTATAAATGAAGTATGGAGAGAAGAACAACCACCACAACAATGGAAAGACAGTATTATTGTAAAGTTACCGAAGAAAGGTGATCTATCAGACTGTAATAACTGGCGTGGTATATCTCTATTATCAGTACCTGGAAAATTATTATGTTGCATGATGTTAGAAAGACTTAAATTGCATGCTGACGAAAAGATCAGAGAAGAACAAGCGGGTTTCAGGCCGAAACGATCATGTATTGATCAAATATTCACACTAAGAACAATTATAGAAGAATCAGTAGAAAGGCAATCGCCACTTATTATCACCTTCGTCGATTTTCAAAAAGCCTTTGATAGTCTACACCGCCCATCATTGTGGAAGATACTTACAATCTATGGTTTTCCAACAAAATATGTGAATATAATCAAAGCGCTATACGACAATGCAAGATGTTGTGTTAGAACAAATAAAGGGAATACAGAATGGTTTACAGTAGAAACAGGGGTGAAACAAGGCTGTATTATGTCACCACTGCCTCTAAAACTAAAGCTATGAACTTTTCTAACGAGACCTTTGATATCATCTTGAACGGGGAAAAACTACAGAAAGTTGAAAGTTTCAATTATTTAGGCAGTAAAATGACTCAGGAGGGTGACACAACAAGAGAAATCCATACTAGAATTGCTTTGGCAGCTAGCGCCTTCAATAGATTATCTAACATTTGGAAATTACGATCATTGAATATACATACCAAGCTTCGTCTGTTTAATTCAAATGTTATCTCAGTGTTAACATACGGCTGTTAGAGTTGGAAAATAACAAAATCATTGGAGAACAAGCTGAATACATTCGAGAACAAATGTCTTAGAAAACTCATGAACATCAGTTGGAAAGAATTCAAGACTAATCGACAAATAACAGAAGACTCTACGCAGAAATATGTCTCCGACTATATAAGGAAAAGACGTCTTGGTTATATGGCGGGTCGGTCCATTGTCCTACGAATGCAAAACAACAGAATACCACTACAGGCGCTCACTTGGGTTCCTGAGGGTAAGAGGAAAAAAAGGAAGACCAAAAGAAACACTCAGAAGAACAATAATAAGAGAAGGAAGAACGTTGGGCCTAAATAATGTGCAAGAGCTAAGAGGAGTGGCGTCACAACGAACAACCTGGAGAGCACTGGTTTCTGCCTTATGCGCCGTGTTTGGTGCTTAAAGAATTTATTATTATTATTATTATTAAGACTGAAAGTAGAGTACATGGGGAGAGTTAGTACATTGTTAAAAATTAAGTGCACATTCGCGATGACCGTGTTCGGATTTGCGAACACATAAAACACTTGTCTCAGCAAAGTTTCTCAGTACCAGGGGGTTATAACTGTATTTCTCATAGTCTCTGCCCGCTGGTTGATTTGTTTCTCCAATTCCCAAACGCCATAAGGAAGGTCGAATTGGGATCATCCGGTGTGGTGGTTTGCAGTACTGGGTATTAAGCGTTGTTGACAGTGGGCAACAGTACTGGAGAGATGGCGTTGTTGACAGGCGGGTTACAGTACCGGAGATGGTTTTGTTGACGTTGGGAGGTTGATGGGCAACTAAAGAAAAAACGTCAATGGCTGTACTGTAGCTGGAGGTGACATGACTTTGACTGATTGTTGGGGCGCAGAGGAAATCAGTGATGATGGCAATGTAGCCTGGGAATGTGTGGCATTGGAGGTGACATGACTGGCGGTTGGTTGGTGGTAATTTTACAACTGGAGCAACAGGAGGCTCAGGAAAAAAGGACTCAGCCGGGGTGTGAACCTGTACTGGTGGGATGCTGATTATTGACTCGATACCACTATCTGAGTCTGATATACAGGACATTGTGTCGTCATCATGTACCTTGGAGTCTGATACCAATAAGGTGTTATCTGCATCACTGGTTTCAATGGAACTGGCTGTATCAATGTCTGTTTCTTGTTGCGTTTCGTCTTCATAAAGATTGCTGGTATATGGTTCAACAATCTGTTTGGGTATAGTTTCTTCAGGATCTGAACTGGGGGGTGTGATAGGTATCAGCTGACGATTTATCACTGCGGGAGTAAGTTTGAGTGTGAATATAAGTTGCTTTAGGAAGGTCTGTTTGTGTTGCTACACAAACCATCGTTGTTTTTGCACAAATTAACTTGGTTTTATTTGTTGTTGGTACTTGTTTTGTTGGCCTGGGTTGAGTATTCCAAGGAGTTGATTGTTGCTAAATTTACTTGTTGGTATGTCTTGGCTCTCTTTCCTGGTGTTTTGGGACCGATGTGTGCTCTCCATCCGTCTGTTGTTAGGAGGCAAACTTGTCCGTTCCTAGATGTCATGTTACGAAACTCCCAAATTTTTCTTGTTTTAACTTCATTTATGAAATTTCGTACAGTCATTCTTTGAGCTCGTTTATTCAATGTGTTCCAGTGTTTGTTAGCTGCCGTCGTGTGCCTTGTCTTGTTGTCATTATACCTGATCGTTGATGATAGTATATGTGGTCCCCCTGCTTTCTGTTTCTCTGTGGCGATAATATGGAGGTGTTTGTCTCATGGGGGCATGGCATTTTGTGTACTGGGGATTCGAACGGGGGAACAGCGTGGATCGGATACCTCCGTTTCTGCCATGTGCTATGTGGTTTTTCGTATGTCCGGTAATCAATAAATCGTCTATCTCTGTCAAGCTGAGGACGACTTTTACGTTGATATATGTTGTTTCTACTGTAAACACTGTAACTTCGCCTATCCGCGTATGTTACTTACGATGGGTTGAACAACTGTCATCATCTTCATCTGGGGTGTAGGATTTTCTGTTTCCTTCATGTGAAGGGTTTTCGCTTCGTCTGTGTACGTGTTTAGAGGTATAGCAACCTCCCGTTGTAGAGTTGTATAACATTTCTTCCTTTTCAGTAGAACCTGCATTTGGTTTCTGTAGATCTACAGCATAATAGCTTCCAGTATGCGAGCCATAGACATTTTTATCTGGGGCAGTGGGATGTGCGTCTACTTTAGGATAACTTCCTGGCAGACAATATTCATTTCTCTTGTTGAAATTGTGCGGGTGGCGTGGAACGTGAGTGTCATGCATTGTCCAGGTATTTTCATGGGTAAAACGATAGCTGTATGGGCTGGCCTGCCTATACTCTTGTTGTCGATACATTTTCCAGTCTTATTTATTCCTTGTCCTTATGCCCTAGGGTTGATTATGCTGTTGAAAATTTTCCATTACTTGATCCATCTTCGCTTCTGCTCTTTTTTTTAGAGGACTGGTCATACGGCACCAAATTGAGATGTGTGGCCGGGTAGGGTAGTGGGGATTGCTGTTTTGAATCGAGAGTATTAGATCTTGATTACTAGCTAGCCTGCTAGAGGTGATGATTTCTCTCTACAGACTTACAGGAATTTACCAGGTTCGGGGACAATCCTCTATGATGTTTTTATTTTTAGAGCATATGGTTATTATTTGTGTTGCACCTGCAACGATTAGCTTTGGCAATGAACCTTTAATAATTACTATGATGGCTAACTGCAAACATATGATTCGTCAACAGCATTTGTGTTCAATGAAACAAATGTTTATTCAATTTCCAACAAGAACTGAGTTGAATCAAATGGTGACCACACCAAATTTGCATAATGGCATGTTGACATTCAATGAACAAGCATAAAAAGTCAATGTATTATTTTAATGATGCAATATTCCTTATTGCATCTCGTAATCTTTTCAAGTTGCTAAAACATGGCGTGGCTCTTCTATCCTTCTAGTGTTCCTTCGTTTGTTAGTTAATGTGGTCTAGATTTTCACGTTTTTCTTATCTCTTCATTTCAATGAAGAGCCAAACTTTCTTTATTTCATTAGTATTCCTTGGTTTGACTTTCTCTCAGCTTAAGGACCTTCATTCTTAGTAAAAGGTTCAGATATATACCTGGGTTTACAATTCTTTACCCAGTTTTCGAGCGTAGCTCCGTTTCAGTTATGACCGTGGGCTCTAACCGTTATTTCATGCAGTATTTGGCAATACTTACAGTTTTCATGAACTCACAAACAAATTATCACATTCCACATTTCGAAATTACACATTTGCATTGATTGTGCGAAGTCAATCTCCTCTATAGAATATCACTGAGCAAAGAGACTTACGTCTTGTCTCCACCGCTCTGAATTCATACTGACTAAAAAAATGGCTTCATCTCTACTGTTCATTCCGGGGAAAAGAACTCAGCTTAACCATTGGTGGAAAATCACGTGACCAATGCTTAGCTTAAGCGAAGCTACCCTCATTAATGCTTGGCGTAAGGAAGCGAAGCTTAGCCTAAAATAAATGCGTGGCGTTAGGAAGCTAACCTGGTTTAATTAAACATCTGCGCCAAGACTTTTTTAATCTTCTGTTTCTATAAAAATTTATTTTATGTTAATATAGCCTGTATCTAAAAACTTACGGTATACGCGGTTACAAACCGTTTAAGCTAAGAACTGGAGTTTGACTGGGATGATTCATATCACCGTTCCCTGTCATACTGGCTATTGATTGGGTTATGAAAACATCAAAATCAGCCACACGCAAATGAAAACGGTAAGAAAGATTGAACGTGAAGAAATATCACTACCAGATGTAGAATATTTCATGAAATTTAGCAGTAATGTATACACAGCTGGAAAGACAGACTATTCCACAACAAAAAACACAAAAACGTTCGTGGAGGTTTGTTTGCCCTGGGAAACGTACGGCGATCAGAAGAAGTCAAGTTCAACACAAAACTCAGAACAATCAACTCAATAGACAGGTCAGCCATATTTTAAGGATCTGAAACATGTAGACAGGACCGGATTAAGGCCAAGTGATGCCCTAAGCACAGCCAAACAATGGTGCCCCCCCCCCCCCGGCCCTTTCAGTGCTTAACTGACGAGACATTAAGACTACGTAAGTGCTGATGGTGAAATAAGAGATTGATAATTCAGTTTTCTTCCAGGCCAGACCGCATAACTATATTAAATGAATAGTTTTTAAAAACATGTTATTTAATACTAAATAACAGTAAGCAATGTAAGCAAATTATTTACTTATAACTAGGGAAACACGGCCAATAAAGACTATTACAAAAAAATCGACTAAAGTCAAGCGTGGCAGTGAAAGAGAGTTAAGGGCATAATAGCTAGGGGATAGACTCTGTGGTGCCGCCTTCCCTTAGTGCCGTAAGCACGTGCTTATTTTGCTTAATGGTTAATCCAGCCCTGCATGTAGAACAACAGAATATGCCAAACATAAATGCTACAAACTTTCATAACTGGGAGCTTGCGTTGAATAGAAGGATTGGCAGGGACAGACAAGATCTCTAAGGTGGAACCGATGGCAAGAACAAGACATGTGCCAGTGGAAACATAGATGGGAAGAATATGCTGGAGATGGAAAGGACAAACAATAGGAAAACCTGTTGATAACATTAAAATTCAATCTGTATTCTGGAATCCACACGTTAAGTGAGATAGTGAGACCAAACAACAGAAGAAAAAGATGATCAAATCAATCAGAAAGCCACCAACAACAACGCAGGACGACTACCAAGCTATGAACAGATCAGAACAAATTGTAATTCTGCGCCTTAGAACAGGACACAACCGACTCCGCAGCCACATGTGTACATGTGGACGGGCACCCCAGACTGCAGAACACATACTTCAAGACTGCCCCGAATATGATATATTGAGGCAAACCCACTGGCCCAGAGAAACAACACTGGAAGCAAAACTATACGGACCTCTGTATGAACTACAAAAGACAGTGACGTTTATACAAGAAACAACATTGCAGATAAAGATGTGACGTACGTCTAGTTCGACAAGTGAATTTTCCCTGATATGATGGATGATTTAAAGGGACTTTTAGCTTTTCATAACATTAGAACCCCTGAACATTTGTTGTAACTTTTCGTTTCGCCAGAGCGAATCGATTCCACCGGGACTCATTTAGTATGCGGCACGAGATCAAAGACACTGAGACGATCCCCGAGCAGAGAAGCTAGTTTCTCGCAGGTATTTATCATCTCCGCGCGAACCAAACCGCTCGCAAGATGGACCAGAGCAATCAGAAGAAAGACACTGGTGGAGATCTCAGGAAGGACGGGCGGCATGCTATCAAAGACAGTAGTGGTCCCTGAAACGATTTCGCATCTCGGTGTTAAGCACGGAACCGATCGCAGCCAGAGCGAACGGGGAAAGCTGACGCAAGCAGCGAGCGAAAATACTAGAGGCCAGGGGCGGTTTCCCTCTTTGGTCTGGCGGTCAGATCCCCAAAATCCGTCCGAGATCAAAAAGGCTGTCAAGTTTCTCATGTCCCACTAATCTTGCATTCAAGTTGTAGATATACAGATCACGTAGAAATACACTTCATCACTCGCTGGCCAGAACTTGATAGAAGCACTAGCGATATTTGAAATCTTGCTAGATTATCCCATGGATTTTCATTTATATTTGCAATGAATTCTATTTCTGTGCAAAGCGATTGATCACCTTTTGCAATCCCAGCAATAACGAAATCTTTCAGAGTTTCCATACTCGGTTCTTAAACTTCCAGACAGTTTGATGAGACATTTTTTTAAAGTAAATCTTGTGGTGGTCCGGTGCGGCCTAGCTAACATAATTACATGAAAGAAAGCCTACCCAAGATCAGTTGATTATTATCATCAAATTAACTTACAATCTGTAAGATAAACTGGAAGATGAACAGTGCCAGTAGCGATAGTTTATATACTGCTCTATTGTGAGAGATTACCGATTTACCTGACTGTGACTGAGCCTAGTTTTTCCTCACTGGATTAAAAAAACTTTACCGGTCAGTTGCTGTCATCACGCAGTGAAGGAATATTGCCATCACCTCATTTTCACCCCTGTGTTGAATTGTGTCAGTGCCATCCCATAGACTCCTTTTATATAATACACCACAAGAACTCTTTAAATTTCAAGTCCGGCGATAAGCGGGAATATTTGCTCTCAGTAAAAACTCGCAATATCTGGGGCGGGACATAGAAGTGTTAGACAGTTTCACATGTCAAGAGTTTAATCACTGTGTTTATCATTCTAGGGATTGTCTGATGCTGCAACTCGGTAAGTGTGTGAGTATATATGAGTGTGGATCCGCACAGTGTGCATGAATGACAGGAGATTTATTTTTTTGCAACAAACCATTTGTTAACTTGCCTACCGGGTAATACGTTTTCTGTATACCCGGCATTGTTCCTTTAGTGGGATAATTTGTTAACTTGCCTACCGGGTAATACGTTTTCTGTATACCCGGCATTGTTCCTTTAGTGGGATAATTTGTTAACTCTGTTTCATCCCCCCCTTTTTTCTTTGCTTAGTAAAGGGAAGACACCATTGGGATAACAGTATTTTTTTGTCTACCACCATAACTAATATTGTAACACCTCTTTCAGAGTAATTAAATTCACTGTTGGGTTAACTTTCCTATGCTCCTGATAACTATCTATCTTGAGACTGGGTTTATCTTTGTCTAATACAAGCGGGAAGGGCTTAGTCGATGTAGTGGTATTGATGGTTTTGTATGATGATGATGGTACTACATGTAAATTGTATGAGGCCAGCTGTGAAGGCTCCTGAGATAAAATGTAATTGAGAATTGTCAGAAGGCCTTTCTTGCTACCACTACGACCTCACACTTAATTTTTTTTTATGAATGTAGCTGCGTAAAGTGTCTAGGGTTATGATGTGTACTGTGGTGTGATAGTTATAAATATACCCATAGATATTTAACAAGACTAATAAGATTAACAAGTGTTACAATACACTGAACTAACTCACGTGTGTAAAGTTTTTTGATATAATTATATTACATTTATTTGTTCTGGATCAAGTTTTATTTTGACCAGAACTTGTTTTAAAAGAAGGATTTAAAATTTATAAAAAATTATGCATGGAATGTTACATAATAAATGCAAAAGTGAACATATTTAAGTACTAGAATAGTTAGTTTTATTAAAATGTTCTGGTAGTCAGCTACTAGGGAGGATATTTATTGTCTGTGCTGTTGGGGTGGTCTCATCACACCTGTCTATATTGACTACACAGTGTCCAGAAAATGGTGGGAATTTTTATGGGGTATCTGCAACTAAATGGGGTTGGTGAATATCCAGCAGACCAGAGGCTCACTCATCTGGTATTTGTAGCTCTGGTGCTGAAATCAGGTGGTCCCACCTCTCCGTGCTGGCGGGCAATAATGGTGGTCTCTGTCACAAGGACTGCACAGATACACTTGTGTAAATCACCACCCGAATAGATACTTCTTCGTGGACGACAGAAACTCGCAGCTCTGCAATCAAAGTATGGGCCATGTGTCAAAATCTATTCTCTACCCACGTCTGGACACCACACTGACACAACAACCACATTATACAGACAGGTCAGATCTCTCTGACCAAACAGCACAGTTACCATGGTGGGTTTACATCCGATAGATCCTCCCAGACTATAGATTCTGAAAAATAATTATTAGTTTTCTACCCTAAAAGAGGATAGGTAATATGTTTCCTTATTCTCAACTCTTGATCGGTCTTGCATAATCCTTGCTGGTGTTTAGGTACATTGTTAGTCCCTAGACCCTGACTTGGGCGGGGGGTCTAGAGCAAAATCCCTACTTGTTTGTAAGGCTAGATTATGATATGGCAGTATCAAATCACTCGAACATGAAACAATATTCAAAATATATAAAGAAATAATTTCAATCTTACCAGATTATGAATAATTAACACAGAAGTGCTAGCAAAACTCAGCTGAGCTGCTGGCTATAGGATGGCGTCCCTAAATTTAACTCACTGTCTTTCATATGGGAAAACACCACACTTTAAAATCTGTGTCTAACACTGAACAATTATTGAAGAATGACCCCAAATGCGCTCTGAGCGCTAATGATATGATTGTCTGTGGCCAATCACTGCCGAGGTTTATTTTTAATTTCAAATTTCCTCACTAAAGTCATTTCAGTCAAGCTTCAGTCACGTATGGATGGTTATCTGTTAGTCTGTCCGTCTCTACTTGTGTTTCTACAAAATTGTGCTCGATTTTTGACCCAACCGTTCTCTCCCCTTCAAATTTTTGTTGTAAAAAGTTATATTTAGACACAGCTACCACCAATGTCCCTTCACTTCTATGCCAAGTAAATTTGAACACCTGCGTCCCCAAGGTCGTGTTTTTGTGTGCAAATAACGATATGTTAGATTCAATGCAGTCTGTGGCTGATGTAAACTACACTGTCTTTTGTCATTATTTTCAATATTATCTATCCGTCTGTAAAATTAAGACCATATTCGTTCACTGCTCAGAATAGGCCATCTGGCCAGCTAATTTTTATATTCCTAACATTAATATTAAGAAAAATTTACTTTTTAATTTTTTTTTGTAATTTTTTTCAGACATCTGCGTTCTTCCGCTCAAATTCAAATCAAGCGCTTGGTATCGCAAAACGTCCAATTCCGTACCTCGTGTCAATTTGGGGGACTTGAATTTTTTTACTTTCATCCATTTTCCCCCCCAATTGCGTCTCTTTAGCCTTTCCAGTCATATTTTTTTCCTTTTTGATCCTCCGTTCCCCTCCGGTCTAGCAAGTCAAATTTATGGAGGGTGATGACCCGCGGTCTAGGCGATCATGTACATCAGCAGCCTACGCATTATGTTTTTATCCTTAAATGTTATCCTTGGGAGGAATTTTACCGTTGTATCTCTGTCAATTTCACTACAGTCGATACCAATCTTCTTCACCCCCTCCCTACCTTGATATTTGCATTTTTCTGTACTTATGATAATTTTATGTAACACTTGATATTGGTTTTTTGTGATTTGTTTTTTAAGGTAAATAAACATCATAAACTTATATCGGACTGTGTTGGAATACCCAAAAGCCCAAAAGATTCCCTATTTGTTTAATATAGCTGTATCCACAACGTCTGAGTGTTTGAAGCACCAAACGTGTGTCTGGAAAACTGGCAAATAATTGTTTGATCAGGAGAGTGGAAGAGAAGTTTGAGAGAAACGATTTGTCGTAAATAAGTCTGTCTTTACTCTCCTCCAGCACTCTGTGGAGCATCATATTTAATCTCTATATTCCTATCACTGAGCTTTTTTCACCATCATTCTACACTCTAAACCGGACTACTATTTCTAAGACTCTCTCTCTCAAAATAAATTTACGACAATAGACAATATATTTCAAGCGAACGAAAGAAGAAAGAAGAAGAAGAAAATGAGACCAAAGAAAACATGGAGAAAAGAGCTGAAGAAAAACGTGAAGAAGATGAAGAAGACACAAACTGACCGTGAGCTGATGAAATTTACTTTCCAATTCATGTAGTTCAATTGTTATATATGTTTATGTTGATTAGGCCATAAAGCATGATAATTGTCAGTTATACTGTGTTATTACGTTCTGAATAAATCTAACGTATTGACGTCATCAGTGCTCCTTCCTAGTTGTTTTGACGAACAAAGGCTTTATCTGGAAACATGCCTTAATATTATTTTTTGCTTCTCTGTAAAAATCTGCAAAATGTAACTCTGTCTCGTACTTTCTGTCACATGATGATGGCTGCCAACGTGGTTAAACGGCTTGTTTGTTTTGTTTGACTTTAGATAAATGTTAACTTTAGGTACCAGTAAGATGTAAGATTTGCATTCACAATTGCAGTACGTTTTGGCAAGATTTTAAGTAAAGATCCCGTGAGAATGAGAGAGATTTGATATCACGCTTAAAGTGAGTTAGTTCATGTTAGCTCGTCAGCTCCTATAGGAACTTAGGCCTTTATGAAACGTATCTCAAGTCTTCCAGTCCCAAGCCATTAGGTCAAGGTCTGTCCATGTCTTGCTCATTCAAGTCTTCCAGTCCCAAGCCATTAGGTCAAGGTCTGTCCATGTCTTGCTCATTCAAGTCTTCCAGTCCCAAGCCATTAGGTCAAGGTCTGTCCATGTCTTGCTCATTCAAGTCTTTCAGTCCCAAGCCATTAGGTCAAGGTCAGCCCATGTCTTGCTCATTCAAGTCTTCCAGTCACAAGCCATTAGGTCAAGGTCTGTCCATGTCTTGCTCATTCAAGTCTTCCAGTCCCAAGCAATTAGGTCAAGGTCTGTCCATGTATTGCTCATTCAAGTCTGTCTCCAGTTATCTTCTCAATGTGTAACTAAGTCTCCCTCCGCCTGTCTTACCCCGGGGATTTCAGAACAAAGACCGGATTGTAACACTGTGAGCAGGTTTCCTTCGTGTTTGTCCTATCGACGTCTAGCGTCATCTTCTCATCCCTTGTTCCACTTTTGGTGACGGTTTGAAGTTCTGCTATGATTCTCATAATTCTTCTTTACTGGCTTCCTAGCTCAGTGGTCTATTGTTCGATCCCCAGATGAGCTGGGATTTTTTTAGGCCGCAAATGGCTCCTCGGTCGACCCAGCCCCAACTGGGTACCACAGCAACTCTGGGAAGGTTAAGGCGGACGGCGTGATGCTGACCACATCACCCCTAGTGTGCCGATGGTCAAGAAAATATGGGCCTAACACCATATTCCCAATATGCCTCAATGGGCGTGTCACGGGATCCTTTACCTTTTACCTTCTTTACTGCTTTTTAAGGCTATCTTTGATGTTTGTACAAGATGGGAGTAATCCTTTACAATTCTACAGAATAATAGACTAGTTCAGCACAATACAAATATGTTAAACCAAAGTAAATTATTGAATTATTCTACTTCTCCGTCTAGGCAGAATAAGACTTTTCATTAAGAAGATCTATGAGGCAGTTTGGAGAAAGTCGAAACGATCCATTTTTGTTCTAAGACAACTCTAAAGACGGTTCACCCAGAATGTTCAAACAGTTAACAAGCAAGAGAAAACTAAACAGGTTGCAGTAGTAATGGAAAACTATCAAATGACATCCTGAAACTGTGCTAAACAAGGTGGAAGAGAAAAAGACTGGCAGATAACGAACACCGGAAAAAGTATGCTGTCCTCATGAGATGAGGAAGAATGGGTACACCTTGGTGAAGGTGTGACACTAATGCTGTCTTGTATCTCGTGTATACAAACACATACACCATAGAAAACGCGTGGCACGAGTGTCTTCGTGTATCTCGTGTATACACCCATACACACTATGGTAAAGGTGTGACACTAATGCTTTCATGTATCTCGTGTATACACACACCACACACACCTAGTGCTGCTTACTGGGGTCTCTGTGGAGTCAAAAGTAGTAGAGAAATACTGCTCCCTTCAGGCTTGGTTTGGTTTGGTTTGGTTTTTAAAGACTATCTTCATTGCACACGGACAATACCATCGGTGCTCCGTTTTCTAATTTTTTTTTTTTTTTTTAAATTTTGCCAGGGCAGCGGCTTGATAAGCTTACTCTTTGCGATTTCCAACTGTCATGGGATTTTTAACGGGCGCAACTTGCACACGGAACCTCCTATTTTTACGCCCTTGTCCGAGAAGGCTATGCATCAGATCTCACTACCCGTGTGACCAGGGGGGAGTCTGACGTAATTAGGACCACTGGTTCTGAAAAAAATATTTCAATAAATTATAATCCCTCAACTGGGATTTGAACCCGGTACCTTTTGAATACGAGACGGACGCCATACCTCTGAGCCACTCCGTCCCTTCAGGTATGTGGCACCAGCGGGAAAGGGGGAAGGACACAGTGTCACGGGTTGCCGAACTTTGCTCTGTAGTAGTGGTCCAGCAGTGGCCAAATCTTAGAGTATCTGATGTGGGTCTTTACAGGTGTCTACCTTCGCACAAGATAACTCTGGGCAGAGCTGTACGTAGAAGGATAATGATCCTTCTACCTCAAGGGTGTTACACAAGATATTTCAGATGTCAAGAACAATGCTGCATGAGGCGGAGCAATATTTACTTTAGTATCTGACCCGCCGTCTTTCGTGAAGACGGATTATGCAGTAATTAGCTCGTTCAAGCCCCCAGCTGAGTTAATTCAGTCTTAGTCTCCGAATTTGCTAGTTATATTCTCATTTCTTCCTCCAAGCTTCCACATTTGGTTTCCGACAAACTTGCCAATCTGAGCTATTATTATGTTCCTGCTCTCGATTGAACCAATCCTGCTCTTAGACCTAGGGTTCGGGGTGTTCATTTTAATACTTCCCCGCGTGTTTAAAATTATTACGTTAAAATTTAAACCCATGACCTATCTTTCAAATATGGCATGATTACTTCCGTTGCTATTAGACAGTTTTGCCAACACATCTTTGATCTCATCTATAATGATTACCTTGCTCATAATGTTTTATCGGTAATAAAGACGCCGATAATGTCTGGACAAAAATGATAAGTAATTATCACGCGTACTCAAATCTTCCGCGAGACAGATAATCCCTGACGTACGCAGAAGACAGCCGGCTCCCTCGGACAGACAATACGATTTCCTTTGTAACCTCCCGCCGAGATGTCGGGAGGTGCAGTAACCAACCGCGAAACACTGGCGGTCACTCGCCTGCTCTGTCTGGGTCGAAAATGAATTACGTCAAATTCAACCATTACTTTCACGTTTACCGTCTGCATTCAAGCTGGTGCGACCATTTAAGCAAATACAATGAATCCTCAAGATAGTCAATTACCCGTGAAATAACACTATTGCAGTGTAAAAAAGGGTATAGCAATTTAGGGAGTGTCAATGGCAAGAATTCATGTGCAAAAATGAAGAAATAAATGGATAATGCAGGACAGAACGAAAAAAAAATGTAAAAAGACACCCACAAATATCGTCACAGGCGGTCATGCTTGCATGGACCTGAAACCGCTTCATGTTAAACAATCAACACATTTTGTTTCTGCTGTGAGGTAGACTTCACGTTAAACAACCCACACATTTTGTGTCTGCTGTGACGTAGATTTCACGTTAAACAACCCACACATTTTGTATCTGCTGTGACGTAGGCTTCACGTTAAACAACCCACAAATTGCTAGGACGTAGACTTTACGTTAAATACCGCACACATTTTGTATCTGCTGTGACGTAGACGTCTCGTTAAACAACCCACACATTTTGTATCTGCTGTGACGTTGACTTCAAGTAAACCAGTCTGCTGTAGTAGTTGTTCTATAATCCTTATAGAACTTATTGTAACTTTTTTCTCGATGACAACTAAATGTTGAATGGCCTCAAAGATATATAAACACATCTCAATCAATCAATCAATAATCAATCAATCAACTCAATAAGTGAATCAAATCAATCAATCAATCAATCAATCAATCAATACCCTTTAGCTCCCCAAGAAGCATAGGCCTTCAACAAACACATGCCAAGTCTTCCTGACCTGTGCCATTCACTCAAGTTCTTTCCATGCTTTCCTCATCATTTTCACCTCTGTTTCCAGCCCTCTTCTCCATGTGTTTTTTGGTCTACCTCTGCCTCTCTTTCCATGTGGATTCTAGAACAAGGACTGCCTTGTAATGCTATCAACAGGTTTCCTCAATGTGTGTCCTATCCATCGCCAGCGTCTTCTTCTCAGCTCTTGTTCCACTAGCACTTGTCTGGTTCTTGTCATCAATTCCACATTTGTGACTTTGTCATACCATTTCAGTCCTTCTATTCTACGCAAGCACCCGTTTATATAAAAGTCTGTAGCTTTTTGGTTGTTGTTTTTGTTGTTCTCCATGTCTCAGAGCCATACAATAGGACTGACTTGACATTTGAGTTGAAGATTCTTATTTTCGTGTTGGACTTGATTTCTCTTGATCTCCATATGTTTCCCAATGCAATGAAAGCTCCTCTTGCTTTTTGTATTATTATTTTAATATCACTGTCTGTCCCTCCAACTTTGTCTTTATTACTTCCAAGACATTTGTACGATTCTACATCTTTTAGTGGCGTTTCTTCAAGTTCAACCTTGTTGTCATTTCTTGCATTTATTCTCATAATCTTTTTCTTTTCCCGGTGTATTTTCAGGCCCACTTGTTGTGACCTCTCATCTAGAATTTTCATTTTCTCTTGCATCTGATTATGGTTATGGGACAGAAGAGCCAAGTCATCTGCAAAATCCAGATCATCAAGCTGTTTAGTCAGATTCCACTGGATTCCATTTCTGTTGTGTGATGTCGATGATTTCATAACCCAATCTATTGCTAGTAAGAAAAGAAATGGAGACAAGAGGCATCCCTGTCTCACTCCCGTTCTAATCCTAAACGGTCCTGTAAGCTGTCCTTAATAAAGAACTCTGTATGTCATGTCTTCATAGGTCTTCTTTATTAAGTTAATGATCTTCATGGGAACTCCATAATGCCTCATCAATTTCCAAAGCGATTCTCTGTATACACTGTCAAATGCCTTTTCATAGTCCACGAATCCGATGTATAGTGGTGAATTCCATCCCAGACTTTGTTCAACTATTACTCTCAATGTGGCTATCTGGTCTGCACAGGATCTGTTTTGTCGAAAACATGCTTGTTCATCTCTCAGTTGCTTCTCTATGGACTCTTTTAATATCCCAAGGATGATTTTGTTTAATACTTTTCCTGGCACTGATAGTAACATTATTCCTCTATAATTTGCGCACTCTTGTAAATTTCCCTTCTTAGGCAACTTGACCAGGTAACCTTCCTTCCATTCTGCTGGTATTTCTGCTCTATAAATGTGAGGATGAAAGGATATAGTATATATGATGAGAGAGAGAGAGGAAGGGCAGAATGTCAGCCGGGCCTGCGTGCCCAATTCTTAACCCTTTGAAAATAAAGTTCGTTCGTTCGTTCGTTCGCTCTTTCCCAGACTTTGCCAAGTAGTTTGAATAATATCTCTGTAGAGGTATCAAAATATGTTTTGATGGCCTCTGCTGGAATGCAATCTGGACCTGCTGCTTTTCCATCTTTCAGAAGCTTTATGGCTTTCTTTATTTCTTCTCTGCTTGGTCGTTCACAGCTGATTTGTAGTTCCTCTTCTGCTGGCTGGATGTCTGGGGGATTAGTTGGAGATGGTCTATTGAGAAGTTCCTCAAAATTTTCTGTCCATCTCTTCATTTGTTCTTGTATTTTACTAAGCAATTTTCCATTCTTATCTTTTATGAGGCCATTTGCTTGCTTATATTTCCCTGTTAGCTTCTTCGTGTTGTTGTACAAGTCCCTGATATTTCCTTTGGCTGCAGCTTCCTCTGCTTCCCTTGCCAAATCATCAATATATTTCATCTTTTCTCTTTTAATGTTTCTTCTTACTTCTTTATTTGCTTCTATGTACACTTCATGAGCCTTGGCTTTGGAGCTTCTGGTTTTGCTTCTGTTTAAATCTGTTTCCCATTTTTCTTATCTTCTATATTGCTGTTACGTACATTTATTACCTAAAAGGGGGTAGTCTTCGGTCCTGCCAAATGTACGCACCAGTCTTAAAATAGTTATATTATTTGTGCGTTCGATTGATTCACGCACTGACGTGCACAATGCAGTGTGGGTTGCTTTGGACGCACGGGTAACCTAGTTAGAAAAATTCTGACGTCATGTTTTGAACGGGGCAGTTCGGACCATGTTTATGTCCGATATATATTTCTTGGATTTATCTGGCAAGTTTGAAGAAGCCATTATTTTGTAATTATATCTACTGGTATTCATGATGAAGCCAATAGTGGAAGTATCAAGTAAGTGTCGCCCCATGTCACATCGAATGTTTATTGAGTTAAATTAAAGTATCAGGCCGCTCCTAGTTTTGGTCTAGCGGGAATTCATCGTAGTATGTCATTCCTAGAATGGACAGACGGAGTCGTTAGCCCTTTTGAATTACCGTAGAGGGAGGATACCTACGAGTAAACGAAGTTAATTGATTTGTATGCTTCACCTGTTTTATATGCCGTATTTTCGTCAATGCCAAAGTCGTGGCATGGATATAGAGAGGTTAGTCAACACAGAACTCTAACCTGGTCGTATTGTCGTGGATGACTTTGTTTGGATTTTATATATATATGCTACCTAAGTATCGTATGGAAAAGTCTGGAATTGTTACAAGTATGATAAGAAGTATTGCTCCTTGAGAATGAATCCGTTGACCATAAGATACGTCCTTGAAAGAAGGTCAACGGACTTGACTGCAATACATATGATATGGTAGAGGAAGTGACCCTTAGTCACTTGAATAAGAGGACTTAATTGTTAGAGAATCTTCATGAACTTGAAAAGTAATTATCAACATTTTTGACGTATGACCCTTTTGCACCTGTAACTATGATCGTCTTGTTCCACTCCGTATGTGTCACGTTAAATAAAATATATGTACAGTCATCACAGACTTGTGTGCTGCCAGTAAGTGACCAGTTAAACACTACTTGTTGGAGTTCGTTTTGAAGAACATTTTCTGACATTTTTGTTCCTTTGCAACCATTCGCGTAATGAAGTTCTTTACCATTAGAATGAACGACCCAACAGTAAATGGTATGCCAGTGTGGTCTGGAAATAAATAATTTCACAAGAACGTACTCAATCCAAGTATCGGTTGAAAAGAAGATTTGAACTTTCAAGGCGACAACATCTCAAACTTGGAACCTAGTGTGATGATGAATCAGAATCAACTTACGGTTACCAAATGCTCAAGGTCATCAATCAACCTCCACGTCAAGTTTTACAGTGACTGACTGCCTTGGGATCACCTATTCGTCATTATTACGTGCGAGCTGTTGTTATATACGCAGATCGAAGTATTTTATCCTCAGACGTACATCCACGGAGACGAGGCACATTGTTTTTTTCCCGGCACACGCGAGATGAGTATAACGTGTTTTCGTTGTACATTTTATTACTTTTAGCTGTGCCTTCTATACTTATGTCCATCTTTACATTTTCCATGTTATATGTTATATGTTGTACATTCGTCGTGGGAGGTAGGGAGGTTGATCTGACGAACGAGATCCATCTCGAAGCCAATTCGGGCTCTTCGTCAGACGTTCTGTAGGGCTCAACTTGTAAGTTTCAATTGAGCGATAATTCCGGTCCAAGGCTAGAAACCTTGCCGAAGTTCCGATCGCTAATTGTTCCTTATGATAGTATCTGTTTAGCTGTTTCGTCACGTTTACTTGTTGTTTTTGGTAGTTATTTTTACTCGTATTTAGTTTTATGATGAATTTTGTTTGTATTATGCGTCCGTCTCACCTTTCCTGTCGTTCAGTTTTTTACAAAACCTATGTTTTTTACACTGTGTTGTCAATTGTCCTGTTGAGTATCTGATCGTAGTTGTCATCGTAAATTTTTACGATATTCTATTTTAGTTACACATTTCTATTTTTGTTGATTTCTACGATTGTGTTCACTCGTCTTTGATTATCGTGTCTTGTCGGTAATGTTTCTATTGTCTTTCACGTTGTTGCTTTCATGACATTTCATTACATAAATTACTATATTGATTATTGATATATTTCATAACTATATGATAACAAAAGATACCGTTCTAGGACAGGAACGACGTACACTTGGCAAAGTAACAAGGTTAATTAATTTACATTGATTAATTATCATTTTTATAAATCAAGAGTATTGTGACTACTTATAAAGCATAATGTATTCACTAGATTATTTCATTAAGCAAGCAAAAGCTCTTCAGATGGCTCCTGATGAAGCAAAAGCATTTGCACTTGCAGAATATAAGAAAGCTCAAGAAATAGAAGCCGAACAGAGAAAGTTAGAAACTTTAAGACTAGAAAAACTTCAATTTGAGGCAGATCAAAAACGGATTGAGTCTGAGGAGAATGAGAAAAAAATGAGATTAACTGCTGAGGAGGATGAAAAGAAGAGGAAATTTATAGCTGAGGATAATGAGAAAAAAAATGAGATTAACTGCTGAGGAGGATGAAAAGAAGAGGAAATTTATAGCTGAGGAAGAGGAGAAAAAAATGAGATTAGCCGCTGAATTAGAAGAGAAACGATTTCAGCGAGAGGCAGAACAGAAGCAAAGGGAGGCTGAAGAAAGACTTAAAATTGAAATGGAAGTTAAACAAAAGGAAATGGAAGTTAAACAAAAGGAAATGGAAGTTAAACAAAAGGAAATGGAAGAAAGAAGATTAATAGCTGAACAAAATACAAAACGACTTCAGCTTGAGATGGAAGAGAATGATAAAAAACGACAGCATGAACTAAAATTAGCAGAGTCAGAATATGAGAGACTTAGGTTAACTCAGGAAGCTAATTCTCAGAGAACTTTTGAAAGCCAAACTTCATCCAGACATGATCATTTTAAGGAAATTCACCTTAAATTACCTAAATTTAATCCCCCGTCGGATGACGTAATATTTTTCCTAGATAGATTTGAGGCCATTTGTAGGTCTTATAACGTGGATAAAACACTGTATTGCACATATTTATCCAGGTTACTTACTGGGGATGCTTTAGCAGTTTATCATACTACCAGTATTAATGAGAAGAATGATTATAACGCTCTTAGAGCCGCACTTTTGAAGAAATTTCAAATGACAGAAGATGAATACCGATTAAGATTTCGTACATTACTACCGCAATCAAGCAGAAATTTCAGTGATTTTCTGTCACAAATACGACTAACCCTAGAAAGATGGATCGAATTATCCAAAATTGAAAAGTCGTATGAAGGTCTCTTCGATTTACTGATGCGCGATAAGGTACTATCGTCTGTAAATCCTACATTTCTCGCATTTTTACACGAACGGAAACCTTTATCTATGAAAGACTTAGAAGAACATGCAAAACATTTCTGCACTGCTCACCCAACCATGGATCTAAGTAATGCACAGATTAAGAATGAATTGCCTGTTGCTTTTGCAGCACAACAAAACAATTTTTCACGAAATCGTTCCTTTAGTGCTGACAGGTATGTCAATAAGGGAAATAATTACAATTTTAACAATGATAACTTTTACAAAGGGAAGCAATTTTATCAATCTGCTCCATTTAATGTTTCTTGGAACCAAGCTCACAGATCGCGAGATTTTGGTAACAATAATTTTAAAAATAATCAAGGACATTATAATAAACAAAACTGGAGATCAAGATCTCAGGGTCCGCAAAACAGACAAGGTTCTTGGAATAAAAATTTTAAAGAACATCATAACTTTAATTATACAAATTATCGGACTCATCCAAATTTTAACTCAAGCAGAAACGACAATTATGGCAATTTTAATGCAAATAATCAAAATCGATCGCGTCGTAGAGATAGATCGTCGAGTAATACGGGTAGACATTCTAATGTCGCTTTAAGTGATACACAGGCTAACATTGAACAGGGTAAAGTAGCTGAAACTCACAATGCTATGTCTTGTTCTCTTGATTGTACCCAGGTGAAAGACTGTCCAGAATGCTCGACTCTTTTCCAGCCTAAGGCGATCACGACGCTGCGTTGCGGACATACCTTGCCTAGTCTACCTGTAGTCTGTACGGCCACTGCTGCGTCAGTACACCAGGGACAGGGCTCTCTTAAGTTTAACAAGGGATTTGTCAACAACATTTCATGCTCTCTCCTATTTGACTCAGGTTGTAGTACTGTGGGCGTCCGGACTTCGCTGATCAACCCAAGTTGTGCCACGGGCAGGGTTGTCAAGTGTGTGACTTTTGGTGGCACCGTTGAAACATTTCCCACTGCTATTATTGACCTTAATACACCATTTTTTTCAGGAAAGATCCAGTCATGTCTCCTTCCGAATCCAATTTGTGATGTAATACTTGGTCGCATACATGGTATTAAAGAGTGTACACCACAGCAAATAGCTGAATGGGAAGAGCGACATATTCAAACTGCAAATGCAGTAGTGACTAGAGCGCAAGCTACTAATATGTCGCATGATACACCTATTGAACCTACATTTCATACCACTTGTGATGATGATGCTCCTATTTCAAGGGAGTTGTTTGCAACATTGCAAAAGAATGATGATTCATTAAAAAAAAATTTTCAGTATGTGAACAAAAAGAATACCAGCAACAAACTTGCAAAATCTAGACATGACTTTATACTTAAAAATGGGATTTTGGTTAGAGTAATACGGGAAAAGGATTCATCCTTATGCTATCAGATCTTAGTCCCATCCTCTATGAGATCTCGGATATTACGACATGCGCATGACTCGCAATGTGCGGGCCATATGGGTTTTTCGCGTACCAAATCCAGAGTGCTTTCGGCATTCTACTGGCCAGGCGTCCATAGGGACATCACTCTCTATTGTCGGTCCTGTTTGATATGTCAGGAAGTTAAGGTACGGGGTCCATTTCATGCGGCTCCTATTCAAGCTGCGGACATCCCGATTAGACCATTTGATAAAATGGCTATAGACATTATTGGTCCGATGCTTCCATCTGCTAGAGGGCATACGCATATTCTTACGTGCATTGATATGTGCACTCGTTGGCCTGAGGCCATCCCTCTCAAGAACACTTCATCTGCCAGTGTAGCAGAGGCATTGATGTTAATCTTCTCACGCATTGGTTTTCCACGGAAAATCTTGTCGGATCATGGGGTTCAGTTCATTTCTGAATCCATGTCTCAAGTTATGAAGACATTAGGTATAGACAGATCTCTTAGTTCTATTTATCATCCGATGTCAAATGGGTTAATTGAGCGTCTCAATAGGACACTCAAGCAGTTGTTGGGTAAGATGACCCAAGACCATCCCCAAGACTGGGATCGGGTCATACCCGCTGCTCTGTTCGCGTATCGCGAAGTAAAAAATCAAGCCACGGGGTTTTCTCCATTCCAGCTAGTTTTTGGCATGCAACCACGCGGTCCGATGTCGTTAATCCACGACTTATTGGTTGACGAGAATATTGAAGAGGAAACTCAATCCTCTTATGAGTATGTGATCTCTCTGAGAAAGAGAATCATAGATGCTTGTAGACTAGCTACTGCATCATCCGAACAAGCCAAAGAAAAAGCTCGTCTATTTGCAAACAAGTATAGACGTCTTCGCCAGCTTATTCCTGGTGACGAAGCTTTTGTATTACTCCCTGCGCATAACAATCGTCTTTTAATTACCTGGAGAGGTCCTTTCAGGATCATCTCAAGAATATCCGATGTCGACTACATCGTTGATGTTAATGGTAAACATAAAACCTTCCACATTAACATGTTGAAGGAGTATTACTCACGTCCTGATTATCTACAGTCAGTGTTCCAGGCAACTGACGATCCTACACCTCCTATTCAACACTATTCTAGTTTGTCACTCATCCAAGAAGAAGAATCTTCTTTCGATGATGTACAACTACCAATACCAGTTGTACCACTCCATTCCACTGAGAAATGGAATGATGTTACAATCTCATCTACTCTTTCGGCTGATCAACGTCAGCAAGTCTCTAATATTCTACACTCGTATGAGGATGTCCTCACTGACATCCCAGGTCATACGTCAGTCATCCAACATGACATTATTCTGACTGACGATACGCCTATTCGAGTTCGCCCATATCCTATCCCTTTACACTTTCGTGATAAGGTTGATAAGGAATTGGATGAGATGCTTCAATTAAATATAATTGAACCATCTTCATCACCATATTCTTCTTCTATGGTAATCATTAGGAAGAAGGACAACAATATACGTCTTTGCGTAGATTACAGGAAATTAAACAAAGTTACAAAATTCGATGCGGAACCATTACCTCTTTTAGACGACTTATTGGAGAAATTATCTCATGCCACATTCTTTTCGAAATTTGACCTTTCAAAGGGCTATTGGCAAGTGCCACTCACTCCTAATGCAAAGCCATTCACCGCTTTCTCGACGCCACGGGGTCTTTTTCAATGGAATTTTATGCCATTCGGATTAATGAATGCGCCAGCTACCTTTGTACGCATGATGCGCCGCATATTGTCTCATCGTCCCGATGTCATTACTTATATAGATGACATCTGTCTTTTCAGTGACTCTTGGGATGAACATATTCATGGATTAAAAGCTTTACTTTCTACCTTACGGGATTATAATTTAACAGCGAAACCTTCAAAGGCTTTTGTCGGTTTTCATGACATCTCATTTCTGGGTCACCGCATAGGTCATGGTTTCATGTATACAGAAGACAGTAACGTCTCTAAAATTTTAAACATCTCGGCACCTAAGACAAAAAAACAAGTTAGATCTCTTTTAGGACTAATACAGTTCTATTCAAAATTCATCCCTCATTTGTCTACTATAACTGCACCTTTTTCGTCTCTACTGAAGAAAGGCACATCTAATGTAATAAAGTGGTCGCAGGATCACCAAACGGCGTTAGACTATATAAAACGATTTTTTTCAAATGAACCTTTTTTGAGGTTGCCTAACAAAAATCTCACTTTCATTCTTCGCAGTGATGCATCTTCTTACGCTATTGCTGCAGTTTTGATGCAGGAATATAACGGCACCTTATTTCCGGTGATGTACGTGTCCAGAAAACTTACGGAGAGCGAACTCAAATACTCCGTTCTGGATAAAGAGCTCCTCGCATTAGTATGGGCAATCACAAAACTGGAACGTTACCTCCTCGGTTCACACTTTGTGGTGGAATCTGACCAAAAAGCTCTTACCGCACTGAACACGAAGAACGTTAAATCATCGAAATCAGCGCGTTACGCTATAGCGCTTCAACCATTCAATTTTGAAATACGAGCTATTCCTGGAGTGAAGAATGTGTTCGCAGACTGTTTGTCGAGATGCCCAAGCGAACTTGTCGAAACTAAACCACTTCCAGATGTTGAAACGTCCTCACCGATAACATGAATAACTTTGTACATTATCATTGATTGTACATCTATAAAGACTGTTTATATAACTGAAGTATTCGTATAAGTATAACTTTCAGGATATACTTACTTATAGATTATAACATTACTTCTTGTGTAGTAACATTTTATTAGTACGGGAACATTGATACTATAGTAACGTTTTATTAGAACGGGAACAGTGGTATTAGAGTAACATTTTATTAGTACGGGAACATTGGTACTACAGTAACTTTTTATTAGTATGGAAACATTGTTAAGAGCGACAAATATACATTTGTTGCATTGCTACATATCGTGTTCGAGAATATATTTTATCGTGTATGGAACATTGAGAACATCGTCTCGTCGATTACTAACTAGTTGTAACTGAACATTGACATATTGATAGTGATATTGGAAGTACTTAGAATATATTAGTAACTGGTTATTTGTTAGTAATTAAGAAATATATAAATTAGAATAATTCAATTTAATCAATTTAATTGATTATGGATCACACACATACTAACTTTCTTAGTTGTCACGTAATACCTGCATTCACGGGTCTTAGTTATGATATCTCACTGTTAGATCACTAGTCAACCGTACTAGTGTTAGAAAACATTAAGGGTGTTGATTCTTAAAGTGTTTAATTTTGCATTGCTTCATTTTTGCACATTGTATTTTCAATTTTTCTGTTTTATTGATTCTCTTGTCATTGATCATCATCAGTGTTGCTGTTCATTTTCATTTTTGAAATCATATGTTTCAAATTTTTTTTTTTGAAAACTTAGTTGAATTTTATTATCATCTTTTTTTTAAATGGTTTTTTCATTTTTCATTTTCAACTTGTTTTTACTTCGAATATTACCACATCGTTCCAAAGTAGGTCGAGTGTGGATGTGTGCTTTAATGCATACTATCATTTAGTTATATTGATTTCGTTTAATATTCTTTTCTTATTATGGTATAACTTTATGCATTTCATATATCTTGTGGTAGTTTTGACTCACCTCTCTCGGGTACTAAGTTCAAAAAAATTAATAGAATTAATTTTTTTAAGGGGAGGTAATAAGGGAGCTGTTACGTACATTTATTACCTAAAAGGGGGTAGTCTTCGGTCCTGCCAAATGTACGCACCAGTCTTAAAATAGTTATATTATTTGTGCGTTCGATTGATTCACGCACTGACGTGCACAATGCAGTGTGAGTTGCTTTGGACGCACGGGTAACCTAGTTAGAAAAATTCTGACGTCATGTTTTGAACGGGGCAGTTCGGACCATGTTTATGTCCGATATATATTTCTTGGATTTATCTGGCAAGTTTGAAGAAGCCATTATTTTGTAATTATATCTACTGGTATTCATGATGAAGCCAATAGTGGAAGTATCAAGTAAGTGTCGCCCCATGTCACATCGAATGTTTATTGAGTTAAATTAAAGTATCAGGCCGCTCCTAGTTTTGGTCTAGCGGGAATTCATCGTAGTATGTCATTCCTAGAATGGACAGACGGAGTCGTTAGCCCTTTTGAATTACCGTAGAGGGAGGATACCTACGAGTAAACGAAGTTAATTGATTTGTATGCTTCACCTGTTTTATATGCCGTATTTTCGTCAATGCCAAAGTCGTGGCATGGATATAGAGAGGTTAGTCAACACAGAACTCTAACCTGGTCGTATTGTCGTGGATGACTTTGTTTGGATTTTATATATATATGCTACCTAAGTATCGTATGGAAAAAGTCTGGAATTGTTACAAGTATGATAAGAAGTATTGCTCCTTGAGAATGAATCCGTTGACCATAAGATACGTCCTTGAAAGAAGGTCAACGGACTTGACTGCAATACATATGATATGGTAGAGGAAGTGACCCTTAGTCACTTGAATAAGAGGACTTAATTGTTAGAGAATCTTCATGAACTTGAAAAGTAATTATCAACATTTTTGACGTATGACCCTTTTTGCACCTGTAACTATGATCGTCTTGTTCCACTCCGTATGTGTCACGTTAAATAAAATATATGTACAGTCATCACAGACTTGTGTGCTGCCAGTAAGTGACCAGTTAAACACTACTTGTTGGAGTTCGTTGTGAAGAACATTTTCTGACATTTTTGTTCCTTTGCAACCATTCGCGTAATGAAGTTCTTTACCATTAGAATGAACGACCCAACAATTGCTAATGGTTTCTGTTGTTATCCATGCTTTGTGCTGATGTTCTCTTTTTCTCAGTACTTCTTCACATGTCTCGTTCCATATATTTTTTACTTGTTGCCAGTGGTCTTCCGTATCTGTTTCATCTTCCAGCTGTTGGAGTACTTGGTATTTGTTGGAAACTGTGGTTGAAAATTGTTCTCTTATTTCCGGATTTCTTAGATATCCCACATTATACTGTTGTCTATAGCTATATGCTATTATAAATTTCTTGAGTTTTAATTTGTTTTAGCCAACAGAAGATGGTGGTCTGATACAACATCTGCTCCTCTACATACTTTCCCATCATGCAATGATGACCTAAACTTCTTACTTATGCATATGTGATCAGTCTGATTCTCAGTTCTGTGGTCTGGTGATATCCATGTTGCTTTATGTATTCTTTTATGTGGAAATATGCTTCCTCCTATAGCTAGTTGAGTTGAAGCACAGAAGTTTGCTAATAGTTCCCCATTCTCGTTCATCATACCTAATCATTCTTGTCGTGAGAAATTCTAATCCACATATATAAATTATCAGGTAAATGTAAAGCCTAACACATAAATTCAATAAAAGGAAAGAAGAATGGTAAAGAACAGTGCTGTCACAATGACTCTACTCGAAATCCCCCTTGTTTTCTCCTTCGTCTGCAAATTGTAACGTTTCACGTTGATAGTAAAGGCCTACTGCGTCAATACCCGCTTTCTACGATAAAACGTGTACTGCCTTTCTAAGAAAAACCTTGAGATACGCAAGTTGACCTAGATTTAAAATTCCATTCATGTCGTTTTATACACTACGTTACCCAAAAACGAAAGACAGATGGACTAAAGATAGAAAGAAAGGGAGAGGCTGGAAGCCGGAACGCATGCAACACTAAACACGCGTCTCGCTATACAATTACTACCAACACGCGTGTAAGGCCACATGCACTAGCTTTTTTCAAATCGACAGTGATAAAAAAACACTACCCATACCAGAGTTAGGTTTTAAAATCCTGAAAAACGCTTATTAGGAAACATGACATTATACTGGTTTACGTTTGAAAACATGACAGTACCCAGACACCCTAAAGTTTGGAAGTGAGGAGGTGGTAACAGCACGACTATCCTAGAAGAAAATGCATATTGGCTCCATTAAATATATATATTTGGGTTCCTTAGGACTTGCTGACAAATAATATGTTGAGTGTTACGCAAATAGTCTAGGAATTACCAAATTATAGCCAAAAGAAATAGTGAGGGATGTCAGACAACACCTAAATCAGAATCGCTCAGTGGCAGATTTTCACCCCACCATTGTACGGGAAATGGGTCTCCATGTTAAATCCGATTTGATTGGAGCGCAATAAATGTAAGGCTAAACACGATTAGTCGGGCTATAAATACTATCTTTTGTTGTCAGGGGAAACGGGAGTAGGAGTACTTTTTTCAAACGATTGGGTAAACATGGCACGATTGGTTAGACCCGCGAATATAGTCAATCAGAGGCGTCAGGTCACCACCACATGTTCAAATAAACTTACTACAGAACCAGTGCGTTGAGCACCAGTGCATATTTTTCTAAATAAAAGCCTGGGACATCGGCAGATCGAAATTGTGCTATATTCATTGCCAGTCAACGTAACTGTGTATTATTCCATGAATTGTGGTAAGCTTGATATATTCAATATCTTTTTAATGAAAATTGAATGTAAATTGATAATTTATGTCTGTATATATATGTGGGTCAGTAGCGAACATGAGGCAAGGCCTATATAATGCTCCAACCTGAACAGAAGGTGTCGGAGGAAAGTAAAACTACATGGAATTGCCAAACAGTACACTGACACCTATCTTATCGACTAGAAAGAAATAATGCTGGAATTGCAGAGGCGTGGTAACCATTAGGGAGGAATATACTGGTGTAAATTATTTCAAATGAAGCTGACAGTTGGCCTACCGCTCTGAACTCAGTGTTTGTTATGTAATGTGTTCAGTCTGTAAATGGATTATAAATTAGTTATGAAGTAGGAGGTACAACCTTCTTGTTTCAGGGACCGTGGTCCTAAAGCTATTGAGCAGCACCTGGTCGGAGCTTTGCTGAACCTAGAGGCTGACAGCATACTCCTGGGTCCAGATAGTGACCAGTGAGGTGTCTCCAGAACACAGGGAGGCTATCGAGCAGAGGAGTCCTTTCCTGCCGCCATCACGAAAAATAAGCCTATGTGGCCAGTGGAGCTCAACATTATGCCCCCCCCCTCCCCCCTCAAAATCTGACTTTATAATAAACCAGAGGGAAAATACAGTGTTTAAATTGAGAGGAACTGTGAACTTTTCCCCATACCATTTACAAGATAAACAAACACTTGAAGTCATGATGACAAATAACAACATAGCTTGAAAAAACAAAACCAGTATTACCTCATATTACTACTACACAACTGACACACATATGATAATATTAATAAAATATGTCATTACAAAGTTCATATTGATAAATCCTGTACATATAAATTGTAATTAAACTTGATTGTGATTCCTGGTTCATTTTGTAAGTGAATCAGGACATAAATATTAATGAAAGTACTTAATACATATTGATATTTGAAAATTTACCAGTGACTCATTTAAGATAGTCTTATAGAATGTTACATGTGTGTGAGTGTCACAGTGTTGTCAAGTGTGGTGGAATAAATTAAATTGTTTATCTGTCTGTTGTTGTTGTGACTTACACTTCATCATATACATACCCTAGACATTTAACGTAGTCATCACAATATTCCAGAATAATTCTGACTGAGGCATAATGTGGTAGCAAGTAAGGTTATCTGTAAAACACTACACCTATTAGATACAGATACCTTCACAGCTGATCTCAGTCAGTACACTAAGTCCCCTATAAATATTTATAACATCCCACTTTACCACAATTCTTTCCCATGATTTCTCCAAAGCCTGTGTTGTCTGTTCCTATTTTCACATTTAGGTTCCCCCATCAAAATTGTGATGTCCTTTCTTTTCTTATCGCCCAAGACATTTTGTAGTCTGGTGTAAAAGTCTTCTTTCACAGATTCTTCTTTGTTGGTGCATAACACTGGATGATGTTTATATTTACTTTCTTTTTGGCTGATTTAAACACATCTCAACTGTTGACTATGTTTATCTTGTCAATTATACATACTTGTTAACGTATTCGTCAGCAGTCATATTTAGGAACCTTATAATTTAAAATCGTCAGCGATCTATGGCTTGTTCGAACGTGAGTTATTGGGGCTCCAGAATCGAACACAGAATAGTAACACTGCAATCCTACAGGCATGTCATGAAACGCGTCCGGTGAGGGTTGGGCTATGGGCCGGTAACCCTATCATGTACACAATTTAAACCATAGCAACACCCTACGGACAAGTCAGAACATAGATAAGAGCACACATAACAAACAAGGAATTACTGTCTTTTATCACAAATCATAAGCATTGAAATGGTATGACAAGATCACTAATTTGGAACTGATGGAAAGAACTAGATCAACACTTGTGGATAGGCAGGTGAGAAGAACCTGGCGATGGAAAGAACACATATTAAAAAAACCTGACGATAAAGCTGTTCATGTGCTGGAATCCGCGGTGTATGAAAAGCAGATGGGGGAAAAAGCATGGGAAAGAGAAAACAAGTCAGACATTAAAGAGATAAAGTAGACAAAGAAAGACATTTAAGGGATGGCACAGGACAAAAAAGAAAGAGTAAGTATGTGTAAGTTGAAGGACCTTCACGGGAAGATAAAATATATTGATAATGATAACAGCTTTATTTTATTTTATCTAAATATTTTCTTAACGTGTTCTGTCCCCAAGCACAACCTGCTCTCTAGTGTGTATACATTACAAGGCAGTCCTTGCTCGGACAACCCACGGGTATCAGATATGGAAGGAGAACTTAAAACACATTGAGAGGGACAGGACACACACAAACATACACACCATGGGTAGGACAGACATGTTGAGACACCTTGAACAAATAACACCGGACAGGAAGGCTAAACGAACGAACGAACTTTATTTTCAAAGGGTTGAGAATTGGGCTCACAGGCCCGTCTGACATTCTGCCCTTCCTTTCTCTCGTCTTTTATACTGATTTCATTTATTCTCACATACATTTTACCCATCAATTCAAGGAATTCAACGTTGTAAAGGTAAAATAATAGCATACTCACATTCACAGTATCTAATTATAAACATGAAATAAAATATGTTGAAAAGTACAAACTAAGTATTACCATGAAACAAAATATGTTGAAAAGCACTAACATCATCATTAAACCTACACTCGATATTATACCATTTGTTCGGAAAATTAATCACATTAGGGGGGCAGATAATCAGAACTCATAAAGTATTCGAAAAGTTTACGATTGTATGAATAGGGACTGAGGTTGTTATGTTTTAGATAATGTGGAAGATAGTTCCAAAGATGAGCAGCAGAGTAAGCTAAGCGTTTCTTGAATAAGTCAAGCTTAGGCTTGGGCACTTGTATTTTGTTTAGGCGTTGACTGCGTCTTTCATTGTATTTGAACATTGGCCACAGATATGTTGGAGCATTCTGTGACAGGATTTTGTGAACAAATTTAGCTTTGTTGAACAGAAAGCGCTTTCTTAGAGGCAGTATTTTGAGATCTTTATATAGATCTACACACTGTGTTTGGCAGTTGTCAGAAACTAGACGCACTGCACGCTTTTGTAGTGAATTGAGTCTTTTTGTGTTGGACATAGAACAACCATCCCAGATTGTGGAGCAATAGTCAAGGTTTGTTTGTATGTGAGATATATAGAACAATTTTCGTGCATCTTCATCTAGGAAATGTTTGATTTTAGCTAACTGGTAAACTTTCTGTGCCGTTTGCTTAATCAGTGCATGAACATGTGAGTTCCAATTAAGATGCTGGTCAACGACTATTTGTTAAGGTCATAATTGGTCGTAATCTGAGAAAGGGGAATTAATCGTTAGAAGTCTTGGAAGTACAAACCAGATTGTTGTTATCTCGCCTGTACAGCGTTTGGTCTAGCTGTTTATTTAAAAATATATGATCGAATTATACTCGAATGTTCGAGATTCTGAACGCTACTTACTGCGGCAAGTTACCGCGTGAGATGAATTTGACTAGGAATGTTTTGAACTGAGCGAGATTCGCTCGCTAGCCCGGGAGATGTGTTCTGGACGGGACTGAGCGAGAGTAGGCTGGTGACATGGTGTTCCCAGGGTAGTGTACGGGAAAGATGTTTAGCCATGTTTCGATGTGTACCAGTGGATATTTTGGTACAGACATTATTGCTTATTGAGATTTATGTGTGATTAGTTGCAGATAGAATGCACTTTATTTAAAGATATGTTTTGAAGGCCTTGGTGTCTACAGGCCGGTGTTTGAGTCATATTTACTTCCCTGAGGAATTTTTTATTGTGTAGGAATAGCGCTAAGACATGTTAAGGCCATTATTCCTTATGAAGGGAGAGTTTTGTGAAGGTACTTTATTTGAAGGGATTTTGAGGCCCTATTTATAACTGCAGTGTACGCAGTCCTTTTGGAGTAAGCTTAATGGATATTGAAGATGTTCGAGGCCCTATTTATAACTGCAGTGTACGCAGTCCTTTTGAAGTAAGCGTAATGGATATTGAAGATGTTCGAGGCCCTATTTATAACTGCAGTGTACGCAGTCCTTTTGAAGTAAGCTTAATGGATATTGAAGATGTTCGAGGCCCTATTTATAACTGCAGTGTACGCAGTCCTTTTTGAGGTGAGCTTAAAAGGGATTTTGTTAATGCGCATGTTCCATGAGAAGTGCGCTGTTATGTGCTGCAATTGAGCTCTATGGAGTGTGTATTTGAGCTTCACGGATTCAGTTATCTGATACCTTATATTTTGCTGTAAACTGTATTTCGTCTATGTCATCGTGACTGTGTTGTGGCGTAAATAAATTGTTCACTAAACGTCACCAGTCGTTCAACGCTCCATGACTTCTATGTATGTACCTGTGTGTGAGTAACTGCACCAACACACACCGAGTTCTACATTCCAGACACAGCAACAGTGTAGTAATACATATTTATAAATAGCCCTGTGTGGGCGTGGCCTTACTTCGGGACCTCGACCTATTTATAATTAGCCTGTGTGGCGTTACATTGTGTGGCGTATCGTACCTAAGAAAGTCATACCCTCACTTTAACACTATTCCTAGAGTTTTATGTTCATTAACGTTTTCAATTGGTGAGGTACCAATATAGATCTGAAGTGTTGTTTTCTCAGAATTTTGTAATTTTTGTCTAGTTGATATTAACTGAAACGTAAATTTGTAGAAGGTTTCTACTGAAACTGAAAGTAATAAATATGTAATGTGGAAGAGAATCAGAGAAAATGATGTAAGTATAAAAATTGGACTCAATTTGAGGCTAAAAATACGTAGATGTAAAGATCAATATTACCAATACATTTGGCACCTAAACAAAAGGTGAAGGTAATCTCATAAAGGATATTACCGTAGGGGAATAAAGTGTTAGACATTTCATCATACTACGTCCAGCTTTTTATGACGTGGTTTCTTCCTTGTTGCCTTTGCCTTTATAACTCAAAAGTAGAGTCAAGTACCCATTTACAACTGTGTTGGCTGGTGCGTGACGCTGCTAGGTTTCAATCTCGGAACACAGTAACTGTACCGCTGTGACGAAATGGACGGCCGCTATCGATGTTTGGTTCTCTCTGGCAGTATCGGTACATTTGTTGTACTGATTTTTATTATGTGCTGTCAATTATCGCACTTTTCTTTCTTGCTTTCTTTCTTTATTTTTCTGCTAAGTAGCAGATATTTGATTTTGTCAAATCACCCTGTAGGTGATAAATATCACATTTGCAAGGAGCAGCTGATATAACATCACATTTGCTGGGTGCTACCCAGATTTGTTGGTTATAGGCGCGGCAGATTAACACGTACATCGGCCTGCGCTATTGGCTTAAATAACCGATAAGGCATGGAGTTTTGCGTGCTCATACGACAGATAACGAGATTATTGTCTGTGTGACACATGTAGGCAGACAAATGTGATATAATCGCTTCCGGTCACTTGTCTAAAAGTAATCATGGATTTATTACATTTTAGACAATATGAGTCTACAAAAGTGTTTGTGAGAGTGTATGCAAGGCATCAAATGTCCACATATGGTAATACGTGACCTTTTGCAGGCACGCACCTTATTTCCCGTGGGACTATTTTGAAATATCACATCCTATCCTGCATGATTTGAAATGATTGCATTTTTCTGATTAGATTCATAGCAACAATGCTTGGGAAAATAGGAATATAGCCTGGCCATTTTCGCAGTTTTATCTCACTGTGAATTGCACGCTCGCCAAGACAACATCAGACCTCGCCAGAGTGAAGACTAGATTCATAATTCCTTTCGTTAACTGGACATTTTATTGGAAAACCAGATAATACTTATAAAGCACAGGAACTCTTTACATTTTAATAAGGAACACGTGGACTAGGAAACTGAAGAAACAGGGAGTCAGAAAGGGAATGCATTGTAGAATTACAGCATCCCAGACGCTTGTAAGAAACCGATTCATCTCTTTTATTCATCTGTGCAACAAGTCTGTAGCCAGGATGGGCTTATTGGTTGTACCAGATTGGTTGTATCTCTGAAACCAAGTGAAGGTAGAAGTGGACTGACGTTTTGCGAGGCGCCATCATAAGAAAGTCTTATAGACAGACGCAGAATCAGCTTAGCCGTTACTCCTTGGCGTTCTGGGAACGTGCGGCGCCTGAACTTTGACCAGAGACGAGCGAGAGTAGAGTGAAAGGAACTGATCCAGCGGGAGAAGAAACTACCATTGGCAGCCAAGTGAAAATATCCGCTGCCAAAAATGACCTCATTTATTCAGTTAAATCCCATCCAAGGGATGAAATTCTTTTCATAAATATTCAAATTATTTTCCAATTGTTAAAACTTAAATTGATTATTAAATTTTGTTATTTGTAATGTAACAAATTTAACTTCGATTCAATCCTTTTAAATGTACTATGTGTTTGTCTCAGTCAAAGTTACTAAACATACACTCTAAACAGAGCTATATATTATAATAATAATTCCACTGATTAACTCAGCGGTGGGGGCTTAACGAGCTAGAATAAACCTTTGCTTAAATTCTTCATAAAAGTGTCGGCAGATTATAGAATTAACGTGCTTAGCGACAGCCAGCAGTGTTTTCGCTTATTTGAATATCTTGTGAAGACTTCCATTTGATAGAAGCTTTACTACTCTTCTATCTACATTTCTGCCAAGAGTAATCTTGTGTAAAGATAGACTCCATTGAAGCCTATAATAGATACTCTTGAGTTTTGGCCACTGTTGGACCTCTACTGCAAAGCAGGGGAGGCAATACCGTCACAACTGCAAGAGGAAAACGCTTTAACTAATCAGCCTATCGGACACTACTTTGACTGCTGAAGTAATGAATAATGATATCCTGGCCGAGACCAGCCAACAGTGTCAGCAATATAACTCTTGAGAGGGAAGATATACTTGACAGTTTATTACTATGTCGTGGACAAATCTGAACTAAATTGACAGTCGGCTGATATAGGAAAGTGGGGTTGAATTATAAACGGGACCCAAAGATGCAGCAATAGAGAATGCAGTCTGCGACCCTTAGCTTGACTGCTTGCGTCAGGGTCAGCGAACCAGAGCTGACCAAGACCCTACTCCACCTCCCCGTGGTGGTCCTGGAAACAGGCTGCATCACTGCAGTCTAGCTGAGAGAGTAGGGATCGAAGAGGGAAGGCAAACCCGGTCCCAAAAAATGCCGTGCTGAAGTCAGCTGTGTCGGCCGAAAGGCGCAAATATCGCAGCTCCGCTGTAAACAGACACAACGCAACCAACGTCCTTTTCAGGACGAACGAGGAAGAAGAAGAAGAATTATAAACCAATGTTTGGAACATGATTCAACAATAGAAGAATCAATCACTGGTGATGATCATCAGAGTTATGGAGGAGGCATACACGAGTCTCTATTTCAGATTAAACGTCATTTTATGTGGGTCAGAAATAAAGATTTATAGTAGTTATATAGACGTAACAACTGACTGCCCAATAGCAGAGTGTAGTGTATAAATTCAGTTTTAGTTCAGAAAAAAAGCAATGTATATTTGTAAGTAAACACAGCTTGCAAGATGTGTAGATACATAAGAATATTTTCTAATTTCGGCAGATAATTTGGAAATCTTCTGAAGAGAAAAAATATTGTTTAAAATTAAAGAAATATTATTTACTATTCCTCAAAGTCACCAGTTTATTGAGTCCTTGAACAACATATTACCTAGTCTAAAGAAATATTGTTCAAGACATCTGTTATCTAGCGAGTATGGCGCGTACATTTTCGGTCATTTCTACGAGTCGTCATTGTTTTACTACGTCTGCTTTGCTATTATTGTTACCTGTGACGGATAAAATTCAGCTGTTCCTGAATTGTTAGATGATATGGTAATACCCTTGAATAGCATCGGGCCCCTGATTTTGTGTGAAACAAAATAGTCAACGTGGGTACCACGCGTGCAAATTAGTATGCATTATTTCCACGTGGATTTTCACCACGTTGGATAATTAATATGTAAACAGCTATCATGCGTGCATCCAGGATATCGCTTTGTCTTAAGTTGAGTTTAAACCATACCTACTGCCTATCTCTAGAGCTATGAGCATCAAGCATTTTCTAGTTTTTTTCTGCCACCCCTTTAAGAAGGCGTTGCCAAGAGAAGACGGAAGCGGCCAGCATCAAAGGACTGTGGTGGTCCCAGAAGAACGAAGCAGTTTTTCACACCTTCGGTTCACACGTTCATGCGAACCGACTAAGACGGGGAAAGCGCTGGCAGACCAAGAGACGAACGGGGAAGGCTAGAGCGGCAGACGCGGCTCGAAACGAGAATAGTTCCCTGATTTCAAATAAGGCGTGAACTTTAGCATGTAGCTGTTACCTTGCATTTCGTTAACTATATATTGGCATCGCCGAAAATGCAGTTTATCATTCGTTGCCCAGAGATTGGAAGGAATACTAGCTTATATTAGAATCTTACAAGATTTCTTTGGAGTTCTTATATATTGTAGTAAATTCATTCTGGTGCTATGGTAAAATATTAGTCTTGAGAGATTTAGGCGTTTAGTTTCTTCATTTATTTCCCTGGATTTTTGTGTTAATTTAAACCTATTAAATAAACCCATCACAAAGTTTCCAAATGTAAATTAAATAATATAACTATCCGTTATTTCCCGCGATGATAGATGTGAAACATAATCTTAAACGCTAGGCCAGCGAAATTGTTTATTAACCATACTTTCTTTTACCGCGTGTAAATTTTAAGTAGCTAACTGTTCATAGCTAGTGGTAATTAAATCGATACATTAGCTAGTCACTCGTGTAGTCTTTAAACCTAAATAATTAAAATACCAGAGTGATTTTACAGGTCTTATACAAAACGCGGGTGTTAGATTTTATTACAGTAGTATTACCTGTTTTTATATTTTCTCTTTATACAGATGATCATACCTTGCGATCCAAAGGGTTTTTTGATATGTGTAGTAAAATCTGCAAGATAATCGCTTATTTCAGTAAGATTTTAGTCATATAATGATAATAAATAAACCCGCCCGATTGTGTCTGACTGTGATCCTCTCACACGCCAGCATAGCGCTGAATTTTGTGCCATGGAAAGGCTTAGAACCGATCCCACCGTTTAAAACCTACTCGCTTTCCTTGTGACGTACTTTTTTAAAATTTTGCCCGATCTGATAGAGACTGTGGCAAGACTTATAATTAACGATCTTACGGAAGTGTGCCGCCAAACTACTGTCTGAATTAACGTAATATTTAACTTTAACGCTTGTAATTAGTAGTAATCCTTACATTTTTTGGTAGTGTAACACGAGACAACAGAAATAATTAACGCAAATTCTTATACCCGCCGCACAAAACCCCGCTTCGCTTGACACGTTGCGCCATGCATATATAAACGCTAGGGCAAAGCCAGCAGAAGCAAACACGCAGACAATTTTTTACTTCCTCCTCGCGGTAGGATTTCTGACGTCACAAAACCAAGTTAGTTATTTGAAAATACATGCTAGCGAGAGATGAAAAGGGGGAAAAATGGCCGTCTTGTGTAAAATTTTTATTTGACGATTGACAGTGACACAATTGAAAATCTAAACCATAATGAAACTGACCATAAAAATCATATGGTAGTATAGCTTAAGAGTCCACTGAGCAAGAATGTGTTTTAAATAGTATGGTAGTTGTCAGAACTGGACACATGAGAATACTTGTGCTGTCAGAGCGAACTCTCTACTGGTACTAGGGTTTAAGGCACTCTCACACTAGACTCTTAGCTCGCTGTCTCAAAGGTACAACCATAGCACACAATAGCTGACATAAATAACATGATAACACCTATAACAGGTAATGGCCCTTTTAATGAATATTACACACAGAGGAGCCGCACCCGGCTGACGATACACATGAACATGCATTGCACAATGCACTGAAAGAACTGCCACATACTTGCCACACACTATAGCTCAACAAGATATCCAAATAATAGTCGCAGAGACAATCTACTCAGCACCCGCCATGACTATCACTAACATAGGCGGAATACACTACTGACAAAACGCAATACATAATTGCAATCAGCTTATCAGAAATAAAATCCAGAAGGAAATCACTAGCATGCACAATATCAAACTAGCAACAAATCACTACTCCTGATCTCATGAAAATAACGGCAAGAAGTAACGAACAATAGTGGCATCCATATAACTTTCCCCAGCAAAAGCTGCTGACAACGGCCATCAACGACTTCTCAGTCGAGCGGACATATCTAGACTCCCTTTGCCGCCAAACCGTTTCTTCCGGTTTCCCTTCTAGCCAAAACCGGCTGGACAGGTATTCAAAGATGAATACCAGTGTTGTCACACTACAGTGTAACCACTATAAAATTTAGTGAACAATTATGCTGTGACATCCACCCCCCCCCCTTAAGAAAGTAAACGCAGTTTTCTTCCATCGGAGGAGTACGCCCAATCCCCTCTGGGCAAGGGCGACCGAAATGGCAATATAGCACCTCCAGATGCAGATAAGGAATGCCAGAGTTGCTCAATATTACTGACATACATGCCTTCTCACTCACCACATTCGATACAAGAAAACATGTACAAATCCATACCAGGTATTGACAGTCGTGAAAAATAACAAAGACTGACTAATCCTGGAGTAACTTACACATAATGCATGTTACACAAAATTCTGTATAAATAATTGTCACCAAGCAGCAACACGTCATCGTATAAATAATCATCTCTCATAATCTAGTTGTAAATATACGATAATGATCTATGTACCCATCGAGTACAACTTTATAAATATCGCCTGTATGGCAGCATAAACAATACATTGTATACCAAAATATATAACCACGACATACGAATTTAAATAGGCATTGCAAAGCACTACGTAATTTCTACAATTTCATAAAATGTAATGGTATAAACAAGCATTGCAAGAAATCTCCCAATCTCTACCAATTTACAAAATCCTCTTATTTATAACAAAATAGAACTGGGGGCGCGGGTCAGAGCCTTTCAGGTTCGGTTCACTTCAACCGAAACATCTTACTAAACACGAACCGGAAATCTAACCCTCGCTAATGCTGTACTATAAGCAGGTGGTTTTGGAACAAAGACATATGCTTCTGCCTGACTGCCTTACGCGCACCCCAACTATTCGTAAAAGTTACTCGTGCCATTTTGGCATTGTCGCGTAACGACAATACTTCTACAAACTTAACCGGCGCGACCTCATCAAACACTCGTCTGAGTGTGCGCCAACTAGCACTCAGTGGCACGTTACGCACCAGAACTGTGCGATCACTAACTTTCGGACATTCGTATACGTCCCTACTGCTTCTACTCATTGTGGTAAAGTGGGATGTTATAAATATTTATAGGGGACTTAGTGTACTGACTGAGGTCAGCTGTGAAGGTATCTGTATCTAATAGGTGTAGTGTTTTACAAATAACCTTACTTGCTACCACATTATACCTCAGTCAGAATTATTCTGGAATATAGTGATGACTACGTTAAATGTCTAGGGTTATGTAAATGATGCAGTGTAAGTCACAACAACAACAGACAGATAAACAATTTAATTTATTCCACCACACTTGACAACACTGTGACACTCACACACATTTAACATTCTATAAGAATATCTTAAATGAGTCACTGATAAATTTTCAAATATATATGTATTAATTACTTTCACTAATATATATCCTGATTCAACTACAAAGTGAACCAGGAATCACAATCAATTGTAATCACAATTTATATATACATAATTTATAAATATGAACCTTGTAGTGACATATTTTAATAATATTATCCTATGTGTGTCAGTTGTGTAGTAGTACTATGAGGTAATACTGGTTTTGTTTTTCAAGCTATGTTGTTATTTGCCATCATGACTTCAATTGTTTGTTTATCTGGGAAATAGTATGGGGGAAAAGTTCACAGTTCCTGTCAATTTAAACAAGGTATTGTCCCTCTTTTTTACTAAAATGTCAATTTTTGAGGGGACACATAATGTTGAGCTCCACTGGCCACAGAGGCTTAACTTTCGTGATGGTGGCAGGAAAAGACTCCTCTGCTCGATTGCTCCCCTGTGTTCTGGAGACACCTCACTAGTCGCTATCTGGACCCAGGAGTATGCTGTCAGCCTCCAGATTCAGCAAAGCTCAGACCAGGTGCTGCTCAATAACTTTAGGACCACAGTCCCTGAAACAAGAAGGTTGTACCTCCTACTTCATAACTAATTTATAATCTATTTCCAGACTGAACACACTACATAACAAACACTGAGTTCAGAGCGGTAGGCCAACTGCTATCTTCATCTGAACCAATTGACACCAGTATACTCCTCCCTAATGGTTACTACGCCTCTGCAATTCCAGCATTAGTTCTTTCTAGTCAATAAGATAGGTGTCAGTGTACTGTTTGGCAATTCCATGTAGTTTTACTTTCCTCCGACACCTTCTGTCAGGTTGGAGCATTATATAGGCTTTGCCTCATGTTCGCTACTGAACCACACACATATACAGACATAAATTATCAATTTACATTCAATTTTCATTAAAAAGATATCAAATATTTCAAGCTTACCACAATTCATGGAAATAATACAGAATTACGTTGACTGGCAATGAATAGGCACAAAATCCGACCTGCCACTGTCTCAGGCTTTTATTTAGAAAAATATAAGCTGATTCTCAACGCACTGTTGCTTTAGAAAGTTTATTTGAAAATGTGGTGCTGACCTGACGCTCCTAATTGACTATATTGGCGGGTCTAACCAATCGAGCCATGTTTACACAAGCGTTTGAAAAAAAAGTACCCTTCCTTCCGTCTCCCCTAACAACAAAAGATAGTATTTGTAGCCCGACTAATCGTGTTTAGCCTTACATTTACTGCGCTCCAATCAAATAGGATTTAACATGGGGACCTACTTCCCGTACAATGGTGGTGCCAAAATCTGCCACTGAGCGATTCTGAGTTTGGTGTTGTCTGACACCCTCACTATTTCTTTTGGCTATAATTTGTTAATTCCTAGACTATTTGCGTAACGTTTAACATATTCTTTGTCAGCAAGTCCTAAGGAACCCAAATATACAAATTTAAGGGAGCTAAGTGGCTGTGTTCAAAATATGTATTTTCTAGGATAGTCGTGTTGTTGTTTTTTTATTTTTTATGTTTAGAACCGCCACCTGTCCTGCTGTACTGTCAGACTAATGTCAGGATTTTAGACATAAAACAGTAGAATGTCATGTTTCCTAATAAGCGTTTTGTAAGTTTTAAAACCTAACTCTCGTATGGGTAGTGTTTTTTATCACTGTCTATCTGAAAAAAAGTTAGTGCATGTGGCCTTACACGCGTGATGGTAGTAATTGTATAGCGAGACGCGGGTTAGTGTTGCATGTGTTCCGACTTTCAGCCCTCCCTTCTCTCTATCCTAATTCCATCTGTCCGTTCGTTTATGGTAACGTAGTGTATAAAATGACATGAATGGAATATTAAATATAGGTCAGCTTGCGTATCTCAAGGTTTTTCTTAGAAAGGGAGTACACGTTTTATTGCGTTGTGGAAACGCGTGTATGCTGCAGAAGGCTTTTACTATCAACGTGAAACGTTATAATTTGCAGACGAATTAGAAAACAAGGGGGATTTCGAGTACAGTCATTGTGACAGCACTGTTCTTTACCATCCTTCTTTCCTTTTATTAAATTTATGTGTTAGGCTTTACATTTACCTGATAATTTATATATGTGGATTAGAATTTCTCACGACACTCATGTCATTTGGCACTCATTGCGACCTGCGTCTCCGATGTACCTTTTGGTCGTCCCTTTTTGGAGTTTGGTGCTGCTGAGCCTCTGCTCCAGCCACACCCATGACATTATGCACCCCGCGTACATTGCCGATGATCAAATCGGCAATAGGATCCTCCAGGACAAACGCGTAGACTCTACCTTTAATAAACGGGGTGTCCACATTAATGCACGCCTGGGGGTAAGTCTCAACTTTGCCCCCGAATGTGGTGCATTTTACCGTTTGCCTGTAAGGCAAGAGTCGTCGATGCACGGTCGACGCACCCTAATTATTGTGCATCCCGTGTCCCTCCACTGGTTTCCTCTCCACCATGCCTTTGTGGAGATCCACCTTGCCAGTCTCATGGACTGCTGACAAACAAGGTGCCGCATGCCCACACTGGAGCACTATCTTCTCGTTCGCGTGGAACAGAGGGCGACACCCCTCACAGTCCTCATCGTTGATTGTATCTAATACAAACGCGGAATTCGCGTGTTCTATTGTGGTAGTGCAGCTATCAGCACTATGACCCCTGCCACCACAATTGGTACACACGCGCTCTTTCTTCTTCTCATCGCGTGTACTTTTGTTGGAGCTTTTCGAAGACGAAGACCCCTCATCAGAGTCAGAAGAACGACCCTCCGAGGACCCACTCCTCTGCTTGTGATGCTTGGCTTTATACCAAAACCGGTCTTCGTCACGCGAATCTTCAAAGCGTACCTGCTTATGCGTTTAGTACTCCTTTCTGTCACTATAACTATTATGTTGTCCCCTCGGCCAACTGTTTCTATGGGAACGAAAATTCCCATAGCTACCTCTACGTGACTGGTAGGGACTGGAGGGCCTCTCATACGTCTGTTCTTGATCCCTGTCTGTCTGATTTCGCCCAGGATGGCGCTGCACTTTGCCAACACTGGCAACTACGTCTTCTGTCAGACCCGACTTATGAATGGACTTGCCTGGATGGGCCAGGACATAATGGTGACCCAGTTGGGTCACGGACTCAATGTCCTTTGGTTGACGTTCTTGGAAGAACGCAACCAGCTCACTAAAGCATGAAGACAACACTTTGTCTCGTAATACTAAGTCCCACAAGCCATTAAAGTCCTTTGTTATCCCCTCCATTTCTATCCACCTATTCAGCAGAAGTTTGATCTTTGAGATAAAATCCTCAAAGTCCTGGTCTGAACTAGGCATCGCGTTTTTAAAACGCGTCCGGTATCCGTCAGCAGTCAGACGGAACCTCCTTAGCAATCTCTCCTTTACTTTATCATAATCAGCCTTTTCCTCTACGGGGAGGCTATAAAAAGTCTCCATCGCGGGCCCCACTAACAGTGTTGATAAAAGAGATGGCCACTGATCCCTATCAGCCTTATAGGCCACACATTCGGCCTCAAATCTTTCCAAGAAGAAATCTAAACTGTCTATTTTCTCATTAAAATTTGGTAGCCGCAGCCTAAAATGACGATGGGCCCCACCAGAAGTTGAGTTCTGACCACTCGCACCCACTTCTAACTTCTTTAATTGTATCTCTTTCTCCATCATTTTCTCTTCCAGAGCTATTCTCATTCTCTCCTTCTCCAACTGTAACTCTCTATCTTCCTTCATCTTCCTTTCTTGTAATTCAAATTCTCTCTGTTTCCACTCACTTTCTTCTTTCATCTTCCTTTCTTGCAACTCCTTATCTTCTTTCATCTTCCTTTCTTGCAACTCCTTATCTTCTTTCATCTTCCTTTCTTGCAACTCGAATTCTTTTCTTTTTAGCTCTAACTCTTCAGCTCGAGCATCTCTTAGAGCATTTTGTTTATCAATTCTGTCCCTCTCTTCCTTCTCTTTCAAAGTTTTTTGAATTTCAACTGAATTGAATTCTGCCTTGGCAAATTCCACCAATTCTTTTCCTGTGTACCCGGCTTGCGTGCCAATCCGCATGAAAGTGTCCATATCCATGTTGTACACTAGTAGTTCTCACTATTAACTTTAGTATAAATCTTTATAATATAATTACTCAACTGTATATATTGCACTTAAGTCAGCAGATAAATTTCTGCTTACAATAATATTCAATAATAATAATGGTAAATAATGATATCACTTCATCAATTTACACACACACATATATATATGCATGAAAGTAAATATCACCTCGTAGTTTATTATGTAAATATGATTCACGTTTACGTTATGGTCTCACTAAAGACTCACTTAGCCTCTTGGCTATGTTCTCACTATTGTGAAAATCAAGTCTTTCTGGCCCCTTATTATCTACTATATCCTTACTCAAACTTAAAGTAGTCTATAGTTGTACTTTGACACCGATATAACAACTTATAATAGTCAATAGTTGTATAATAACAACTTTATGATGCTTTATGGTGTTATGACACCACTATATCAACTTAGTCACAACTTAGACTTTACTTCACAGTCTTTACTGGCACCCACACTGGTGCTATATTCAATAACACTCCACTTATTACTCAACTCTGTAATCTCTGCTAAGCAAGCACTACCTATGGCAAATGAACACAAATGTAAACTACACAAATGAAAGCAACATACACATCACACCACGAAAACAAAATTCCAGTCACGAGGAAATAGATGATAGAATACAAAGAGAAGAGATAGCTTAATATCTACAATGCGTGACTGAGCACGAACGAGAATAAGGGATACCTGTAAACGTATTTACAAGATAGTAAGATAGGACAAGATAATACACCACTTAAACAGAACACAAGAAATACTGAATGTACAAGACAATATAAATACACACTTCACAACTACCACTAACACCAACAGGGCTCTGGAATGTAAAGCAGGGCAGTCGCAGGAAATTCGTCTGCCAAACTCCACCACAGAACAAACACAGCCACAACCTAATAGAATTGGTCTAATCCAATCTTTCCTATAAAAGGCCAAAACTGGATTACACTCACACACCAATACACTATAACACTAAAGACACTACGAAAACCACACTCAATAATGAGGTGCTAGAAGCTAACTATTGCCCCAAGCACTGTCTTCACCTCAGTGAAAATAAACTAAGCAAAGACACAATAGAACTATACTATATATAATGTATCACCATATATAATCCAGATAATACCAACTACAAAGAACACAGAGCAAGATCAGAATTAACTAACTATCACATACATACATACTAAGTCATACTAGTACACTAAAGAACAGTCAAAACATAGGAAAGAAACAATAACAAACCAAGAAGTAAATACATAAATAGCACTACACTATTCAACAGGTAAAAGTATAAGATAGCTAGAAGCAGTAAGAAAGACAAATAACAGACTTAAATTCTCAGGAGAACAAGAAAATATCAATATAATACAGTAACAAACAAACAATATCTTGTCTGAAGCTCCAACGGCGCTTGAGTATGAGGAATCCTCAGCACTGACAATGATGATGAGCACAGAACAAACCAGACTCCACAATCGGAAATATATATAATCCAAACAAGTGTCAGTCCAGGAATAGCATCAATGTCAAATCTGAATGTATAATCCTTTTTCACACAATGACCACACTGTACTCCAAGGTGCTCACACAGCACTGTTTATCACATCTATATAGCACAGTCTACTTCAACTCAGTTCAGTTTCACAGCTATACAACAGTCTCGGGTAAGTCGGCATGGCCCAAAGCACAACACATTCGTCCGTGGTTGCGTAGTACTTGATTGTCAAGCACGTCTGTGTTGACAGGCAATGTCACTGGCGTTGTCTTAGGAAGGTCACGTCAGAGCTTATTTACCCTTGGGTGGGTACCTCAGTAAAGGCAGGTCACAGCAAGAGTCCAGCTGAACAGCTCCTTCATGTGGCGGGAACACGATGACTCGCCTATAGCCTAACCACCGTAACCATATGCGTATGCCTATATGAACTTAAAAGTTCACAAAGGTACTCCACAACAACTCCTAACCCTTCTACGGTAACACTCAAAGCTACAGTGAATCAAGCAGGATAGCGCAACAACCGAAGTCGTCTCCCAGCCCTGTTGAACACGTAACTTTGCTCCGCAGGGAGCCCCGAATGTTACCAAGAAATCGTGAAGACTACCTTGCTATCTAACTATTTAAAGCCAGACTTCACTGCACTTCTATACCAAACACTTGACACAATATTTCAGCAATGCTTGCCAAACTAACCACCTTTACATCATATATGACCCACCTAAAAACACCTGTCGCTCCACTGCTCCCCCTGGATCAATACTTCTCTAGCACTATGATACAAAGTACACCTTGCAATGTATCAAACTGTCGCGCTAAACCTCAGCTGCAATCTTTCACTGCACTTGAGACACTACCTACTATCAATAACCAAAACTCAAAATACTCGATTAACTTTCTAGGGTCAACTCAATTCCTGACTGTTATATACTTTCCAAATTGAAAACAGCCATAATTCCTCAGGCGCTGTAACTAGGTCAAACGACCGTAAACAGTTCACTACACAGACTGACAATCTCACTGCCGTAACACTGAAAAAATCAGTGGACACCGTAAACGAGGTCAACCAACCGTACACAGTACCCTACACTGACTGACTGGTAAACACGCATTCCTGAAACTATGAAGGCGCCCCACAGTGGCATTAATAACCTTCTAACACTCTGTGTGTACAATAAATATTCTTCCCTGTATATATCAAATATAGACACTATGGTCTTTGCAAACGCCAGCAAGTTGGGAATACAATATTACAAAATACCGGTACTGTCCGCTATCAAATATTTGCCAATTAATAGAAAATCACTGGCCCCATGGCCTCTAACTTACCGGACAAGAGCGCCCCAGATGTCAGAATTGGACACATGAGAATACTTGTGCTGTCAGAGCGAACTCTCTACTGGTACTATGGGTTTAAGGCACTCTCACACTAGACTCTTAGCTCGCTGTCTCAAAGGTACAACCATAGCACACAATAGCTGACATAAATAACATGATAACACCTATAACAGGTAATGGCCCTTTTAATGAATATTACACACAGAGGAGCCGCACCCGGCTGACGATACACATGAACATGCATTGCACAATGCACTGAAAGAAATGCCACATACTTGCCACACACTATAGCTCAACGAGATATCCAAATAATAGTCGCAGAGACAATCTACTCAGCACCCGCCATGACTATCACTCACATAGGCGGAATACACTACTGACAAAACGCAATACATAATTGCAATCAGCTTATCAGAAATACAATCCAGGAGGAAATCACTAGCATGCACAATATCAAACTAGCAACAAATCATTACTCCTGATCTCATGAAAATAACGGCAAGAAGTTACGAACAATAGTGGCATCCATATAACTTTCCCCAGCAAAAGCTGCTGACAACGGCCATCAACGACTTCTCAGTCGAGCGGACATATCTAGACTCCCTTTGCCGCCAAACCGTTTCTTCCGGTTTCCCTTCTAGCCAAAACCGGCTGGACAGGTATTCAAAGATGAATACCAGTGTTGTCACACTACAGTGTAACCACTATAAAATTTAGTGAACAATTATGCTGTGACAGTAGTCCAAGTATTAGCCAAGTTATTGAGAAAATACTAAATGTCTACGGACGCGTGACCAGACAGACTGTTGTTCCTGCTTGTTTTTCATAACGTTAGTGGGGACGCCAGCTTAGAAAAAGAGGCATTGAGGTAAATTCAAATTCGATTGGGTTTATGAATTAATATGTTTAATACAACTGCCAAGTTAGATACTGCTATTGGGAAAAGTGAAGGACATGCCAGGAGCAGACATTGTTGAGTCCTCACATTGAACTATATCTAACTGTTGTATGTTGTCATGATTGTGTTTTAATATTATTGTATTAGAATATGTTAGCAAGCCTCCGTGTTCCATGAACACTGTTCAACATGCCTGAAGCGTTTATATTTAAAAAAGGAAAAAGAAAAAGAAAATCATACAAAAGGAAATGTGGTTACCCCACGTTATTATATTGAGGAAAACTATGTAAACGTACAGTGGCGTATCTGCCATAGGGACCTGAGGTGTGGTCACAGCAAGGTGTGTCATATAAATTAGGGGCGAGTGCACCTGTAATGCACGCGAGGCTGACCCCATACCATCGTATATAAATGATAAATAGAATAAGTGATCAGATATAAAAGGCCAGGGTGTCCTTTTGTTGCAGAGGTTTTATTTCCTGTTGCCAGCTGGTAACAGGAAACCCGATGAGTGAGAATAACGCCAACAAGTCTCCTACATCAATCATAAAAAGCCTCTATGCAAACTTTACGTGCAGTGTTGGGCAGAGCAACCTAACCTTTGAGGTGAAGACAGGAGTACGACAGGGATGCCCCTTATCAACCACTCTATTTTTAACAGTCATAGACTGGGTGATGCGCCAGACAACAGAGGACAGTCTAAGAGGAATAAGATGGACAACATTTTCTACATTGGAAGATCTGGAATATGCAGATGACATTGCAATACTAGCACATTCACATCAACACATCCAGGAAAAAACGGATAGACTTAATAAGTTTAGCCAGCAGGTGGGCTTGAACATCAATTTAAAGAAGTCTGAGGTCATGACGCTCAGTGTGAGCAACCCTGAGCCCATATCAGTAAGGAATAAGCAATTGGTACAGACAGATACCTTCACATACCTAGGAAGCATAGTAACACCAGACGGCGGGGCAGGCAAAGACATCAACATCAGAATGAATAAGGCAAGAACAGCCTTCTTTAGCCTAAACAACACCTGGAAGTCCTCCCAATACAGCACAAGCACAAAATTAAGATTATATCAGAGCTGTGTGCTTTCTGTGCTTCTCTATGGTGCAGAATGCTGGAGAGTTACAGAGAAGGAAATGTCGAAATTGTCCTCTTTTCACACAACATGCCTAAGAAAAATTCACCGAATCTTTTGGCCGAATACCATCACTAACCAAGATCTGCTTACTCGTAGCAAGCAAGAGGACATGCACACCATCATAGCTGGCAGACGCTGGAACTGGGTTGGTCATGTCCTCAGAAGAGACCCCGATGCCATCACAAGAACAGCTATGCTTTGGACCCCTGAAGGAAAACGAAAGAGAGGCCGACCAAAAACAACCTGGCGAAGGACTGTGGAGGCTGAGATGCAAAGAATGAACCAGAGTTGGGGCACTGTACGAAGGATAGCCACCGACCGAGCAAAGTGGAATCAATTTGTTGTTGCCCTACAAGACGCCACTAGGCGTGTTGGCCACTGACTGCTTTGACGGTCGGCGGCTAAGGATCAAAGAAGAAGAAAGAAGAAGTCATTTGTTGTATTTCTTGAAATTTGTGGTAAGAATGCTTTATGAATTAATATGTTTAATACAACTGCCAAGTTAGATACTGCTATTGGGAAAAGTGAAGGACATGCCAGGAGCAGACATTGTTGAGTCCTCACATTGAACTGTATCTAACTGTTGTATGTTGTCATGATTGTGTTTTAATATTATTGTATTATAATATGTTAGTAAGCCTCCGTGTTCCATGAACACTGTTCAACATGGCTGAAGCGTTTATATTTAAAAAAGGAAAAAGAAAATCATACAAAAGGAAATGTGGTTACCCCACGTTATTATATTGAGGAAAACTACGTAAACGTACAGTGGCGTATCTGCCATAGGGACCTGAGGTGTGGTCACAGCAAGGTGTGTCATATAAATTAGGGGCGAGTGCACCTGTAATGCACGCGAGGTTGACCCCCATACCATCGTATGTAAATGATAAATAGAATAAGTGATCAGATATAAAAGGCCAGGGTGTCCTTTTGTTGCAGAGGTTTTATTTCCTGTTGCCAGCTGGTAACAGGAAACCTGATGATAACGAGTCTCCTACAATTCGTTTATGCAAGGAGCTTGTGTGTGTGGTGATATACGCAACTATATACTGACTTATCCTTCTACAACGAATCCCAGGTGATGTGTTAGCATCTGGGTATATCTGACACTTCGTTTTTAATAAACTCTGGTATTTCAAATCATACCCAGGAAGTTTATGGGGTATGATGAAACTACAGCCCCTCCTACCCAGTGACACACCCTCTTAGATAAATAAAGTTATAAGCTGTGAATATTCCAACAGGAGAGATATAGTGACTTTATATTTAGTGGACAAAGAGTCCCCATATTTTAGTTGATCACTTTATGTAAACTATCTTTTCCTCATTTTCAAAGACCTGTCCAAAAGATATGGCTGGACAGGCAGATTAAAATTGTAAAAAGAAAAAAATATTCATTTTAAAGAAAAACTTAACCACTGGTTTTATTCACTTCCTCATAGAGAATTATAGTGTTTTTGTGTTCATGTACCATCATTATCATTTCTCCCCTAGACACTAGGTACATCATACACCATACACTAGAGCCAAAATAGTGACCGTGTGAGATCTAGGGAGGTAGCGTTAGGTTCCCTGCAAATATTTCATCATCATCTTTTAGAGTCAGGGGCCTACATGTGCTTGACCTCACACGGTTAATACAGACACAGATTTCATTCTTTTAGGATACCATCATAACCTCCCCAGCAAAATCAAACTTTGCTACAATATATAGAGAGTCATGTTCAGATGGCTTATGGCATCCCCACTTATATGTTCCTAACAACATTCACACATTGACTATACCAAAAATCTGATTGTTGGAGACCCTTATAAGTCCTCCACAAAACCAGTAGATCGGTTAAATAACCAAACCTACGTCAATGCTAAATGGTGTAAAGTTTAACTGGAACGGGACAATGCCAGATATATTATATGAAATCATATAAAGTTTCCTGGCCTGATGAGGCAGAACTGACAGCACAAATCTATTTAATCAAAACCCATATGACAAGTAAACAGTGTTCCTACCACCAACTTCTCCAGAGAACATTTAATGCTAGTTTGTCCAATAACCGCCTGTGAGTAACATTCTACTGTTGAGATATTTTCCAGTCATTACGACAGACTCCTAGAAACAAACTTAGTCCCTATAACAATCCCTGCAATCTGACGAAGAATCCTTGCCAGGAAAATTATAGTCAACACACCATTTCAGCGAAATCTCCGAGCAAAATTAGCAGTGGCTATAATGAGCTGTCTGGGGCTGGACTGGACACAATAATAAGACATATAAAATAGTCTTAAGAACTGTGTGTGATTAATTCTATGGACATATGCAGCCGACAGAGGGGGTAAGTCTGAATTAAAGCGAGCTCGCTGAATTAATGCGAGAAGGGAAAACGGAATGAAAGAATTTAGTTTCTAAATGTTTACTACTAATATAACACTTTCCTTTTATCTATTCTCTCACTCAGTCTGAAGCCCACGAGAAAGTTAACTTAAGGACATATCCTAGATACCCGTCCCGTCTACCCCACTCCCCAGTGTCAATCCTTTGTTTGATCGGTTGGGTAAACACACCGCGGGTGGGATCATTTTCCTAGTCTTTCCATGTTCCAGAACAGGACTATTTCTCACACCTTTCTCTCACATAGCTTTTCACTATCTCACCCCTGCTCGATTGGGACCATAAAAATAAAGCCTATTTAAACTCACGACATTACCGTTATCTTGATTCTAGCCGTACTACATTGATTGTCTATCTGTATGTAAGTTAGTCGAAAGTGATGAATAACGATACTGACAAAGAGCAATACACAACAGAAGTAATTACGATTTTAACAAAAATGCTGCTCAAAATTAGGAACGTAGAGTTAGTAAAAAGTTAAGCTAATCAGCATCGTTATCATCCACTAAATGTTGACTCAGGCATTCATGTTCATCATTCTCAATCGTGTATTATATGTTAATACCAGTCTGATACTTTTGTAACATCTAGTACTGCACTAGGGCTTTAGAGCGGAGCCCGGAGAAAGAGCATGGAGCAGCAGATTTTTTCCAGAAGCTGGAGCAAAGAAAGAGAACAGATGGTCTAAACTGCTTCACTGCTCTAGATGCGTTTTGTTTTAACATTGTAATTGTCGTAGATTTGTGATAGGTGAATTAAGACTTGGTTTGGTCCCTTCTGAATAGCAATAGAAACAAGTGATAGCTCAGTGGGAGATGATAAAATAGAAATAGATTTCACGAGTGAGATGGAGGAAATATAATAGAGTCGGTCTCTGACCCTCGAGATGATTTCTCTCAGTCAGCCTATTGTAGTGGTTTTGATGGTATTGTATGATGGTGATATTACTAAGTGTGATGTATGAGGTCAGCTGTGAAGGCTCCTGAGATAAAATGTAGCTGTGAATTTTCAGAAGGCCTTTCTTGCTACCACTACGACCTCACACCTATCTTTTTTTCTAATGAATGTGGCTACGTTAAAATCTAGGGTACTGAATGTAATGTGTTGTATTGACATATACAAACACACACACACAGATATTAAATAATATAATATTATCAATAAAATTTAGAACACAATGAACTAAATTCAGCTGGTGAAATTTTAGAAAGTAAATCTTTTTTAAATTTATTTGTTCTGAACCAAGGTTTTATTTTGGCCAGAACATATGAAAGATTTTGGAATTTATGAGTGAATGGCATGAATAAATGGCATGATAAATAAAAGGTGTGTACGTATATAATTTTCACGATTTGTTAATATTTCTACAGTTCATAATTTTATTTTCCCTGGGAGAACGATGAATAGATGTGCTGTTGGGGTGGCTTCATCCCTCCCTGTCTAAGCCTACCAAACATTGTCCATTAATGATGGAAGGAAATGGGATGTTTTAGTAGTAATTCACTTTGGGTGCTATGTCTATGAAGTTGGTGTAAATCCAGCAGACCAGCCTGCTTACGTAACTTTGAAAGAGTAGTTCTGGTGCTGGAATCTGGTGGCCCCACCTCTCCGTGCTTGGGGGCAATACAAGGCTGTTCTGCCGAGATGCGACACTGCACGGGTCCTCACTGTCAATTATTTACCCAGCATTTGACACCACCTTTTGGTGTCAACATAAAAAACTCACAGCTCTGAAATAAAGTATTGGTTTAGGTTCAGAACCTTACCTAAGGAGCCACTTCTACACGTAACAATTTACAATAACACCACTTAGACAGGGTCAGATCTCTCTGACCATACAACACATCTTACCAAGTTGGTTTCACATAGGATAAGTTCTCCCAGACTACATATTCCGAAATATGTTTATTAGCTTCTTGCCATAGGATAGGATAGGTGATATGTTCCACTGATCTCAACACTTGATCTGTCCTTCCTAATCCTTGCTGGAGTTTATATATATTGTTTGTCCCTAGACCCTGAACTAGGGCGGGGGGTCTAGAGCAAATCCTTACTTGTTGTAAGGCTAGATTTCGATATGGCAGTATCAAATCACTCGAAACATTAAACAATATTTAAAATATACAAAGAAATAATTTCAATCTTACCAGATTATGAATAAAGAACACAGAAATGCTAGCAAAACTCAGCTGAGCTGCTGGCTATAGTATGGCGTCCCTGAACTTATTTCAATTTACTTCATTGGAAATCACCACACTTAAAATTTACTGTGTCTATCACTGGACAACTATTGAGGAATGGCAAAAAAGCTCGTCTGAGCGCTGATAATATGATTGTCTGTGGCCAATCAATGCCTTGTGTTTTTTTCAAATTCAAATTTCCTACACTAAAGTCATTTCAGTCATGCTTCAGTCAAGTATGGATTTTTATCTGTTAGTCCGTCCGTCTCTACTTGGCATCTGCGTTGTAATTCTTTTGCTGCTGAATTCAAATAAAAGGCTTGGTATCGCATAAGCGTCCCTTTCCGTACCTCGTGTCAATTTGGGGACGTGAATTTTCCTCCGTTTCCCCCCCCCCCCAAATTGCATCTTCTAAGCCTTGCTAGTCTCACGCAATTTTTCAGTCATATTTTTTTCCTTTTGATCCGCCGTTCTCATCCCGTTCAAATGGTAACCGTTTCAGCAATTTAATTTCCATGGCGGGTGATGACCCGCGGCGTGGGCGATCATGCCTTCTAGTAACTTACGCATTCTTTTTATCCCTACATTTTATCCTTTGGAGATATTTTTACGTTGTATCACTGTTAATTTCATGACACCTATCATCCACAACAGATTAAGATTTGTCAGACCATCTAGTATAATATATATTAATATATATATCCCTCACATACACACACACACATAAGTGAGTACAATAGACACACAGACGTGAAACTAAGACAATGGAAATATAGATAATTGGGAACGACACACTGGAATAAGTTTAAGTGAATTTTAATTATCATAATAAAATTCCATCCCAACACATAACATTACATCAAACATATACAAATAGTCATAAAGTCAATGAATTGCTACAAGAATGATAGACTCATTGGTATGATCTTTTCCCTCGATGTATAGCCCACAGTCCTGTTAGAAGAAAAGTGATAGCCCCAAAGAGTCACGGATACATATGCTTTAGTCTAAGATTTCCCTTTAAAGGTATGAACAGACTTTGATACTCTGATCTATCTTAAGGAAAATATGGTTAGCAACAAAACTTGCATAAAGAAATTTCTTCTTCTTCTTCCGTCCTTAGCCACCGACCGTCAAAGCAGTCAGTGGCCATTACGCCTAGTGGCGTCTTAGGGCAACAGCAGATAGGTTTTTTTTGCCATTGTTTCCCATCACGCCTATTGGCGTCTTTAGGGCAACGGCAAATCAATCCATTTGCTGTTGTTTCCGTAATCGAAGTGACTGGCAAACGGGTGATCAGCCCGTTGGATAAAGAAATTTAAGACAGCAAAAATGGGTGCCAAAAATACAACAATAAAGGAATCACTCAGTCCTGCATTCACTCTGTTCAGTCAGCCGTTATCACTAGCTTGCATTCGTACTTACAGCTTTGGTAGCAACTTCTGGAATAACAATTTTTCGGACATGCACATACAGAATCTCCAAGGTAGTCTTGGCCAAGGGAACCCCAGTTCCGCAAAGTCAGGCTGAGTTCACTACTTCAGGGAACGTTTCCTTGGTTATTCTTATTTGGGATATCTGTTTCTGTCACATTAAAATTGTCCAGGCACGAACGTTAACAGCGAGCAAAGTGTCAATAGCTTAAATTTCTAGTAACTAGGAATGTCAGGTCGGCGCCTTCTCTCAGTATAGGACTTTATTTGGTCACACCACAACTAGTCAGAACTCCGTCGGAATGTTACTGATAGGAATATTTTACTTGCGACAAGGGCTGAAAATGTACTTGAGGTTTTTCTCAGGAAGAATTAAATCTGGCTCGATGGGCCTGTTACTTCCTTTAATCTTAAAGTTCATGTAATGGGTACTCTGTCGTTCTGGATGCCAGCGCAATGCCAGACAGGTTTTACTTTATACACACAAGTCTTTAAGAAAAAAATGTTTTTGTTCTTCACAGATATTTCTCTGTACTAAAACCGTTGGTAAAGTTGGGCTACCCCAGTTTTACCGAATAAAGAGAAAACAACATATAAAATACTTATACATACTATTCCTCGGTTATAACTTACATTATAAACTGCAAGCGTAGAGCTTGTCTTATCGTTTAAAAATCTCGTGAAATAAGTTATATTCATAAAATCAGTCATCATGAATTAGAAATACATACGTATTTCGTCAATACTCAATGATGAATCAGTGCAGTTATAAGTTAGTTTAAAATATTCTCGACTAATTACTAGCAATTTAATTAAATTTATTTATAGCTGCATGAGTTTAAGCTAGAAATTATAATTTATTTTGCTATCCACTGAAACACGTCAGCTAGAGAATATAACAGACTTACAATTAATCCTTCTGCACAGAAATCTACTAGATACAATGAAATAGGCGATTATCACTAAATCACTCAATACTAGTCAATATATATATTTACCTCAACACAGAACTACTAAGAACTAAATCCACTTTGACCAACTAAATGATGCTTCTATTAACAGAGATCTTTAGGAATCGAACGCTAGATCGTTCTAGTCTTGACTGCGGAGTACTGAGTGAATGAAGTCTAAAACTCTGGTTTATATCTTAAACAGACAAAGGATGCGCGCTATTTCCAAAAACCCCCGTCTCCCCCTCTCCTCTTAACACTTCACATTCACTTAGACGCTGGCCATAACTGCCAAAAGTGCGTCTTCACACCTCACGCCGAGAAACATAGCCGAAGAAAACTCGTGTCAGATGAAAGTGTAGACAAATGTCTGCTCTCTATGTCTGACTAGACGAATTCTCACACTATTTCGTCTCATCCAGGGACTGACATATTACGCAATAAAATGCGTTACTAGTATGAGAAAAGAAACGGCAAAGTCAGAATGGGAAAGTAATATTTTGTCGCAAACGAACGAATGCGAACAACAGGAAAAGGATAAAAGAGCGATAATAAAGTAGAGGACACGGGTAGAAAAGAAAAGAATATAGAACATTTATTGATCATAAATCTCTATGCGACAGTAATCCACAATGAATGATTTAATACTAAATAATTTTAAAAAAGTAAAATAAACTATTCAATACGCTTGTTTTTAGTTTTTTTTTCCTTTCACTTTCAGGATTAATTTAACTCATTTTTATTATCAAATTATCTGAACGTTGCTTTTTTTTTATATGAAATTTTGCCTCGTTTTGGTGAAGTACGCCCCGTTCAACCTAGACACATCGTCCGTCGATTAGATTAGTGCGCAAGTATAAATATAAAAGACAATGAGGTCTGTTTTTGTGTGTGTTGATTATCTCCTGTTATAATGCTTCGTTTGCTATAATCAAAGGTAAGGTAAAGGTAGAGGATCCCGTTACACGCCCATTGAGGCATATTGGGAATTTTTTTTTCTTTTTGTTGGGGGAGGAAGGAGGTTGGTGAGGAAAATGGTGATGTGCAGGCGAGAGAAGAATTTAATTGAAAGCACAAACAATGTAGCGTCAAGACGAGTGAAGCACGTGCGTGACAAGTCATGACCCCGTGCTCCAGAAGGAGCGAAATATGATGGTGAATACCTCAGAAGATGATGACTTAGAAAATAACTTGGAGAAACAAGACAGACATTGGCTGGTTTTTGACATTCATAATTGTCATGAAGCTGTTTCCAGAAAGTTGTGGGATGATTATGAGGCGATGTAATCTATTGGTTGGATAAAAGTTAACTGTGTTTTTGAGGTCTTTAATATACTACTGGACAAAAGTTAAGGGCCGCCATTCAGTTTAGACAAGGTTTATATAATTCTTCGTGAGCAGGGTCGATTTTCCAAATGTCCGGTAGCTTGAAATCTCTCAAGAAGTCTCTGAATGGTAGAGTGGGACACTGCTAAACGTCTTGCAACATGACGAACAGATTGACCACCCTGAATCCATGCCATGGCTCGACCACGGTCTACAGTGCTGAGACTTCTCCTTGGTGGCATGGCTAATGCAGTGATCATTTCGACCACTTGTCATACTGATTTATTGCATACCCACGGTGAACACTCTTTACCGATGATCATTTTCCACGTGCATTCAAATTCAACTCACTTTTTCACCTTTTGAACTAGTGGGGCGTGTTGCAGAAACCATGAGTTTTTGCAGCAACAATGGCAATTTTTACGTGCATGTTAAAATGACCCAGTTTTTTGGACATTTAAAAAAAAATTTAACCTAGTGCACACAGAAATGTATACATATTTCTCTGAGCTCAGTTTTAATGACATTTTCACTTGTCTTTACAGTTTGCCAATCAATTATATAAACCTTGTCTAAACTGAATGGTGGCCCTTAACTTTTGTCCAGTAGTATGTTTACCAACACCAATATCAGCCTGCTTGTAGCGTCGCTCCGAGCACGCCGACAACTAAAAGCTAGTGATCGACTGTTTTCAGCTTTAACCTTAGTGTTAAATGATTTGCGCCAGGCTATGAAAGATGATTTGATGCAACAATAATTTTGTACGAAACTAATTATATTAAAACAGACCTCCTCCTTTCTCCCTGCGAGTATTGATCCATTTACAGTTATCATAATAAATCCTAGCAAAATTACATTTTAAATCTCGGCTGTTGTTTCATACACACTAGAGAAAATGTCGTAACTGAAGGTTCAAACATTGACCAAGAAAACACATTTGCTCGGTAGCCCCGCCTAAGGCATGTCTTGCATTTATATTACTATATTAATTCTGGCGGCAGTTTGTGTCTTTTAATAAAAAATTTTTAATACCCACTTCTGGGGCTCAAAGTGAGGTCTATTGACTTTATTGAGTAGAATGAGTGAATTGTGTGTGATCCCGGCCCTAGCTAAGACACTTTGATCTTAGCCAAAAGGCCGAGAAGCTTGTTTATCTGGTTCAAATGTATCGTTTTTGTGTGAGCAATTTTTTTTTGGGAATTATATCCCTTTAATAAATAATTCATACTAGAGTTGCTTTGGCAGCTAGCGCCTTCAATAGATTATCTAACATTTGGAAATTACGATCATTGAATATACATACCAAGCTTCGTCTGTTTAATTCAAATGTTATCTCAGTGTTAACATACGGTTGTGAAAGTTGGAAAGTAACAAAATCATTGGAGAACAAACTGAATACATTCGAGAATAAATGTCTTAGAAAACTCATGAACATCAGTTGGAAAAAATTCAAGACTAATCGACAAATAAGAGAAGACTCTATGCAGAAATATGTCTCCGCCTATATAAGGAAAAGACGATGGTCATATATCGGTCATGTCCTACGAATGCAAAACAACAGAATACCACTGCAGGCGCTCACTTGGGTTCCTGAGGGTAAGAGGAAAAAAGGAAGACCAAAAGAAACACTTAGAAGAACAATAATAAGAGAAGGAAGAACGCTGGGATTAAATAATGTGCAAGAGCTAAGAGGAGTGGCGTCACAACGAATAACCTAGAGAGCACTGATTTCTGCCTTTTGCGCCGTGTTTGGTGCTTAAAGAATTTATTATTAATAAATAATAATTGATTATCCCACTTTGGATAATAGGATTACACCCCTTTATTTCAAATAGTTTAATTAAATAAATGTACTAAATTATGTTAAAATAAACCAAATCTACAATAAATCTTATTGTTAAAACGTTAAATTTAAAAAGGTCAGTAAATTTTAACAAACAAAAATAGTTCTTAAGTTTTTCTTTATACATTTATCTAAATTATTTAAATTATGATAAGATTTAAAAGCTTTTCTGGTATCTTACATCAGTGCAGGACGTTTTGCAATTTTCTTTGAATAACAGTCATTCTGTTCACAGCACCTGGAGAAAGAGCGGACGAAAGCGACCCTGAACTGGCCTCCCTCCAACCATTAAACAACAGGCTGTGGAGACCATTGCAAGAACAGTGCTTGGCGACCCCGAGGCAGAGGTCTACCGAATCCGGAACGCTCCCGACAAGTGGGGAGTCCTCTTCTGCCAAGAAGCGCCAGTTCCACATTTTATCGACTTGCAGATCGAAAAACAACACCACAAGGTACTCGTCACCATGCCAGGTCGGAGAATGGTATGTCCACACTGTGGGCAAGATACACACTGGCCAAATAAGTGCCCAAAGAAGGTAACCGCGTCGAAAGCCACTTCGTGGCCACAGCTGCCGCAGAAAGAAGTAGCGGCACCAACCCTTACAACAGCAGAATCCACCTCATTGCCAAGACCACGAAAGACAACAGCTTCCAAGCAGGCCCAAGAACCACAGACAAGAGACCCACCACCAGCAGCCGATGACTTCCAGACAGTTTCCCACAAAAACAAAAATAAAAGACAAAGACGACACTCGGCACCAGACAGCTCCGACACAGATGACACAGAAACCAGAACTGACATCCACACCAACCACTAGGAAAGCAGCACCACCACCAACCCAGACTTTTGAGACAAAGTACATTATCAGAGCAGAGCAGACAAGCCCACCTGAATTAGACTTACGCAGCAAGCTCATCATCGATCTCACAAGAAACCCAGCAGATGAAGATGACGAAGAACAAGGAAACAGCCTACACAAGTAATTGTGTACGTGGTACAACGAATATAGATTTAACAGATTTAAAAAAAAAAATGTTGTATCTGCTAGTTTAAAATTGACATGTATATCATTCTGTTGTATATTTTTATTTGAGATTTCAGCACATGTAGCGATTCTTTTTTTTTAACATGTTGATTTTTAACAGAGAGTACTAGTTATATTGCACATTGATAATGTATCATTTGTTGCCGTGGGTAATTGCTAACATTGTGTCTGGTTCCATTTTCTCTCATGTCAATATTTAACCATGCTACTCATTATTTTGAAGAAAAATGTTTGAAATTCTAATTATGTTATAGTTTTCATTTCTCTATTATGTCATAATTTAACAATGCTATCTGTAATTGTGAACAATTGTGTGCAAAATGATTGAAAATTCTAACTATGTTATAGGTTCCATTTGTCCCATTGTTATGTGATAAGGGTGGATTTAGGCTGACTGGAAGTATCACCCCTATCGACACCAGTTAGATATATAGTTGTAGTATAGGGTGTCTTATCTGGTTTATGATGTTGCTGTGTAGGTTGTAGTAGAATAGTTCCCAGAGTACAACACAGGCAACATGATGTGTAAAGTCATAGAAAATGGTAACTTCGCTTTACGTTTTCTACCATTTATTGCACGCCACAAAACAGTCATGATATATATGTCATCACCAACATAGTCCAAGAAATTCAGCATTCAAAATAATAATAGTGCCAGCTGATAGTCATGTAGAATCCAATATTCATAGTGTAAACAAATAGCTTCCACATATCCGATAACATAAAGTTCTGGTTCGTGAAGCTGTATACATAATATGCCTCAGATCTGAATGTCTAAAGTACATATATATTAATTCTGCAACAGTGTCAGCTGCATCTCATCACTGTTCATAGATAATAATAAATACTCCCTTCCTGATGCTAGCAGATCAGATGTGTACAATAAGTCCATTTATCCTCTGCACGTGAATAGCATACATGGAATACAGGTCAGCCCGACCTTTATAACATTCCTAAGTCTAACCATCTGACTTGGATGTGATCTCTGATATAACGAATCCTGGAACACAGACAATAGTCTTGTTTGGTCTAGAGCGACCCATATATATAACTAGTTCAGGTATAAAGATACCGGTGGTGAAAACCTAATCAAAAGTACCTCTCCATTTTGAATCACACAAGCGAGCAAAGAGCAGCAAAAAATGTCGAACTTTTAGATGACATCGAAAAGTTCAAATAAAGAGGAATTACCTTTATTCGGAATCAACCACAAAACATATGCCTCCAGGCAGGCTTGAATAATACTGGGAAAAGTCTATAGTTAGCTAAACTAACTCACAAGGCAATGTATTTCCCTCAGAGAAATCACAAGACGCAAATTTGCGTCCACTCGCTGCTTAGCCCATTTTCTAACTCCCCGACCTGGGCGGAAACCACAATCGAACTCTCCAAGTCTAGACATGCGCAGAACCCATCTACGTGAGTATCAATTCACACAAGGCGATTCTAAGAACATACGAGATAAGAGACATTCACTATCGCTCCCTTTATGGTCATGAATCGAAAACCTTAAGACAGGTTTCAGACATCTACAACACTTGACTGATACTACCAAATAAGGAGATATGGTCACGCTTCGTTTAAGAAATTATAGACCGAACGTGTCTCAAACCAAGAGGAGGTAAACTCATAAAAAATAGTAGTCTCAAAATCTCGAGTTATGTCACTTTGACTGTAAAATAATATCATACACATTTCAGTCAAGAAAATGATCACACAAAGATTTTTTCACGAAAAAAAAATGATTATACAAAGACTTTGGACAAAAAATGATCTGTGCGTAACATTACCGCACCCTCCCGGGAAAAAAAATGAAACATTTTTTTTTTAAATCCTGGAGCCGGAAAAATCTAGGCTCCTAACGCACGTATGATGCGCGGATATACCTAACAAACTAGCTCAGCGTATGGAGCGAAACTGAGATCATATCTCAGATCTTTAGAGAAAAAATTTATCTAAGTATACGCGTATATATTCCAGGAAGGTGCCACCAACACACGCCACAATGATGGCAACATCATAATGAAAGTCAAATTACATTCATGCCAATATATGAAATTAAATCTATTATTATAATATCATGCAATGTGTTGCAAATAGCGGTGTAATATACTAATATACCGCACTATACTATTACATTATATAATGCATCAGTAATTATTAACTAAAATATGTGTTGTTCTTCGTAGATAAGTATACAATCAAAAAGAAGAAGATGTGAACATCATCCGCTCCCAATCTAGGACAGGACTTGATATCATCAAAGTTTCACAATGGACATAATCTCGCTGACTTCAATGATGTGCTGCGAAAATATCAATAACACAAATCTTAAATATAACTGTTAAATCTCTTAATACAATCATGAAAATTTATTATCTAAATGTGGCCGAGTGATCTTTTGGCCCGTATATCACTAACTAAGCCTTCTTAGATAATTACATGGTACAATGTTATAAATTCCTCAAAAAAGTGAGAAAATATCTGCTAACATGTCATTATAGCATTGGACTGTATATTAGGAAATATATATGACAAAAGAATCATGTGGAATCGTGTGGGCATCTGGACAGAATGTCTGCCATCACATTATCCGAACCACGGATAGCTCGCACCGAGAAATGAAATGGTTGAAGAGCTATGGCATAACGGGTGGACCTCGAGCTCTTCAAGTTTTTGCTCTGAATAGCAGTAAGCGCTTTTTGGTCGGTTTCCACAATGAAGTGTGCGCCTAGAAGAAATCTTTGTAACTTCAGAATAGACCATACCATAGCCAATAACTCACGGTCTAAAACCGAGTAATTCTTTTCTGCAGCATTTAATTTCCTAGAGATATACATCACCGGATGCAGAGTATCAGAATACTCCTGCATAAGTGCTGCCCCAATCCCAGTTTACGAGGCGTCACTTCGAAGAACAAAAGTCTTCTCAATATTAGGTAACCTAAGGATAGGTGGAGATGAAAACAGAGTTTTAACCTGGTCCAATGAGGATTGACATTCTTGCGACCAGCGGATCAGATTAGGCGATCCTTTCTTCAATAAAGTAGAAAGCGGTGCCATAATGGATGACAGATTCGGAATGAATCGTCCGTAAAATTGGATCAAACCTAAGAAACTCCGTACTTGTTTCTTTGTTTTAGGGACAGAAATGTTAAGTATTTTTGAAACATTGTGGTCCTCTGTCTTTAAAAGACCATGACCAACCCGATGACCCAGGAAAGAAATCTCACTAAATCCTATAAAGGCTTTAGAGGGTTTTGCAGTCAAGTTATATTCGCGAAGAGTAGACAGCAATTCGTATAAACCCAAATAGTGATCTTCCCAGGAATCACTGAACAGGCAGATATCGTCTAAGTATGCTATGACATCTGTACGATATGCGAGAATTCGCCGCATCATGCGTACGAATGTAGCAGGGGCGTTCATAAGACCGAAAGGCATGAAATTCCATTGGAATAAACCCCTAGGTGTAGAAAAAGCTGTAAAAGGTTTGGCACGTTCAGTTAGAGGAACTTGCCAATAACCTTTAGACAAATCTAGTTTGGTAAAGAACCTAGAATTAGCAAGTTTATTTAGCAGCTCTTCCAATGAAGGCATAGGTTCAGCATCGAACTTCGTAACTTGGTTCAATTTGCGATAATCTACGCAAATGCGAATGTTATTATCCTTCTTCCGAACAATAACCATAGACGAAGAGTATGCTGAAGTGGATGGTTCAATGATTTCCAATCGAATCATTTCATCCAATTCTTTTTCGACTTGTGACTGAAAATGGATAGGTATTGGATAGAGGCTGACTGGAAGTATCACCCCTATCGACACCAGTTAGATATATAGTTGTAGTATAGGGTGTCTTATCTGGTTTATGATGTTGCTGTGTAGGTTGTAGTAGAATAGTTCCCAGAGTACAACACAGGCAACATGATGTGTAAAGTCATAGAAAATGGTAACTTCGCTTTACGTTTTCTACCATTTATTGCACGCCACAAAACAGTCATGATATATATGTCATCACCAACATAGTCCAAGAAATTCAGCATTCAAAATAATAATAGTGCCAGCTGATAGTCATGTAGAATCCAATATTCATAGTGTAAACAAATAGCTTCCACATATCCGATAACATAAAGTTCTGGTTCGTGAAGCTGTATACATAATATGCCTCAGATCTGAATGTCTAAAGTACATACATATTAATTCTGCAACAGTGTCAGCTGCATCTCATCACTGTTCATAGATAATAATAAATACTCCCTTCCTGATGCTAGCAGATCAGATGTGTACAATAAGTCCATTTATCCTCTGCACGTGAATAGCATACATGGAATACAGGTCAGCCCGACCTTTATAACATTCCTAAGTCTAACCATCTGACTTGGATGTGATCTCTGATATAACGAATCCTGGAACACAGACAATAGTCTTGTTTGGTCTAGAGCGACCCATATATATAACTAGTTCAGGTATAAAGATACCGGTGGCGAAACCTAATCAAAAGTACCTCTCCATTTCGAATCACACAAGCGAGCAAAGAGCAGCAAAAAATGTCGAACTTTTAGATGACATCGAAAAGTTCAAATAAAGAGGAATTACCTTTATTCGGAATCAACCACAAAACATATGCCTCCAGGCGGCTTGAATAATACTGGGAAAAGTCTATAGTTAGCTAAACTAACTCACAAGGCAATGTATTTCCCTCAGAGAAATCACAAGACGCAGATTTGCGTCCACTCGCTGCTTAGCCCATTTTCTAACTCCCCGACCTGGGCGGAAACCACAATCGAACTCTCCAAGTCTAGACATGCGCAGAACCCATCTACGTGAGTATCAATTCACACAAGGCGATTCTAAGAACATACGAGATAAGAGACATTCACTATCGCTCCCTTTATGGTCATGAATCGAAAACCTTAAGACAGGTTTCAGACATCTACAACACTTGACTGATACTACCAAATAAGGAGATATGGTCACGCTTCGTTTAAGAAATTATAGACCGAACGTGTCTCAAACCAAGAGGAGGTAAACTCATAAAAAATAGTAGTCTCAAAATCTCGAGTTATGTCACTTTGACTGTAAAATAATATCATACACATTTCAGTCAAGAAAATGATCACACAAAGATTTTTTCACGAAAAAAAATGATTATACAAAGACTTTGGACAAAAAATGATCTGTGCGTAACATTATGTCAATAATTAATCATGCTACTCATAGTCGTGATGAAAAAAAAATATTGGAAATTCTAATTATGTTTTAAGGTCTAATTGTTGCCCATTGTTAAGTCGAAATATAACCATGCTACTCACAGCTGTGAAGAAATAAAAAGAAATTAAAAAAATAAAAAAATAAAAAAAAAATAAAAAAAATCTGCTTTTGGCTAAGATAAAAAAAAAAAAAGTATACGATAGCAATATACTAAAATGACTCGTACCAAGCCACAAGCGAAAAAGAGGAAAGTCTATAGAAGCCCTCAAACACTTGTCAGCATCAGCAAACAAGAATCTGCACAGAACAAAGAGAGTCAGCCGGAGAGCACGACTGCCCCAACTCCTAGCGCCGGGGCCGGTCCCTCTCAGAAGCCGAACAAAGCAACCTTTGACACTACGACCGATGAGCGACCCAAAGCTTCGAAGGCAGAGGACAACCAAGCTCCGAAACCAGACATAACAACATTACCGCTAAAACAAGATGTCGAGGCAGTGGCCCCATTGTGCAGTGACCAGACAGCATCTGCAAAACACGGCCACAAAACATCGACGACAGAACCCGACAAAGCAAATCCACCGCCAAAACGAGATGTCATCTTAGTCGAGTCTCCATCATGCAGTGCCCAGGCAACTTCGGTAAAACGAGATCAGAGACAGACAATGAAGCAGAATGTGAATCCGTCCCGCAGACCACACGCTCAATCTGAGACAGAAGTTGGAACGTGCCAACTTCGCAAGCAACAAAATGCCGCTTCTAACGTGGCACTACAGGAGAGGATAATTAAGATCACTCAGATGTCTGGAGGTGAGGCCTCGCTCAGGGCCCTACCCGACGACAAAGTAATCGGTATCCTTGAGGCAATAACGGGCAGGAGGAACATATCTAAAGTTTCAAGACACGACAACGGAGCTATATTAACTCTAAATAACACGGAGAAGACAAACCAACTGATGATCGAACTAGAATCCGAGCACAAAGAAGTCCAGCTGCCCCACCAAATTAAAGCTACTGTGGAGATCTTCAAGAAGACCAAAAAGATAGTTGTAATAGGGGTGGACAACAATCGATCGACACAAGAAGTCCACAGCCGCCTACAAAAAGAAAACAAAAACATCAAAATAACACAGGTTGAAAGACTGAAGACATGGGACAAGAAGGACACAAACCTAGTTATCCTAACTATTGAAAGGACTTCAAGACCAAGTCAACTAAACCTGGACGACAGATGTAGAAAAACAGAAGAGTACATCCCTCCTGTTATGCAGTGCTCAAACTGCCAGCAATTTTCACATACTAAGAAAACTTGCAGGAGAGATACAGTTTGTCGGTACTGTGCGGGAAGTCACTCATACAACGAATGTTCTCAGGCGAAAAAAGATACCAACTATAAAGTGAGCAACTCCAACAGAACCTGCGCAAACTGTCTCGGGAACCACGGGGCAAGATACCGTGGATGTCCGATCTTCTATGAGACAAAGGCCATACTGAAGGAATCTGTAACCAAAAACATCTCCTTCAGAGATACAAGACACCGAGTGGCTTCAGGCGGCACTGTCAAACAGGAACAGCACACAAGAGCCCAGCTGGTTAAACTAACCACAGAGATGCGAGACATTAAACAACAACTCAAAGTCGAGACGAACAAGCAACACAACGAAGACTCAGATGCCATAAGAGACGAAACAATAGGAGCCTTACAGAGCGCCAAGGCAATGTTACAGGAAATGAAATCCATCAAACACGAAATAGAAGTCGACATCGCCAATCTCGCAGAGCTAAAGGAAGAGAACGAAGAAATCCTCAAAAGAATTGAAACAGAGAGACGGATCGTTGAGGATATCCTTACAAAAAGTAGAGAGCAAAACAAAGAAACTAAAGACAAAATAATAACCGAAATCGTAGAAGTACTAACAAGAAATTAAGAAAGAAAAAAAGAAGCGGAACACCAAATAATCATCAAAACCATAATGGGCTTCTTACCAAAGATAATAGCAACAGCCATAGAACAACACGTTGCCAAAACAGACAACGAATAGTAGAGACCGAACAGGCAGCCAGTGGTCCTTTTCAGGACCAATCATCTCCAGGACTAGGAACGCGATACCAGCGCAGACATTAACACCCTATATACCCAAATATAACCTTTTGTAACCCGTAAGGCAGGATATGAACACCATGAGAACGCCACGACACCATAAACAGACAAGCAACTAAGAGGTATCCAGACAGTCAGCTAGTGGTCCTTTTTAGGACCAGTCCTTTTCAGGACTAACAACCGGCTAGCACCGAAGAAACTAAATACAATATATACCCCAATTATAACCAACTTTCAGGTTGAACATGGTATAACAGCAACATAGTAGACAAAGGAACGAACGAACGAACGATGAATAACAGTTGTCCCATGTCTCAATATTACCCCTATCTATAAAAGAAGCAGTGTATTTTCATTGGTAGACTATACGTCTTTGTTAAGGGAAGGTGAAATTAGCAGAAGAGTGTTTTGAGGGCTACCCAGACCTAAGGAAGCTTGCCTTTGAAGTTTAAATGGTAGCTATCCGAAAAATATAGTGTTTCATTCGTTATGTGGATAAAAAGTTAAAATTTTTGATTAGAAATACCGTGATCAAGTTCCTACGATTTTACGGACGTGTAGTGAATCCTGCTCGATTCAACTGTGTTTTTCCAAACTTCGTAAGTAGAAGTATCCATCTCTTTGGTCATTAAAAATTGTAAGAAATCACCACATCAAAATGATGACAAAAATCAACCTTGATGCCAGCGAGGACTTCGAAGGAGGTGCCTTGCACCAAAGCGGCACTTTGGTGTTGTCCATTTCTGGAGCACAGGCTGGGCGCGCCTGCTACTCGCTAATAGCAAGTATTTTAACGGGCCCGTGCGGCATCATGCCCAATGGTATATCGTCGATATACCGGTTTGAAGATCCACATCGGTGGTATGCCATCTTGACGTCTGGGGCGCAAGCCGCCCAGTACAACTCCCTACATGGGAAACGATTGGAGTGGCAGACTCCAAAGCTATCGGTTCTAGTGGAGCATATAGACAAAGAACGGGTGAAAGCCACCCTCCACTGGATGCCTCCAACATTGAAAAAGGAGGCGGCAAGAAAGATAGCTGTGGCTGTCTCAGGAGACGCCGAGGCGGAAACTTTCCAGTTAAAAAATGCTATGGACAAGTTTGTCCTGCTTTGCAAACCCAAAGATCCCCTCCCCCATTACGTGGATTTAGAAATCAACAGGCAGGGTCAAAAGACACACACAATTTTCGTCACCATACCAGGACGGAAGACGGCGTGCCCATTTTGCATGCAAGAAGACCATTGGGCAAATAGGTGCCCCCCAAAAAAATAAAGGACAAGAAGTACGTACACAACCAGATAAACAAGCACAACAAAAACTACCTCCCCGCCAGCCTGCAGACAAAGAGAAGTTCCAAATAGTCACGAGATATAATAAACGAAGAAGACACCACTCTGAGGACAACGTCACTACACAAGACACACCGAACTTTACGATGATAGACCCCAAGCATTTTCCTACTCCAGCGCAAGCTTATAAAAACAATAACCCAACAAGTCCAAACAAAGAAAAGACACACAAGCAACATATGGAAACACCACCCAGACGTCGAACACTGTCAGACACCAGCCCGAGACTCGTCATTGTGCTGGATAGCCCTGGTAACACAGAGTAAAGACGTTTTCCCCTGACCTCAAACATCCATTTTTATGTAATTACACTATTAGCAAATACCACATTTCAAGAATGGCGGCAGAAATTAAAATAATTAATGTAAATATTCGTGGCCTTCGCACAAAATTACAACATTTCATAACACTCATACACAAATACCATCCAGATTTTATACTGGTTCAAGAAACCAACATACACACAGACGAACACGCAGCCCATATAACGACAAAATTAGGACTTAGACATTCATGTTTTAGCCTTAGTGTTCAGAACATAGGTTCAGGGGTAGCTATCGTACAAACATCGGATAGGTGGGAAATTATCAGGAAAAACAGAGATAGTAAGGGTAGAATAGCCATAGTTCAGGTAATGAACAACACACAAACATACACCATAGTAAACATACATGCACCACCAGATTACAGACACCAACCCTTGTTTTATGATGGCCTAGAAAGCCTACTCACGCATTCATACAGGGGGCAGAACATCATATTAGGGGGAGATTTTAATTGTATACTGACAAAAATGGATGTTATAGGCGGGGATGTCAAAACACAAATTCTGTTGGCAAACAGGGAGGGCACTCACCAGCTAGATATGCTACAAACCATAGTAGACATGCACAGCTTAAAGGACATCTACAGAGAGACACATCCCAAGGGCACTGACACCACACACACAAATAACGCACATGGCAGAACAGCACGATTAGATAGAATTTATTCACCATCAACGCACTGTACAATCGAGTCCAAACACTTACCAGAAACACTCAAATTCACAGACCACAAAGCGATTTTGGCAATTGTCAACACCACACACACAAATATCACATCCAAACGCTCACCTCACTGGAAGTTCAACAACACACTGCTACAAAACAAACATACGTTGAGCAAATAACGCAACTCATTCTTACATACACAACAGATTTACCCACTGAAAACACACAACAACACTGGGAGCTATTAAAGAATACTATACGCGAGAGAACACAAATACTGGCAACCAAGATTCATAGAGACAAAATACGACAGGAAAAGATAATAGAACAAGCCATCAAACTTGCAACTCTAATTGATAAAACAGCACCTCATATCATTACATTGCAGGAAGAACTAGAACAATATCAACACCATAGATTAAGAGGTGCCCTGTTACGGACAAAATTGAACACAATCACACAAGAGATACCCAGCAAACAACACATGGCAATAGAACAAAACATACAGCGAAGCAAGCAAATAGGCCAAATAGTTGACTCACATGGAGACATACAAACAGAAGCACAACATATAGCAAAAGAATTTGAGGACTACTATAGAAATCTTTACACAGAAGAAGGAATACAACCACATATACAAGACACTTTTATGCAATACACTAAGAAACTGAACAACAAAGATAAAAAATCTTTTGATGCAGAACTGACCCTAGAAAACATAACATACGCAGTAAACGAAATGCAAAAAGGCAAGTCACCAGGACCAGATGGACTCACAGCTGAATTCTACCAACATTTCTTCCCCATGTTAGGCCCTCTCCTACTAAGGGTATATTCAGAATCTTTCGCGAAAAAGGAATTTCTATCTAGTTTCAACCTGTCATACATCACTCTAATCCCTACGGACGATCCGGACAAAACAAAGCTTAAAAACTACAGACCAATATCACTCCTCAACACCGACTATAAAATTTTAGCCAAAACCCTAACAAACAAACTCAAACCGTTCATGGCTACACTCATACACGAAGACCAACAGTGTAGTGTCCAGCACAGAAACATTCATCAGCACGCACACTTCATAAGAGACATCATCACCTACACACATCAGAAGGATTGCCAGTCGTCAATCCTATCGCTAGACCAGGAAAAAGCCTTTGACAGAATATCCCACTCATACCTCCATAAAACTTTACTACACTGCAACATTGGTGAATACTTTAGAAAGTGGATTGAAATTATATACACAAAACCTGAAAACAAGGTTTTGGTAAATCATTCATTTACTGGGGCCTTTGGGCTGACAAGATCTGTTAGGCAGGGATGTCCCCTTTCTCATCTACTCTATGTACTCGCTCTAGAACCAATGCTAGAGAAAATTAGACAAGACAGTAACATCAGAGGCACTTTTATTCAAGGTAAAGGGGAACAAAAGTTGCTTGCCTACGCAGACAATACCACCTTCTTTCCCCCCAATAATAGGTCTATACAAAATATTCTAGACACTTTCACGCTTTTTGGTAAAGGTAGTGGGTCAAAATTAAACGTCCAAAAGTCTACAATTATGGGTATAGGCAGATGGAAAAACAAAGCAGATTTTCCCTTTGATTTAACGTCAACAACAAACATGAAACTGTACGGTATATACTTCCCATTTCACCCGAATCACACACACAAAGTCACATGGCAGAACTTAGTCGCATATACCACAGACACGCTTCACCGCTACAAATACAAAAATACAACCATTTTTTCCAGAGGTGCTATAGTGAACTGTTTTATTATTCCAAAAATAATTTACATTGCTACAGTCTTTGACCCTCCACAACATACGGTGACAGAGATAAACAAGGAGATTAGGCGTTTTGTTTTTGGGCACACTTTATTTAGCATTAAACATCAAACTCTCATGCAAGAGTAAAGATTCGGGGCAGTTGCCCTCCAGGATATAGGGACAAAAATAAAGGCACTTCGAATCAGACATGTAGGAAATATAATAAGAGACCCAGAACGACACACATTAGCCCATTACTACGCAGGGCTTAGACTTGCTAGACTGAGGCCACTAAAGAACAATGTCCCACACCATTACGGCACACTACCACACTTTTACAGGACATGCATACAAGCCATCAGAGGACATGAAATTTTAATTAACCAGAAAACAAACAAAATTTACAAACACTTAGTCACTTTTAGTTCACAAGCATCGCGTTTCTTTACAAACACAGCACACAGATTAAAACGAAAATCACGATAGTCAGGTTACAAGCACCACCTTTACACCTAAGAATTAAAAGAGGTTACAATTACTTTATAACAGATTACACTGAGATTTTCACCGATCTTCACAACAAAAGCATCGCACCAAAAGCCAGAGAAGTCACATATCGACTTTTATATAACATGACACCGACCACAGAAAGAGCAGCACACAGATTAAAACGAAAATCACGATGCAAGATGTGCCAGGCAAATGTACAAGAAAGTGAGGAACACATTTTCTATAAATGTAGTACAATTATACCAGCACAGAGAATTTTAAAGGACATACTGGACACACATACGAAAAAAAAACCCAGACATTTTCAAAGCGATTATACTTAATTCAATTCCCAAGACACTACCAGACATCCATTTTAAACTAATTCATTTGCTCTCGGAATTTCGATATATAATTTGGAAATGTCGCATTCATTCAATATTTGAGTACAAAATTAACCGCCCAGCTTTTCTCCTAAATTTGTTCCTCCAGCGAGTGACGCTTACTTTAAAACCTGTCCACTATCCCCAGCTACCTGTACCTCGACCTGCCAAATATTCTTAAATCCAAGCTTTTAGTTTATACGAAGGTCACTTTCCTATAACCTCCCCCTTCCTCCACCCCCAACCTCACTGCCAATTTCGTGGTATTCCATCCCCTGTGTTTTTCCTACCTTCCCCACTCCCTTTAACACATATCCTCATCCTCCCCTCTTCCCCCACACACACAACGTTAAAGGTGAGCGACTCCATCACCCAATATTTTTATCTTAAGTACATGTGAGAGAGCGTGTGCAAGTTAAAAAATTTTCATCCTCCCTTTTGTCATGTCCGCAGAGAGAAGCCTGCCTTTAAATTATTATTATTTTATTTTCTATGTATCTATTATCATTATTATTATTGTTATTGTCATTATTATGTTTACATTTTAAATGCATATGTACATGTGTAGTCTATTTATTTTGTATTTATTTATTATTATTATTTTGATTAAGACGGATGCTGCAAAAGTAAGAGTTTTTATAGGACAATTTTGCTCAAAGCAGCAGACCGTGTGGTCTTCGGTCGGAAAAAAAAATACTTAAATGCTGACCCTGGTCGTTTAGCGCCAGTTTCTAAATCTATTGAGCGCAGTGACACGTTGAAGATTTATGACCAACGGTTTCCGACACCGTTTTTAATTATGGGGACCCGGACAGTCACGAACTACGCAGACTCGTCTAACATTCTGCCTTTCCTTACTCTCTCTCTCTCTCTCTCTCTCTCTCTCTCTCTCTCTCTCATCTTGCATTGAAAGACGTCAATAGCGGTTGTTGAAATAGCGGCAAGTGTGTATGTGAGTGTGTGTTTGAGATCGATTGCATTTTATTTTCCATTGGGAATATTTTACAAACCGGGACAATCCTATTCTTTAACATTTTTGAGGCCAAATTTAATTTTGCTCTATTTCATCTTGAGAAATCGAATAAACAAGCCTAATAATAAACAAACAAACAAACAAACAAACAAACAAAGTAATAATTTACTAAAGATTTCCGTGGAGAGGAGCAATATAATGACTGCTTGTCCACAATGGAAAAAAAAGAACAAAAAGGACCTTTTATTAAACTACTCCTGTATTCACGGGAGGTCATGTTGACCACATTTCTGGACGCCGTTGAAGTGTCAAGGTCTGCATTGTCTACTGGTCCCTGAGTGTGTTCGTGGGAGGTCTTTGACGCGGTTTTTGTACTGCAAATGCTCTTAAATTCAGGGGGAGAATCGCACAGCATGGCTTGACTTGACTTGACTTTTTGATTATGAATGTAAATATCACCCGATGGTTGTTTTATTGTTATGTTAGTGAGAGTAGATTTTTGGTAGAAGTGTGTGTCTACGAGTGTATATGACTTTTACCTGTATTTCAATTTGACCTTGTATTTTAATAATGCACATGATGTTTGTAATATTACTAAAATAAACCTACCCCCCCCCCCCCTCCCGTTATCACTAAAGAATAAAGAGTACGCTCTATATTTCCAATAAGTGGGTGCAAGGTCTTTTTCTTTCTTTCTTTCTTTTTCTCTTCCTTCTCTTTTTAATCAACACTACCATTACCAAAAATGTAAAATGTGTAACCTGGGAGTACTAGAGTGTGTAAATGAGTGTGTGCAAGGTGTGAAAGTAATTTTAAAAAATATTTTTACAGCTGCACAGTGTATTTTCGTTGTTATGCTTATGTTCAAACTATTATTGTCAATGTTTCCATGCACATGTCTTTAGGAAAAATAAAAAATAAGCTTGGATAAACAAGCATCGTCGCTGGAAAAAAAAAATAAAAAGTTGTGGAACACGAAAAATTTTTTGACGGCGTAACTGCCTTAAATAAATTTTTATATAAATAAGAATGTAACTGTCACTTAATGAATGAAAGGAGGATTGGTTTTCATCCAGTACAAAGCAAGGCGACCATGATTGAGGAAATAAAATGGAATCGGAAAGTGAAAGTCAACGTTACTTTAGAAAGCAAAACGGGAAAGAAGGGTTTTAATTGTATCTTCACCGAAATATTTTAGTGGAAGTTTTTCCCTCCTTATTCCCCCCCTCCCCCCCCCCCCCCCTCCCCCCCCCCCCCCCCCCCCCCCCCCCCCCCCCCCCCCCCCCCCCCCCCCCCCCCCCCCCCCCCCCCCCCCCCCCCCCCCCCCCCCCCCTCCCCCCCCCCCCCCCCCCCCCCCCCCCCGTATCACTATAAAAACCAGTGTACAATATAATTTCAAGAACAAGGTAGTATGGTACCTTTATCCCTTTTCCCCTTCCCCCTTTCATCACTACTATCATTTAAAAAAAATGTACAATGTATAACCCTTTTTAAATGTGCAAGAAAGAGTTTTTTGTAAATGAGTGTGTGCGATGAAGTGGAAGTGTTTTTTTATTTTATTTTTTATTTTTTTATACAACTGTTAATTGTGTAATTGTCTTTTCACTGAAATTTCTTAATGAAAATATGTAAAATGAACATGTTTTGTAAACTCAAATGAAATGCGAATAAAGATTGGAGAAAAAAAAACGACTATAAAATAACGATACATTTGTTATCGTTCAAATCATTTACATTATCTAAAGTTGTGTTATTCGATCCCATTTCTTCTGTGTATTCATTGTGAAGGATAATATGGCAAGTCAAAATTTAATTACTACTATGGACCTAGGGAAGGATGCCCTAGAACAGTTTTTCCCAAACTTTGTTGGGTCACCGTCCCCTTGGCTCCCAGGGCATGTCCCCAGCACCCCCCTGCATTTACCCACATTACATAAAAAAATGTAAAGAGTGAAAAATAAGAGCAACTGTTAATACAGTAACAACTAATTGCTCAATTTATCACATTCTAATATAAAGCTACAGATACGCTTATTTATTAACTTAATTTAAAAAAGAAAGACTTAATAACTTAATGCAGTAAAACAAACAGCAGTATGCGAAAGTAAATTAGCAACAAACTTACTTCATTTTTAACTTCAATGAGATGGATGTGCTTGGTGTAGTGATATCAGCTTCTCAACATCAGGCTGAAAGTTACTTAGAAGAAGTCTTTGATCCCCACGTTCAGTAATCTGCAGTCTGTTTCTCTGCTTCGAAAGAAGTTGGACAACCGCGCTGAAACCACGCTCTGCTAAATACAATGTTGGAAAGGCAATACAGAATATCTTAACCTTTCCCCACTGTGGTAAGAGGTTGTGATGTTAATAAAATTAAAGGTTAACAAGGTGAGGTCAAGCTATGTAAGTTCCCTGAGCAAAGAATGATGATGATGTATTTCTCAGGGTCCCTATCCGCTACCTCTTCTGATCTCACCCAGTGTATGTTATCTGTGTTTTATTATTTGGCAAAGTGTCTAGGGTAATGTATTTTAACAGTATGAATTTCAAAACAGAACTTTAACTTTAATGAAAATTAAGCAAGACTGTTTTCAATTCCTATTTACAATTTAATGGTCCTGAACATCAATCTTTTTGTCAGGACTTTCAAACTCAAGAAAATGTTTATTACAAAATAGAAATAAATATGTTGGACACTCTGTCCATGTCTTTTAAACAAAAGAGGTCACTGAAATGTCTACACCCAATTCTTGTTTCTATTCTTGATAATACCACTATTCTGTAATTGGAAGGTCTGTTGTTTTCATCCCTCCAAGATAAAGTTTATTGGGTGGAATTGGATTTGAATGAACTATCATGTGCCTGCTGTAGAGCACTTATCTGGAACTTTGTTGATACAGTTGGCTCCTAAGTATTCAGGTTCACCAAAACGTTGTGCTTCCTGGACTAAGATGAGGAGTTTAGCTGCAGGTTATAGTATGAGCATTCAACTCTTCTTCTTCCCCAGGTTTCTGCAACAACTAGGTCTTTGTAATTCAACCTGGAATAAGAAGGAAAATTTCCTCCCATATAGAGCTTGTCTATATTAATTCCACACCTAATCACTATGAAAACTTACCTTGGTCAGTCATGTGTGCTGGCCATTCACACCAGACCTTAAATACAATCAGTTTTGTGTAATTATTCTTCTTTAGTGGTAATTCAAAGCCACTGACCATCATACAGTGTGTGTCTTCCATACAATAAGCAGGGGTGTACAATACATATCTTGTGACCTGTTGATTATTTCTTTATCGCATTCTATACATGGTTTCACATGTTATTTGAACAATGTGTCACTCCCAATGGCAATATCAATTTGTTTCTACTGCCCTTACAGTCGCAAAATGTTGTAAGGCCAATTGGCAAATATTTTACACATTTTTTCACTCCGAATAGCCTGCCCTATACACATTCCTACTTAGGTCGACGTGACATCACATCCCGTTCCGCAGTATCGAAATTGAATATGGCACACAATAGCCTGTTACTTATAGGTTAATACAATATGCAAATAAAATTATCTGTCTTACCCTCAAGTAAAGAATAATCACATACACAAGCTTGACTAGCAGTAAAAAGGTTTTAACACTGCTTTCTAGTCCAGACGGCAAAGGCTTGGTCACAAAGTCTTCCCGCTGATGTCAGCTTGGCATCGCTTTTCAAAATACAATGGCCTGATTTTACAAGGAGGTGTTAATTTTTATCAGCCTACCCTCAACCAATCAGAAGACCACATTTGTATATCATATGTCTTAGTCATTTATAGATCGATTTCAATTATCAAAAGTGATAATTAAACGGCCAATTGCCCTCTATCGTCCTATATAGGTTTCCTTTAATTATTCATTAGCCTTTTTATCTAGGTAATTTTTAAGTAATTAAATGTGCCTTTACCCTGATATGAAAATATCACTAAATTAAATTTTACTAAGTTAAGATAATATTATTATGAGGGAACCTTTATGTTTATATGTTTAGCAATATCAGCGCTATAATTCAAGATATTCCTTTTCTTTTTATTATCTGTAGTTTGGGAGAAATAAATTATTTAAGTTTATTCAAAAACCCAAAATGGGCATTATTTCACTACAACCAAAATTTTCTTGTGCCTACAAAACGAGGTACCGATTTGATTGGTTGTTAAATTTTACTACGTCCATCGATAAATATTGGGGTGGGTGTGTTAAAAAAAGGGGGGATGTGGTGGTAACTTTTACTTGTTTTCTTAGAAAAATTCAAATACTCTTAGTTAAATGTTGGCGGTAAATTTGATTAGACCCTCAGACAAATTTCAAATACTGTAGCTATTTATAGATTTAAAATTACGATAGCTAGTTCGTTTTAAGCGGGGAATTTGAGCGTGTTGGGATACGTATTCATTTTACTATATATCTCCTCCGTTAGAAAAGCGCGAACCACTAGTGCAGCTTTCATATCCGTATACAATCCCGTTCAAATTGACTCAACTATGCTTTAGGGTGATCCTGGATTCCTGCAGGTGGGTGCCTACTCAAGAAATCTGCCTCAACGTTCTGCGATCCAGGAATGTACTCAATGGTAAACGAGTAAGGTTGTATGAGAAGAGACCACCTTAACAATCGTGCATTACCATGTTTTGCCTGAGCAAGGAAAACCCAGGGGCTGATGATCGCTTTGGACCACGAAATGCCTACCATACAAATAAATCTGGAATTTCTTTATTGCCCAAACTAAGGCCAAACATTATTTTTCTACAGTTGAGTAATTGTGTTCCGCTCTGTTCAATTTGCGGCTGGCATACGCAACAGGGTTCAATTCTCATTCTGGTGATGAGGACCTTTGTAACAACGTGGCTCCCAATCCCACATTACTAGCGTCCGTTCTCACCACAAATTCCCGACTCAAATCAGGTAGTTTCAATATGGGCTTACTGGTGAGTTTTTGTATCAGCTCATTATATGCCAGCTCAGATTCTGCCGACCATTCTATTTTATCTGGCTTCCCTTTACGAGTTAGGTCTGTCAGAGGAGCACACACAGAGTTAAAATTCTGGATATATTTTTGATAGAATCCACACAGTGAGACAAATGATCTCACATCCTTCTTCGTTTGTGGTCTAGGTGCTCTCTGTAGTTTTTCTATGTTCTTAGGATCAGGGGTCATGCTCCCCTGATGTATAGTGTGTACCAGGAACTCCAATTCATTGCAGCCAATACAATATCTGGTGGGTCTAGCAGTCAGATTTGCCTCCCTGAGTCTGTCAAATAACATATTTAGGGAGTCTATATGTTCCTCAAACGTTTCCGTGGCATTGAGAATGTCATCCATGAAATTGGTAATACATGGATTTTTCAGGGGATCCAATAGTTTTCTCATCATTCTAGAAAACACACTCGGAGCATTCTTTAATCCAAAAGGCAACATGTTGAACTCATAGCGCCCTTCCGAGGTGCTAAAGGCCAGATAAGGTCGAATCTCAGGCTTCACTGGAATCTGATAATATCCCTTACTGAGATCTACCTTGGAAAAATATTTTGCCTTATTTAATCTGGCAAACAGTTGATTAGTATCAGGTAATGGATCCACCTGACTTTCGTGACAGCATTCAGTTTCCTGTAATCTATGCACAGCCTATGTTCCCCAGAGGGTTTTCTCAACAACACCACACTGGAGCTATAAGGAGATTCACTGTGAGAAATAATTCCTTCTTGTAACAAATATTCTATCTCTCCTTTCAAAGCTTACTCTTTAGCGAATGGGATAGTATAGGCTCTCATACAGATGGGTGTTGGGTCTAATAATTTCATATCATACTCCAACAAGTTAGTGTGCCCCGGTTTGTCCGTTAACACGTCTGTATGATTCTCCAGAACCTTCTGAATCTTCTCCCTCTGCCCTTTTGTCAGATGATTGCTAACTTTTACCTGTGCAGGAGTTTCGCATGGTTTCAGGGGGTGTTCATAAGAGGTGAGAGGTTCATTTTTCATTTCAGTGGCTATGGCCAAGGTCATTAAATGTGCACCTTCCAAAACGCTTCTATCGTGATATTTCTTGAGGAGGTTCACATGATAGACTTTTTCCTTTCCCTTTTTGTCTATCTTGTAATTAGTTCTAGATGCCTTTTCTAAAACTGTGTATGGACCTTGCCATCCTATCTGAAGTTTGTTGCTGCTGCCGGGTAATAGAAGAAGCACCTTCTCCCTTACAGCAAGCTCCCTATCCTTCGCTTTCCTGTTATAATACTCAGCATGCTTCTTTCTGGCTTTTCTCAGATTATCGTTTGCTAGTTTCAAGCCAGTTTTTAATCGAGTGGTTAACTCGTTCACATACTGATATGATGAGGTTACAGTCTCTTCTGCCTTCTCACCTGTCCATGCCCACAATAAGGCTTCCAATGGACCTTTAATGTCGCCGACCCATTTTCCATGGTACTGATGCTATTCCGGTAATGCTCATGTAATTGGAAGTATTGTGGTCGTGACTTTTCTCCCTTTAATTTGCTATCACACATCAACCGTCCGCTACCAATTTTTCGACTTGGGTTTCCCCGCAGTTTCAGTTTCAAATTGAGGGGACTTCCCTCTCTTCTATTTTCGTCCAGTTCCAGGAATTCCGACCAAGGGATTGTCGGGTGGGACTGGTTTGAGGTCACTTTTTGTACAATACGCATAGTGGCCATTCTAACTGGTTTATTGGAAGACTGTGTGTGAAAAGGGGTTTTCCTATCCACCGTGTCTACCTTATCATATTTATTTTTCCTTTTATTTTCAGGCCTGTTTTCACCATAGTGCTTTTTTAGGTCCTGGTGATTTTTCCAACGTGTGGGCTTTCCCTTGTTACATTGGTCACAGGCCTCCACAAATTTTGCAATGTCTGCCGCTACGCCTGGCCAATAGAATTTCACTGATGCTTTTTGACATGTGGTGCAAATTTTCTCATGTCCACCTTCTGATGCAACATGTGATCTTTTTATCACCTTTTCCCTATATGAAGATGGAAGAACTAGTTGTCCATGACCAGTGGATCCTGTACCAGCCTTCCTTTATATTGACTTATTCTTCATATAAAATTCTCCTTTGTTTGGAGGGGTATGGCTTTTTGGTAGTTTTCTGAAACACAGCTTTAATGACTTATCCTCAGCCTGTGCCTTCATCATCTCCTCTGGATGAGTATTTATTGGGTTTTCGTCCTCCTTCCTTGACTGTGACCCGGTCTGTACTGCTGCCATAATCACTGGTCTTTTGGGACTTCCCAAAAACACATACAGTTGACATTCAAAAATCCGGCCATCGATAATCCGGTTCCTTCAGATTTCCGGCATGGATTTCGGAGCACATTTTTTAATTTACCGCGTTGGCGCGCCACTGTTTTCTGGAGCTGTTTATGTTTAGATGCAGCTGTTGGGTCTTGCTTGCACGTGTTAACAGGCATTCCTGCTCATTCCATCTCATTTTATCATTTATTTGCTGCTGTATAGCCCCATTATGGATTCAGCAAATAAAAGAAGTGGTGTAAAACGTAAACATCGTGAGTTGTCAATCGCAGATCATTTAGTTTTTAATTTTCTTTCTTTAAAGGGCTGTACAGGTAGTCATTTTCTGTTAAATATATACAGCATATATAACCATAAAAATCCGGCATTTTCAACAATCCGGCACTCCTCAGGTCCGGAGGTTGCCGGATTTTTGAATGTCAACTGTATCTACACCCCAATATCAGAAGGTAGATTGGTTCATTTATCACGGCTGCTCTAATCACTCCTTCCACATAGCGAGTTTTCACATTTATCCTTGCAATGGGAAGTGTCATGGTTGCTATATCCTTAGTTGCTCCTTGTATCTCCACTGTTTCTGTGGTATATTGATCTGGGTGCACTAGGTTAGAACTCACGACTGAGTCAAAATCCAATCCAGTATCATAAAGGCACTTGATAGTGGCCCCATTACATTACATTATCCAAAGAGGATTGACATTCTTGAGTCCAATGGACTACATTAGGAGACCCTTTCTTTAGCAAGGAAGAAAGAGGTGACATAATGGAGGACAGATTCGGAATGAATCGTCCATAAAATTGTATTAGACCTAAGAGACTTCGCACTTGCTTTTTAGTCTTAGGAATAGAAATGTTAAGTATCTTACTTGTATTATGGTCTTCTGTTTTTAGGAACCCATGACCAACACGGTGTCCTAAGAAAGATATTTCGCTAAAACCAATACATGCTTTCGATGGTTTCGCTGTCAGGTTATGCTCGCGTAAGATAGACAATAGTTCATTTATCCCATTATAGTGATCGTTCCAAGTATCACTGAAAAGACAGATGTCATCAAGATACGCAATGACATCTGAGCGATGAGATAGGATTCGACGCATCATGCGTACGAATGTTGCAGGGGCGTTCATAAGACCGAAAGGCATGAAATTCCATTGGAATAGACCCCTAGGCGTCGAAAAAGCAGTAAACGGTTTGGCGTGTTCGGATAATGGAACTTGCCAATATCCCTTAGACAAATCGAGTTTAGTAAAGAAATGAGAATTCGATAGTCTCGTAAGTAGCTCTTCTAGTAAAGGCATAGGTTCAGCATCAAATTTCGTCACTTGGTTCAATTTGCGATAATCCACGCAAAGACGTATGTTATTGTCTTTTTTTCGTACAATAACCATCGGCGAAGAATATGCTGATGTGGATGGTTCAATAATTTTTAACTCTATCATCTCATCCAACTCTTTCTCTACCTGTGTTTGAAAATGTATCGGGATAGGATACGGTCTGACTCTTATAGGACTATGGTCAGTAAGAATAATGTCATGTTGAATGACATCAGTTTGACCAGGAATGTCAGTAAGGACATCCTGAAATTGTTCTAACATAGTAGAAACTTGTTTCTGCTCTCCTGGAGATAATTCGGGAGAAATTGCAACATCTTTCTATGATTCATTAGAGTGAAGAGGAATCATTGGGAAAAGGTAGATTTACATCCGAGAAACTCGTTTCCTCATCCTGTATTACTGACAGAGATGAGTACTGTCCATGTTGGACTGGAAAATCGTCCGTTGCCTGAAAAACAGGTTGTAAATAATCCGGACGTTCATGGAATTCCGTGAGCATGTTGATGTGGAAGGTTTTACGCTTCCCGTCAATATCGACGATATAGTCAACATCGGAAACTTTTGATATTATATCGTACGGACCTTTCCAAGAAATAAGAAGTCTATTTTCCCTACAAGGTAGCAAGACAAATGCTTTGTCACCTGGACAAAGTTGTCGCAAGCATCTCTTTTTATTGGCAAATTCCCTTGCCTTCTGTTTCGCAAATTCAGAAGAAGCAGTTGCCAATTTGCATGCTTCAATAATCTTGTGTCTAAGTGCGATGACATATTCATAAGAGGATTTTGTGTCATCGACAATATTATCAGCAGTTATAAGATCATGAAGTAAGGACATAGGACCTCGCGGTTTCGCGCCAAAGACAAGTTCAAAGGGAGAAAATCCTGTATGTTCGTTGGCGACCTCTCTATATGCAAAGAGAGCCGCGGGTAAAACCCTATCCCAATCCTGAGGATGATCTTCTGTTATCTTACCTAGTAGGTTTTTCAGAGTTCTATTCAGACGTTCCACCATCCCATTGGACATAGGATGATAAATACTACTCAGCGATCTCTCTATCTTAAGAGTCGACATTACGTGAGACATGGTATCCGATATGAGTTGGGTACCATGGTCGGATAATATTTCTGCTGGAAATCCCAGACGAGAAAATATTAACCAAAGAGCATCTGCGACATCAGCAGTAGTTATGCTCTTTAGAGGAACAGCCTCCGGCCAACGTGTGCACATATCAACACACGTCAAAATAAATTGGTGTCCTCTAGCAGACTTTATCTTAAATGGACCAATGATGTCTATCGCCATTTTTTGAAATGGTCGAATGGGAATGTCTGCAGCCTGAATAGGTGCATCATGGCGTGGACCTCTGGATTTAATCTCTTGACATACTTTACAAGATCGACAATAGATTCGTATGTCCTTATTCACAGCAGGCCAAAAGAAAGATTCAAGAACTCTAGCTTTAGTACGGGAAAAACCCATATGTCCAGCACACTGCGAATCATGAGCGTGCTGTAAGATTTTAACTCTCATATTTTTAGGCACAAGGATTTGAGAATAAATGGACTTAGCGGAGTCTTGTACCATACGTACAAGTACGCCATTCTTCATCGTAATCCAAGATTTACGATTTGTATCCTTATTCGGATCACCTTTTGTTGCCAGAGTAAAGAATTTCTTTAGAGTAGGATCATCTTCCTGCTGTTTTATAAAGGAATCATGGGAAATCTCCAAGGGATCATCTTGGATCTGCGCATCATTATCTTCAGAATGTGAAGATTGTGGCATATTAAGAGCTTGAGCCCTAGTGATTACTGCATTAGCAGATTGCATATTAACATTTTCCCAATTAGAAATTTGCTGTGGAGTGCATTCTTTCACTCCATGAATGCGACCGATGATAAGATCAGCGATCGGATTCGGCAAGAGACATGCTTGCACCTCTCCTGTAAAGAAAGGCGTAGCAATATTGATAATGGCAGTGGAGTACTTCTCCAATGTGCCACCAAATGTTACACATTTGACTACATTGCCTGTAGCTCGAGAAGGATTTACGAGTGATTGCCTCACTCCGATGGTAGTGCACCCCGAATCGAAAAGAATTGATACCGGAGTACCATCTATTAAGTCTCTATTGAAAACAAGAGCACCCCTTCCATTATGCGCGATTGACGCAGGGAGAGCGGGAAGCGGGTGACCGCAGCTTAAAGTAGAAACTGTGGTTGGATCGAATAATGTTTTGCATTGCGAACACTGAGATGCTCTAGCAAAATCGAAAGCGGAATTTGCTACACTATTGGAGTCTTTCTTATCATTATTCTGATTACCGGCGTCGTGAAACTCCTGTTGTGCAGAGTTAGCCTGGTAATAAGATTTACCATGTCTTTTGTGTTGTGATCTACCTCGGTTATGATTGTCTCTATAATTATTATTTCCTCTGTTATAACCCCTATTTGGGTTTGAATCATAATATTCATGATCATAATCATCACGCTCATTATACTGAGTATCCCTGTAATATTGGTTCTTTTGTCTCCATGAAGCACTTGGGTAGTTCCTATAGCTACTCCCCTTTCGAGAATGTCTAAAATTATGGGTACCCCTCGCGTGTCGAGGACTATCAGCCCGATTCCAGTTCTTCGAAGAAGAACCCTGATTTGAGTGGTTATCTTGGTTTTGATACTTATTCCAATTAACCTTTTTATCAAATTTATTTTTAGCTCCTTGGAATTTGTGTGAGTAATTCTGATTATATTCTGTTGCCGAAGCAACTGGCATACTCTCTTTAATGTTAGAGTTACTAAGAATCATGTCAGGGTGTGCCGTGGCATACTGGTCACAATATTCTTCCATTTGCTTTATTGTACTAGGTTTACGCTCATGTAAGAACTCTAGGAATGGTTTATTTACTGAAGACATGACCTTGTCTCTTAGCAATAAATCCGTAAGACCATCAAATGTTTTCTCTATTTTGGATAATTCAATCCATCGTGAAAGTGTAATTCGTGCTTTTGAGATGAATTCTGAGAATTCTACACCTACCTCAGGTCTCATTGTTTTAAACAAAAGACGATAACCTTCTTCTGACAGCTGATATCTCTTTATCAAAGCTGCCCTAATAGCATCATAATTATCCTTGTCGGCCTCTTCAACGAAATATAACTTACTCAGAGACTCCCCTTTTAGATTTTCAGACAACTGATTCACATACTGTGATTTGTCAACATTATGAGCTCGACAAGCACGTTCAAATCTAGAAAGCCAAAATGTTATGTCATCACTGGTAGGGTTGAACGCTGGTACCTTGACCTTGTACACAAAGGGTTTACCATTACCACCAGATGCCTGATTAACATTACTCATACTTGTCAATTTCAATTTCTCTAATTCAAATTCATGTTCTCTTATTGCTTTTCTCTCTTCTGCCTCTCTATCTAATCTTTTCTGTTCTGCAGCCGCTTCTAATTTTTTCTGTTCAGCAGCAGCTTCCAATTTCTTCTGTTCTGCATCAAATCTCCTTTCCTCCACTTGCATCTGCAATTTCTTTAGTTCAGCAGCAGTATCAGCTTCTTTTTCTAATCTTTTTTCTTCAGCCAGAACTTTTCTCTCTTCAGCAGCAGCTTTTCTCTCTTCAGCAGCAGCAGCAGCTTTTTTCTCTTCAGCAGCAGCAGCAGCTTCTCTTTCTAATCTTTTCTCTTCAGCCAGAGTTTTTCTCTCTTCTGCAGCAGCTTTTTTCTCTTCAGCAGCAGCTTTTCTCTCCTCTGCAGCTAATGCTTTGTCATATTGAGCAACAGTCCATTGTTCTAAGTCTTTCCCAGTCTTATCAAGGGATTTTCCTTGTGCAATAAAGTAATCTAATGTAGACATCTTGTCTTCTTAAATCAGAAACCTGAAAAAGTAAATAAATTACCCTATTTTACTTTAATGGGAGACAAGTCTATACCATAGACTTAGTCTTAGTGAAAAAACTTGTATGTTTTTGTTTTTTGTTTATAATATAACCAATGATAACTTGAGTACCTGTGGAAAACAATATTTCCTATACCAATCACTTTGGGAGACAAGCCTTACAAAGGTCTTGTATAACTTAATGTAATCAATGATCACTTGAGTACCTGTGGAAAATAATATTTCCTATACCAATCACTTTGGGAGACAAGCCTTACAAAGGTCTTGTATAACTTAATGTAATCAAAGATCACTTGAGTACCTGTGGAAAATAATATTTCCTATACCAATCACTTTGGGAGACAAGCCTTATAAAGGTCTTGTACACTTTGTTTTATAACAATAATAATCATAAAGTACTGATCTGTACTATAATATAAGTGTATTCAACTATACCTCCTATGTCATATGTCAACTAAGACATTACAAAGGACAAACAAGAAAAGACAATCTGAAAACATTTGCAGAGATCAAATTAAATTAAATAGGAGAAATGAAAAAAATGATCACAGAAACCGTGATGATAACTGCAATAAGATAACAAGACAAATAACGCCACAGTGTATAAACATAAGGGTGTAAAGAACTGAAATGAAAGGAAAGATGAGACCTACAATTATACAAACAAATCAAACAAAAATAAAGAACAGAAAAATGTTACAAATACAAATATGAAACAGTCGTCACCACTAACCAAATATTTGCAAACTATGTTGCATGCAAATTTCAATTAAGAAATTGCTCCCTATAGAACGCCAGAACAAGACCAATATCACTTGGTATTTCCTGTTCTAGTCACCTCCCATCCAGGCCCGCAAACACATAACAATCACACATATAACAAATAATATATAAACATAAATACATATAAATCATAAATGTGTACATAATATAATGAAATGTGTTGCAGTTGTAATGTATTGTACTGTATGCTCAGTTTTAACAAATTAGACTACCACTTTATTGAGTAATAGATTTGCTTTCTAACTGTTACACTGTTCAATTTTTTTTGAGCACATTAGAAGATCCAACGATGAAATTTGCACTTTATGTTCAACATTGCTCTTCTATTTCAGCAGGATAAACAATCACTAGTTTAGAACCCTGACTGTACTGTGCCAAATGTCAACAAGTGCTGACCCAGATATTGCTACACTTGTCAGAACAGGTCAAGCTGACATTGATTGTATAGCTGTCCTACTGGTTTTGATGTGGTCAAACAAATGTTCTTGCAATGTAAAATGTGATTCTCAACACAAGACTGCGTAGGCTGGACCCAGGAATCTGGCCCACCACTGTAAAATCCAACTGTAAAGTGCCCATACTATAGAAGTGTGGTGGATGGTGTGTTCTCTTTCTTCTGTAAAGCTCCACTATCAATCACTGTAGCATGTTGTTTGTGGTGCCACTACTGTATATGTCCATTGTAGTGTACAGAGTTGTTGAGATCAGGCATGCTCCAGTCTACCCAGCTGTAAATGGGTAACTCACCCTAGTCCTGAGTTAGGGAAGGCAAAGGCAGCTGTAAACAGTAGTTTCCCTCTAAGGCTCCAGGGGAAGCAGGCCCTAAACTTGGTCAATTCAACCGACGCAGGATGGTGTATAAATGGAGTAGAAGTGTAGAATGTGCTTAACGCGAATGGTGTACTGTTCGTGTTCTGACCAATCTAAACACTCATTCACTTGTGTCTACAAGGCACCAATGCAGACTGCTGGAATCTTTGTTTACACAGTTTATTTAGACGCACACACTGGGACATAACGAGTAAATCATGGGTACAGGTTGACACATCAATTTGCAGGCATACATAGTAGATCCCATGTCATGACACATTCATAAATAATAGGTAGTACATCAATAGCTTCCAATGTCATGATACATAATGGCCGCATCCCCTATCTGACTAAGCGCGTCAGTGAAGGCGGATCGGTAAGTAACTAAAGTTGCATTATGTTCATAGTTTATAGCATATTATGAAACCACGATAAGGGGTTTCTATCAAAATTGAGATCTCCTTGCCACTGTCCGAATAATAAGATACATGCCCCGTTCTTTGGACAGTGATTCAAAAATATGATGACAGGAATGTAACATGGCCGCCTTCCTGAGTTGTCGCTCACTCACTCACCAGGAGGGTATAGATAAGCCAAAGTTAATTTGAAATGCATATGAAATAATTTCTTAAAGTTCCTCCATACAGTTCTACAGTAATCCAGTTACTTCACGTAGACATAACTACTGTATGGAAGCCTGTCATCTTCGTCGATACAAACATGACCCTAGCGTTGCGAAGCACAAAATTCCAGCTAGGTCTAACCGACCTGAGATCATCAAAAATAGGGACTGGCATTACCTGGAGTCCGAATCATACATGGTACCGTACATTAGGAGAGTCTCTAACACAAACTCTAGTAGAGACACAATCTCCTACAGAAGAAAAACCACTTCATAAATCATTTTTACTGAAGAATGTCCCAGCCCTGGACAATGCGTAACCGCCATTGTAAAACGGTACATCGGAACTCATCACGACTTGTCAAGACAACTCCTACTTCCGCTAGAGCGGCATAACAAGAATATAGTCCTGCCTACCCATCCAAAATATACAATATAGGACTGATTCTACTTGTACTCATCATATGTAATACATATGAATTCAGGCCATAAACATAATAAGCAAATTAATCTATTTTCTGGCCCTAACAAATAAGTACGGACATGAGAGCCATATCCATGCGCCGGATCAATATCAAGAACGATTACTCCTATAATCAAAAGTGTGAATCAATCATGAATTATCCAGCTTTAACATAGACAGCATTTTCATACACAAATGAATGAATGTCTATATCTTTTCCATATTAAATAGCCATATCGACATATCTATTTAGGTAAGACTCGATGTCATTGTCTTTCTCTACAAAAGGATCTAAATGAAAGTTCATGGCTGAGTTAGAGGCTCCCTGACTTACACTAGTGTCAGAGGTAGATGGGCTGCTTCCATTTTCTGGAATATGTCCTTAAAGTTCCATTTCTTTTAGTCATAACTCATGCTCTCTTTGTAAACGCCTTTCCACTTTTTCAGCCTCCATCTGCAATCTTTTTTACTCTGCCTCTCTCTGCAATTTCTTTTCCTCAGCCTCCATCTGCAATCTTTTTTCCTCTAATTGTAATCTCTTAGCTTCCTTGTAAGCCTCTAATTGTAATCTTTTCTCTTCAGCTAACCTCCTATCTTCCCTATCTATAAATTTGTCACATTCAGGAGTTACATACTGAATCAGAGTGTCCCCACTCATGCCAAAGTCTTTTGCCGCCTGAACTGTAGCAGATCTAAATTTTACCAAGTCTGCCATTCTCTCACTTGTCCACAAATTATTACAACTTATATCATAAATTAGCAAATATTACTAACTTAATTAACTATAGGCAATGACAGCTCATCCAATTTCACCACAAGTTGTTTACTTGTATTTTATATTTATTTATATATATTTCCCTCCAATAAAAGCCCCAGGGTAAGGTGGAAAAATAATCCCGGACAGGACCCCAATATGTGATAAGAGGTTGGGATGTTAATAAAATTAAAGGTTAACAAGGTGAGGTCAAGCTATGTAAGTTCCCTGAGCAAAGAATGATGATGATGTATTTCTCAGGGTCCCTATCCGCTACCTCTTCTGATCTCACCCAGTGTATGTTATCTGTGTTTTATTATTTGGCAAAGTGTCTAGGGTAATGTATTTTAACAGTATGAATTTCAAAACAGAACTTTAACTTTAATGAAAATTAAGCAAGACTGTTTTCAATTCCTATTTACAATTTAATGGTCCTGAACATCAATCTTTTTGTCAGGACTTTCAAACTCAAGAAAATGTTTATTACAAAATAGAAATAAATATGTTGGACACTCTGTCCATGTCTTTTAAACAAAAGAGGTCACTGAAATGTCTACAAACCCAATTTCTTGTTTTTCTATTCTTGATAATACCACTATTCTGTAATTGGAAGGTCTGTTGTTTTCATCCCTCCAAGATAAAGTTTATTGGGTGGAATTGGATTTGAATGAACTATCATGTGCCTGTTGTACAGCACTTATCTGGAACTTTATTGATACAGTTGGCTCCTAAGTATTCAGGTTTACCAAAACGTTGTGCTTTCTGGACTAAGATGAGGAGTTTAGCTGCAGGTTATAGTATGAGCATTCAACTCTTCTTCTTTCCCCAGGTTTTCTTTTTCTGCAACAACTAGGTCTTTGTAATTCAACCTGGAATAAGAAGGAAAATTTCCTCCCATATAGAGCTTGTCTATATTAATTCCACACCTAATCACTATGAAAACTTTACCTTGGTCAGTCCATGTGTGCTGGCCATTTCACACCAGACCTTAAATACAATCCCTTTTGTGTAATTATTCTTCTTTAGTGGTAATTCAAAGCCACTGTCCATCATACAGTGTGTGTCTTCCATACAATAAGCAGGGGTGTACAATACATATCTTGTGACCTGTTGATTATTTCTTTATCGCATTCTATACATGGGTTTCACATGTTATTTGAACAATGTGTCACTCCCAATGGCAATATCAATTTGTTTCTACTGCCCTTACAGTCGCAAAATGTTGTAAGGCCAATTGGCAAATATTTTACACATTTTTTCACTCCGAATAGCCTGCCCTATACACATACACATTCCTACTTAGGTCGACGTGACATCACATCCCCGTTCCGCAGTATCGAAATTGAATATGGCACACAATTAGCCAGTTACTTAAAGGTTAATTACATAATGCAAATAAAATTATCTGTCTTACCCCTCAAGTAAAGAATAATCACATACACAGCTTGAACTAGCATACAAGGTTTTTAAACACTGCTTTCTAGTCCCAACGCAAAGGCTTTGGTCACAAAACCTTCCCCTGATTCAGCTTGGCATCGCTTTTTTCAAAAACAAAGGTCCTGAATTTTACAAGGAGGTGGTTAATTTTACAATTGTATATCATATGTCTTATCATTTAATAATCGATTTCAATTAACAAAAGTGATAATTAAACGGCCAATTGCTATGCCCTCTATCGTCCTATATAGGATTTCCATTTAATTATTCATTAGCCTTTTTTATCTAGGTAATAATTAAGTAATTAATGTGTCCTTTACCCTGATATGAGAAATAACACTAAATTTAAATTTTAC
>JAMPIV010005924.1:0-322500 GCA_024509875.1 Oreohelix idahoensis
ATTTAGTAATTAACTGGATTTTATGTGGAACAACCGCACTGGACGATGGACTTCGTAACCAAAAAACGCTGCGTACAGAAAACCCCAAAATGTTTCTAAGTCCTCAACGCTGATTTTTTTTTTTTTTTGGGTACCGAGGGAAATAGATGTGGCACTGGGCAAACAGGCGATTTTACTAAGGAAGTGTCATGTAAATTCAGTGGCTTGCGGCGGGGCTCGCAGCTCGTCGCTTCGCGCTAATGTCTCTACAGTGTGTGTCTTTAGTTGTGAAGGGGCGACGGAACGAAGCGGAATAATTTGTCCTTCTCTTTGTACTTTTGTAGTGGTTTTTTGATGGTATTGTATGATGGTGATATTACTAAGTGTAATGTAAGAGTCAGCTGTGAAGGCATCCTGAGATACAATGTAGTTTTGTGAATTTTCAGAAGGCCTTTCTTGCTACCAACTACGACACGACCTCACACCTATTTTTTTCCTAATGAATGTGGCTACCGTTAATAATCTAGGGTACAGGAATGTAATGTGTTGTATTGACATATACAAACACAACACACACAGATAATTAAATAATAATATTATCAAATAAAATTTAGAACACAATGAACTAAATCCAGCTGGTGAAATTTTAGAAAGTAATCTTTTTATAAATTTATTTGGTTCTGAAGCGCAAGGTTTTATTGGCCAGAACATATGAAAAAGATTTTGAATTTATGAGAGTGAATGGCATGAATAAATGACAATGATAAATAAAATGTGTGTACGTATACAAATTTTAAGATTATTTTTAGTATTTCTACAGTTTATAATTTTATTTTCCCTGGGAGAACGATGAATAGATGTGCTGTTGGGTGGCTTCATCCCTACCCTGACTCTAAGTTTTACCAAACATTGTCCATTAATGATGGAAGTAAATGGTGAATGTTTTTTTTTAGTAGGAATTCACTTTGGGTGTTATGTCTAGAAGTTGGTGTAAATCCAGCAGACCAGCCTGCTTACGTAACTTTTGAAGAAGTAGGCGCTGTGCTTGGGAATCTGGATGGCCCCACCACTCCGTGCTTGGGGCAATATATCGGGTGGCCCCACCTCTCCGGGCTTGGGGCAATACAAGGCTGTTCTGCCAGATGCGACACTGCACGGGTCCTCACTGTCATTATCTACCCAGCATTTGACACCACACTTTTTGGTGTCAACATAAAACACTCACAGCTCTGAAATAAAGTATTGGTTTAGGTTCAGAACCTTACCTAAGGAGCCACTTCTACACTGTAAACAATTTACAATAACACCATTTAGACAGGGTCAGATCTCTCTGACCATACAACACATCTTACCAAGTTGGTTCCCAAGGATAATTCTCCCAGACTAACATATTCAGAAATAATGTTTTTATTAGCTTCTTGCCCTATAATAGGATAGGTGATATGTTCCACTGATCTCAACACTTGATCTGTCCTTCCTAATCTTTTCTGGAGCATATATATTGTTTGTCCCTAGACCCTGAACTAGGGCGGGGGGTCTAGAGCAAATCCTTACTTGTTTGTAAGGCTAGATTTCGATATGGCAGTATCAAATCACTCGAAACCTTAAACAATATTCAAAATATGCAAAGAAATAATTTCAATCTTACCAGATTATGAATAAAGAACACAGAAATGCTAGCAAAACTCAGCTGAGCTGCTGGCTATAGTATGGCGTCCCTGAACTTATTTCAATTTATTTCATTTGGAAATCACCACACATGAAATTTACTGTGTCTATCACTGGACAACTATTGAGGAATGGCAAAAAAGCTCGTCTGAGCGCGGATAATATGATTGTCTGTGGCCAATCACTGCCTAGGTTTATTTGAATTTCAAATTTCCTACACTTAAGTCATTTCAGTCATGCTTCAGTCAAGTATGGATTTTTATCTGTTAGTCCCGTCCGTTTCTCTACTTGCCGTTTTTCACAAAAACGTACTTGGTTTTTGAACAACCTATCCTTCCCCTCTACAAATTTGCCTGAAAAGTTATTTTTAGCCACAGCTCCCACCAATGTCCCCCTTCTCTTTCATTCTTAACTAGATTTGAACACTTGCGGGGTCTCAAGGTCGCGATTTTTGTGCAAATAGTGACATGTTTGATTCAATGCAGTCTTTCGCTGATGTGAACAACACTGTCTTTTGTCATTATCTTCATTATTAGCTATCCGTCTGTATAAATAAAAAGCATATTATTTCACTGCTCAGAATGGGCCATCCGGCCAGCTAATTTTTATATTCCTAACATTAATATTAAGAAAAAGTTACTTTTTAAATTTTGTAATATTTCAAGCATCTGCGTTTGCCGCTGAATTCAAATAAAAGGCTTGGTATCGCAAAAGCGTCCAATAAATGACTGTGGCGTATCATATCCAAGGTCCCTTCTGTCGAGTTCCTTACTCTATGTCAATTTGGGGGGGAAACGTGACTTTTTTCTCCGCCCCCCCCCCCCAATTGCGTCTCCTTAGCCTTGCTAGTCTCACGCAATTTTTTCAGGTCATGAATTTTTTTTTTTTCCCTTTTGATCCGCCGTTCTCATCCCGTTCAAATGGTAACCGTTTTGATTTCCCGTCTAGCAAGTCAATTTTTATGGAGGGTGATGACCCGCGGTCAGGGCGATCATGTACTATCAGCAGCTTACGCATTATGGTTTTATCCTTACATTTTATCCTTTGGAGATATTTTTACGTTGTATCACTTGTTAATTTTATGACACATCTCCCCACTTGAAAACATGCCTACGGCAAGTTCTAAAACCAGTGATACACATATGTAGTGGTGTTGATGGTATTGTATGATGGTGATATTACTAAATGTAATTGTATGAGGCCAGCTGTGAAGGCTCCTGAGATAAAATGTAGTTGAGAATTGTCAGAAGGCCTTTCTTGCTACCACTACGACCTCACACTTAATTTTTTTTTTTAATGAATGTGGCTACGTAAAGTGTCTAGGGTTATGATATGAAGTGTGGTGTAATAGGTTATAGATATACCCACAGATATTTAAGAAGACTAACAATATTAACAAATGTTAAAATACACTGAACTAACTCACGTGTGTAAAATTTTTTGATAAAATTATATTACATTTATTTTGTTCTGGATCAATTTTTTTTAGGTTGACCAGAACTTAAAAGGATTTAGAGATTATGAAAGAAATGCATGGAATATTATATCATAAATGCAATAGTGTACATATATATGTACTATACCAGTTAGTTTTATTAAAATGTTCTAGTAGTCATCTACTTGGGAGGATAGTTAATGTTTGTGCTGTTGGGGTGGCCTCATCACACCTGTCTATATTGACTACACAGTGTCCAGAAAATGGTGGGAATTTTTATGGGGTATTAGTAACTACACAGCGTTGGTGAATGTCCAGCAGACCAGAGGCTCACTTATCTTGTAGTTGTAGCTCTGGTGCTGAAATCTTGTGGTCCCACCTCTCCGTGCTGGCGGGCAATAATGGTGGTCTCTGTCACAAGTACTGCACAGATACACTCGAGTAAAGTCACCAACTGAATAGACACTGCTTGGTTGACAACAGAAACTCGCAGCTCTGCAATCAAAGTATGGGCCATGTGTCAAAATCTATTCTCTACCCACGTCTGGACACAACACTGACACAACAACCACATCATACAGACAGGTCAGATCTCTCTGACCAAACAGCACATTTACCATGGTGGTTTTACATCAGATAGATCCTCCCAGACTATAGGTTCTGAAAAATATTTATTAGTTTTCTGCCCTAAAAGAGGATAGGTAATATGTTTCATTATTCTCAACACTTGATCTGTCTTGCATAATCCTTGTTGGAGTTTATGTACATTGTTGGTCCCTAGACCCTGACTTGGGCGGGGGGTCTAGAGCAAATCCCTACTTGTTTGTAAGGCTAGATTTCGATATGGCAGTATCAAATCACTCGAACATGAAACAATATTCAAAATATATAAGGAAATAATTTCAATCTTACCAGATTATGAATAAATAACACAGAATTGCTAGCAAAACTCAGCTGAGCTGCTGGCTATAGTATGGCGTCCCTAAATTTATTACACTTTCTTTCATATGGAAATCACCACACTTTAAAATCTGTGTCTATCACTGAACAACTATTGAAGAATGGCCCCACTTTCGCGTCTGAGCGCTAATGATATGATTGTCTGTGGCCAATCACTGCCTAGGTTTATTTTAATTTCAAATTTCCTACCATAAAGTCATTTCAGTCATGCTTCAGTCAAGTATGGATGGTTATCTGTTAGTCTGTCCGTCTCTACTTGTGTTTCTACAAAATGTACTTGATTTTTGAACCAACCTTTCTCTCCCCTCCAAAATTTTGTCGTTAAAAGTTATATTTAGACACAGCTACCACCCCAAAACCCTCTCCTCCATACTAAGTAAATTTGAACACCTGCGTTTCGAGGTCGTGTTTTTTTGTGCAATTAGCGACACTTTTAGATTCAATACAGTCTGTCGATGATGTGAACAACACTGTCTTTTGTCATTATCTTCAATATTATCTATCCGTCTGTAAAATTAAGAACATATTAGTTCACTGCTCAGAATAGGCCATCCGGCCAGCTAATTTTTATATTCCTAACATTAATATTAAGAAAAAAGTACTTTTTAATTTTTGTAATATTCCTAACATCTGCGTTTAGCCGCTGAATTCAAATCAAGGGCTTGGTATCGCGCAAAAGCGTCCAATAAATGACTGTGGCGTAACATATCTATGGTCCCTTCTGTCGAGTTGCTTACTTTTTATGTCAACTTGGGAAACGTGACTTTTCTCCGTTTCTCCCCCCCAATTGCGTCTCCTTAGCCTTTCTAGTCTCACGCAATCTTTCCAGTCATATTTTTCCTTTTGATCCTCCGTTCCCCTCCTGTCTAGCAAGTCAATTATTATGGAGGATGATGACCCGCGGTCTAGGCGATCATGTACATCAGCAGCCTACGCATTATGTTTTTATCCTTAAATGTTATCTTTGGAGGATTTTACCGTTGTATCTCTGTCAATTTCACTACACATCTCCCCACTTGAAAACATGCCTATGGCAAGTTCCAAAACCAGCGATACACATAGGTAAAATTACTCCTCACGTCTGCCACTACTCTAATTTTGATCACAGGGGTGCCGACTGAGGAAATCTGCACCGACATTCAATTTGCCTGGGATATATTGGATACTAAACTGATAAGGTTGAAGCAACAAAGACCACCTCAGCAATCTTGCGTTTTCATGCTTAGCCTGAGACAAGAACACGAGAGGCTGATGGTCCGTCTCCACCACAAAAGTCCTACCATACAGATAGATTTGAAACTTCTTTATTGCCCAGATTAATGCTAAACATTCTTTTTCGCTTGTGGAGTATCCTTGTTCCGCCTTATTCAATTGCGGCTTGCATAAGCGACTGGTTTCAGTTCCCCATCAGGTGAAGATGATCTTTGCAACAAAGCCCCTCCGAGTCCTACATTACTTGCATCGGTTCTTAAGACAAAGTCCTGTGTCAAATCAGGCAGTTTGAGAATAGGCTTGCTAGTGAGTTTTTCTTTTAACTCTTGGAACGCTAGTTCACATTGTGCAGTCCAAATAATTTTATCTGGAAGTCCCTTGCGAGTCAGATCAGTCAGAGGAGCACAAATAGCGTTAAAATTCTTGATGTATTTCTGATAAAATCCGCATAACGACACAAATGATCGCACGTCCTTTTTTGTTTGCGGCCTAGGTGCTCTCTGCAGTTTTTCCAAATTCTTAGGATCAGGGGTCATATTACCCTGATATACAGTGTGTCCCAAGAATTCCAACTCTTTGCATCCAATACAACATTTTGTTGGCCTAGCAGTCAAATTCGCCTCCCGAAGTCTATCAAACAACATCTCCAGAGCTTCAATGTGTTCTTCAAATGTCTCTGTGGCGACGAGAATATCATCCATGAAATTCGTGATACATGGGTTATTCAGGGGATCCAACAATTTGCGCATCATCCTTGAAAACACACTCGGAGCATTTTTCAGTCCGAGTGGTAGCATATTGAATTCATAATGTCCATCCGAAGTGCTAAAAGCCAAATAAGGTCTCACTTCAGGCTTCACTGGGATCTGGTAATAGCCTTTACTAAGATCCACCTTTGAAAAGTATTTTGCCTTGTTCAGTCTGGCAAATAACTGTTTTGTGTCTGGTAATGGATCCACTTGTCCTTCTGTGCCAGCATTCAGTTTCCTGTAATCTATGCACAGTCTGTGTTCCCCAGACGGTTTTCTCAACAAAACGACACTAGAACTAAAAGATGATTCACTGTGCGAAATAATCCCCTCCTTCAACAAATACTCTATTTCTTCCTTCAATGCCTTCTCCTTCGCGAACGGAATAGAATAGGCTCTCATACAGATTGGGTTTGAGTCTACCAGTTTCATGTCATACTGTAGCAAATTTGTATGGCCTGGTTTATCTGTTAATACATCTGTATGTTCCTCCAGAACCTGTTGAACTCTCTCCCTCTGGTTTTTAGTCAGGTGCTTACTGACTTTTACCTGTGCTTCGGTTTCACAAGGATGTAATGGGTATTCATGTGAGGTGAGTGGTTCTTTTTGCATCTGGGTTGCAATAGCCAAGGTCAATAAGGGGGTGCTTTCCTGGAGTGGTCTGTCCAGATACTTCTTTAACAGGTTTACATGATAAACTTTTTCCTTCCCCTTTTTGTCAATTTTATAGTTTGTTCTAGACACCTTCTCTAGAACCGTATATGGACCTTGCCAACCAATTTGTAATTTATTCTGGCTTCAGGGTAGTAGAAGCAGCACCTTCTCTCCGACTGCCAGTTCCCTGTCCTTTGCCTTCCTATTAAAATATGCTGCATGTTTCTTCCTGGCTTGCTTCAAATTATCATTTGCCAGTTTCCATCCAGCTTTCAAACGAGTGGTCAGTTCGTTCACATATTGATACGATGAGGTAACAGTCTCTTCCGCCTTCTCATCTGTCCAGGTCCTTAATAAAGCTTCTAAAGGACCTTTTATTGGCCTCCCAATTAGCAGAGTTGCGGGAGCCATCCCGGTTGAACTATGTGGTACCTCCCGATACGCAAACAATGCGGCGGGCAGGAATTGATCCCACAGATCCGGTTTTTCGTGTGCCAGCTTTCTCAGGATAGAAATGAGAGTCCCATTGAACCTCTCTACCTGGCCGTTCCCTTGTGGATGGTACGGACTACAATGAAAGTGCCTGGCTTGAAATAGCTTAAAAACTTCTTCCGTTAGTTTCCCCTTGAACTGAGAACCATTATCCGTCAAGATTTGATGCGGGAATCCTAATCGGGTAAATATTGTAAGTAGTGCCTCTGCTACATGTTTTGAATCAATTGATGGCAGGGCTACCGCCTCTCCCCACATAGAACAAGTGTCCACCAGAGTAAGGATGTAACTGTTCCTCCTCTTGGTCCGAGTGAGAGGTCCTACAATATCCACTGCAACCCTCTCAAAAGGTGTTCCCACTATGGGCATTTCCCCTAGAGTTGCAGGAGCAGTCCAGTGCTTTGGAGCTACCCTATGACATTCTGGGCAGGATTTGACATATCTTTTTATATCCTCCGTTATCCCTGGCCAGAAGTAATGACAAGCTATACGCTGTCCTGTGGCGCTGATCCCCATGTGACCACTGAAGGGAATCGCATGCCCGAGTTCCATCACTTTATCTCTATATGAAGTGGGAGAACCAGCTGGTTGTGACCATTTGTTCCAGTTCCGGCCTTCCTGTATAAGAGTTTGTTCTTCATGAAATATTCCCCCTTGCTCGGAGGTGTGTGGCATTTGGGCAATTTTTTAAAACAGGGCTTGAGTGTCCTATCCTCAGCCTGCGCCTTCCTCATCTCCTCTGGATGAGCATTTATAGGTTCACCTTCTTCCTCCTTCTTCTGTGACCTGGTCTGCACTGTCGCCATGATCACAGGTTTCTCGGGATTCCCCAAGAAGACGTATCTACACCCCAATATCAGAGGGTAGATTGGTTCATCTATCACTGCTGCTCTGATTTCTCCTTCCACATAGCGAGTTTTCACCGTTATCCTTGCGATGGGAAGTGTCATGAGTGTATGTCCTTAGTCGCCCCTTGTATTTCCACTGTTTCTGTGGTATACTGACTTGGGTCCACTAGGCTAGACTTCACAACTGAATCATAATCCAAACCTGTATCATAAAGGCACCTTATGGTGACCCCATTACAAATAACATCCTCACAAACTGGGGGGTGATAAGGTTCCTGTTGTCCCTTAGGATTAACCTTTAATCTTTGCGTCCCCGACTTCATTGCAGCAATGTTTGAAGGTTTCCTTCTACAAAATTCGGTGTTATGGTTATCCTTCTTGCACCATTTACACCATCTTTTTCCTTGGTTCAACGGTTTTCTTTCATTGAACTTTTGGTCATTGAACTGTGAGTTTCTGTCGCGATAGTCATTTCTTGGCCGCTCAAAGTTGGTCCTACCTTTATTTCCCTGCTCTCTATTATCAAATTTATTAAATTGCTGTGGAGCTTTAAAATTGTCTATGTGCTTCTTTTTAGCACCACTTACCTCTGCCTGAGCTGCCTGATACCTCTCAGCAACATTTAAAATTTCCCCCAACTTCTCTGCACCTTGTTCCATGAGAAATTTTCTCATGTCTGGAGCCATGGACTCTCTCAATTGCTCAATCATGATCATTTCTTTAAGATCTTGGGTCTTCCCCAGAGCCGTCCATTTCTCCAAATAGGTTTCTAGTCTAGCAGAGAATTGGTGGTATGTCTCCCCAGACAACAGTTTGGCATTTCTAAATTTCTTACGATAAAATTCACCATTCTTCTCGTACCTTAATAACAAAGCCTGCTTTAACATGTCATAATTGTCTTGGTCTTCCCTGTTCATTTGGCAAATACTTCATAAGAAGTACCTCTCAATCCCTGTGATAGCTTTAAGCTCCACCTCTCTCTCTCTAACCCATATGTAGTAGCTAATAACTCAAAACGTCCTAGGTACCCCTCTATGTCATCGTCTTTTTCAACAAAATGGTCTAAATGAAACCCCATAGCGGAGTTTGAGGCTCCCAGACTGGGCGTAGCATCTGAGGCAAAAGGGCTGGCACCATTTTCAGGAGCCTGGCCTTGTAATCCAGCTCCCTTAGTCGTAATTCGTGCTCCCTTTGCAACCTTCTATCTTCTGCCTCCCTTTCGGCCTTTTTATCTTCTGCCTCCCTTTCGGCCTTTTTATCTTCTGCCTCCCTTTGCTGTCGTTTTTTCTTCTGCCTCAATCTGCAGCCTCTTAATTTCTCTATCAGCCTCAATTTGTAACCTCTTCTCTTCAGCTACCTTTCTATCTTCCCATTCAATATATTTATCACATTCAGTCGTTACGTATTGAATTAAAATTTGACCATCCATTCCCATCTCCTTCGCGGTGAGCACAGCAGCTGATCTAAATTTTGCCAGCTCCGCCATACTTTTTAGACAATATAATAATATACAAGCTAAATCTCTAACCAGTAAATACACTAAGTACTTCTTAGGACTATAGTCTAACCAATTCTAACTAACCAGTTAACTAATTAATTATTACTGGCTGTGAAGATTCACCAACTTTTATCTGTAGGGACACTTTTAATTTTAAAGGGAATTTTACAATTTATTTCCCTACTTTTATTTCTCCCACCAGGAGATCCTAATATTACTGTTGGGCTAATTATCCCGGACGAGCCCCCAATTTATGTAGTGGTGTTGATGGTATTGTATGATGGTGATATTACTAAATGTAATTGTATGAGGCCAGCTGTGAAGGCTCCTGAGATAAAATGTAGTTGAGAATTGTCAGAAGGCCTTTCTTGCTACCACTACGACCTCACACTTAATTTTTTTTTAATGAATGTGGCTACGTAAAGTGTCTAGGGTTATGATATGAAGTGTGGTGTAATAGGTTATAGATATACCCACAGATATTTAAGAAGACTAACAATATTAACAAATGTTAAAATACACTGAACTAACTCACGTGTGTAAAATTTTTTGATAAAATTATATTACATTTATTTTGTTCTGGATCAATTTTTTTAGGTTGACCAGAACTTAAAAGGATTTAGAGATTATGAAAGAAATGCATGGAATATTATATCATAAATGCAATAGTGTACATATATATGTACTATACCAGTTAGTTTTATTAAAATGTTCTAGTAGTCATCTACTTGGGAGGATAGTTAATGTTTGTGCTGTTGGGGTGGCCTCATCACACCTGTCTATATTGACTACACAGTGTCCAGAAAATGGTGGGAATTTTTATGGGGTATTAGTAACTACACAGCGTTGGTGAATGTCCAGCAGACCAGAGGCTCACTCATCTTGTAGTTGTAGCTCTGGTGCTGAAATCTTGTGGTCCCACCTCTCCGTGCTGGCGGGCAATAATGGTGGTCTCTGTCACAAGTACTGCACAGATACACTCGAGTAAAGTCACCAACTGAATAGACACTGCTTGGTTGACAACAGAAACTCGCAGCTCTGCAATCAAAGTATGGGCCATGTGTCAAAATCTATTCTCTACCCACGTCTGGACACAACACTGACACAACAACCACATCATACAGACAGGTCAGATCTCTCTGACCAAACAGCACATTTACCATGGTGGTTTTACATCAGATAGATCCTCCCAGACTATAGATTCTGAAAAATATTTATTAGTTTTCTGCTCTAAAAGAGGATAGGTAATATGTTTCATTATTCTCAACACTTGATCTGTCTTGCATAATCCTTGCTGGAGTTTATGTACATTGTTGGTCCCTAGACCCTGACTAGGGCGGGGGGTCTAGAGCAAATCCCTACTTGTTTGTAAGGCTAGATTTCGATATGGCAGTATCAAATCACTCGAACATGAAACAATATTCAAAATATATAAGGAAATAATTTCAATCTTACCAGATTATGAATAAATAACACAGAATTGCTAGCAAAACTCAGCTGAGCTGCTGGCTATAGTATGGCGTCCCTAAATTTATTACACTTTCTTTCATATGGAAATCACCACACTTTAAAATCTGTGTCTATCACTGAACAACTATTGAAGAATGGCCCCACTTTCGCGTCTGAGCGCTAATGATATGATTGTCTGTGGCCAATCACTGCCTAGGTTTATTTTAAATTTCAAATTTCCTACCATAAAGTCATTTCAGTCATGCTTCAGTCAAGTATGGATGGTTATCTGTTAGTCTGTCCGTCTCTACTTGTGTTTCTACAAAATGTACTTGATTTTTGAACCAACCTTTCTCTCCCCTCCAAAATTTTGTCGTTAAAAGTTATATTTAGACACAGCCACCACCCAAAAACCCTCTCCTCCATACTAAGTAAATTTGAACACCTGCGTTTCGAAGTCGTGTTTTTTTGTGCAATTAGCGACACTTTTAGATTCAATACAGTCTGTCGATGATGTGAACAACACTGTCTTTTGTCATTATCTTCAATATTATCTATCCGTCTGTAAAATTAAAAACATATTAGTTCACTGCTCAGAATAGGCCATCCGGCCAGCTAATTTTTATATTCCTAACATTAATATTAAGAAAAAAGTACTTTTTAATTTTTGTAATATTCCTAACATCTGCGTTTAGCCGCTGAATTCAAATCAAGGGCTTGGTATCGCGCAAAAGCGTCCAATAAATGACTGTGGCGTAACATATCTATGGTCCCTTCTGTCGAGTTGCTTACTTTTTATGTCAACTTGGGAAACGTGACTTTTCTCCGTGCCCCCCCGCCACCCCCCCCCCCCCCCCCCCCAATTGCGTCTCCTTAGCCTTTCTAGTCTCACGCAATCTTTCCAGTCATATTTTTCCTTTTTGATCCTCCGTTCCCCTCCTGTCTAGCAAGTCAATTAATATGGAGGATGATGACCCGCGGTCTAGGCGATCATGTACATCAGCAGCCTACGCATTATGTTTTTATCCTTAAATGTTATCTTTGGAGGGATTTTACCGTTGTATCTCTGTCAATTTCACTACAACATAGATAAAATCTCTCCTCACGTCTGCCATTACTCTATTTTTGATCACAGGGGTGCCGACTGAGGAAATCTGCACCGACATTCAATTTGCCTGGGATATATTGGATACTAAACTGATAAGGTTGAAGCAATAAAGACCACCTCAGCAATCTTGCGTTTTCATGCTTAGCCTGAGATAAGAATACGAGAGGCTGATGATCCGTCTCGACCACAAAAGTCCTATCATACAGATAGATTTGAAACTTCTTTATTGCCCAGATTAACGCTAAACATTCTTTTTCGCTTGTGGAGTATCCTTGTTCCGCCTTATTCAATTTGCGGCTTGCATAAGCGACTGGTTTCAGTTCCCCATCAGGTGAAGATGATCTTTGCAACAAAGCCCCTCCGAGTCCTACATTACTTGCATCGGTTCTTAAGACAAAGTCCTGTGTCAAATCAGGCAGTTTGAGAATAGGCTTGCTAGTGAGTTTTTCCTTTAACTCTTGGAACGCTAGTTCACATTGTGCAGTCCAAATAATTTTATCTGGAAGTCCCTTGCGAGTCAGATCAGTCAGAGGAGCACAAATAGCGTTAAAATTTTTGATGTATTTCTGATAAAATCCGCATAACGACACGAATGATCGCACGTCCTTCTTTGTTTGTGGTCTAGGTGCTCTCTGCAGTTTTTCCAAGTTCTTAGGATCAGGGGTCATGTTACCCTGATATACAGTGTGTCCCAAGAATTCCAACTCTTTGCATCCAATACAACATTTTGTTGGCCTAGCAGTTAAGTTCGCCTCCCGAAGTCTATTAAATAACATCTCTAGAGCTTCAATGTGTTCTTCAAATGTCTCTGTGGCGACGAGAATATCATCCATGAAATTCATGATACATGGGTTATTCAGGGGATCCAACAATTTGCGCATCATCCTTGAAAATACACTCGGAGCATTTTTCAGTCCGAATGGTAGCATATTGAATTCATAATGTCCATCCGAAGTGCTAAAAGCCAAATAAGGTCTCACTTCAGGCTTCACTGGGATCTGGTAATAGCCTTTACTAAGATCCACCTTTAAAAAGTATTTTGCCTTGTTCAGTCTGGCAAATAACTGTTTTGTGTCTGGTAATGGATCCACTTGTCCTTCTGTGACAGCATTCAGTTTCCTGTAATCTATGCACAGTCTGTGTTCCCCAGACGGTTTTCTCAACAAAACGGCACTAGAACTAAAAGATGATTCACTGTGCGAAATAATCCCCTCCTTCAACAAATAATCTATTTCTTCCTTCAATGCCTTCTCCTTCGCGAACGGAATAGAATAGGCTCTCATACAGATTGGGTTTGAGTCTACCAGTTTCATGTCATACTGTAGCAAATTTGTATGGCCTGGTTTATCTGTTAGTACATCTGTATGTTCCTCCAGAACCTGTTGAACTCTCTCCCTCTGGTTTTTAGTCAGGTGCTTACTGACTTTTACCTGTGCTGCTGTTTCACAAGGATGTAATGGGTATTCATGTGAGGTGAGTGGTTCCTTTTGCATCTGGGTTGCAATAGCCAAGGTCAATAAGGGGGTGCTTTCCTGGAGTGGTCTGTCCAGATACTTCTTTAATAAGTTTACATGATAAACTTTCTCCTTCCCCTTTTTGTCAATTTTATAGTTTGTTCTAGACACCTTCTCTAGAACCGTATATGGACCTTGCCAACCAATTTGTAATTTATTCTGGCTTCCGGGTAGTAGAAGCAGCACCTTCTCTCCGACTGCTAGTTCCCTGTCCTTTGCCTTCCTATTAAAATATGCTGCATGTTTCTTCCTGGCTTGTTTCAAATTATCATTTGCCAGTTTCCATCCAGCTTTCAAACGAGTGGTCAGTTCGTTCACGTATTGATAAGATGAGGTAACAGGTTCTTCCGCCTTCTCATCCGTCCAGGTCCTTAATAAAGTTACATCTGGATCTTTAATTTATCATACTTATTTTTCATGGAACCCATCGGGTCCCGTCCATTAGAAGCTCTATAATGAGGACTTTTCTTCCTAGAATCATCACTCACAAATCGACCACTACCAATTTTTCTCTGGGGTTTTTCTCCCCACTTTAGATTGCTTATGAGAGATCTTCGCTCTCTTGTCTGTTCTTCCAGTTTATATAAGTCTGACCGAGGGATTGTCATCTTATCCTGGGTAAAATTTCTTCTTTGTACTCTTCGCATAGTGGCCATGTTAATCCATTCAAGTGAAGACTGGGTGTGAAAAGGGGGCTCCCATTCCACTTTGTCTACCCGAGTATAATTAGTTTTCCTTTCAGGCCTAAAGTTGCCCCGTGGCGTTTCTAGGTCCTGCACATATTTTCCTTTTGTGGGTGTTCCCTCATGAAATACGCCACATGCTTCTACAAAGTTTTCAACATCGACATTTACGTCGGGCCAATAGTATTTTCGAGCAATCTTTTTGGCAGATGGTACCGACTTTCTCATGGTCACCATCTTTTCCAACATGTAAGCTCCTTATTAAGTTTGCCCTATATATCTTGGGAAGAACTAACTGTCCGTGACCAGTGGATCTAGTTCCTGTCTTCCTGTATAATAGTTTGTTCTTCACAAAGTACTCTCCCTTGCTTGGAGGTGTGTGGCATTTGGGCAATTTTTTAAAACATGGCTTGAGTGTCCTATCCTCAGCCTGCGCCTTTCTCATCTCCTCTGGATGAGCATTTATAGGTTCACCTTCTTCCTCCTTCTTCTGTGACCTGGTCTGCACTGTCGCCATGATCACAGGTTTCTCGGGATTCCCCAAGAAGACGTATCTACACCCCAATATCAGAGGGTAGATTGGTTCATCTATCACTGCTGCTCTGATTTCTCCTTCCACATAGCGAGTTTTCACCGTTATCCTTGCGATGGGAAGTGTCATGAGTGGTATGTCCTTAGTCGCCCCTTGTATTTCCACTGTTTCTGTGGTATACTGACTTGGGTCCACTAGGCTAGACTTCACAACTGAATCATAATCCAAACCTGTATCATAAAGGCACCTTATGGTGACCCCATTACAAATAACATCCTCACAAACTGGGGGGTGATAAGGTTCCTGTTGTCCATTAGGATTAACCTTTAATCTTTGCGTCCCCGACTTCATTGCAGCAATGTTTGAAGGTTTCCTTCTACAAAATTCGGTGTTATGGTTATCTTTCTTGCACCATTTACACCATCTTTTTCCTTGGTTCAACGGTTTTCTTTCATTGAACTTTTGGTCATTGAACTGTGAGTTTCTGTCGCGATAGTCATTTCTTGGCCGCTCAAAGTTTGTCCTAACTTTATTTCCCTGCTCTCTATTATCAAATTTATTAAATTGCTGTGGAGCTTTAAAAGTGTCTATGTGCTTCTTTTTTAGCACCACTTACCTCTGCCTGGGCTGCCTGATACCTCTCAGCGACATTTAAAACCTCTCCCAACTTCTCTGCACCTTGTTCCATGAGAAATTTTCTCATGTCTGGAGCCATGGACTCTCTCAATTGCTCAATCATGATCATTTCTTTAAGATCTTGGGTCTTCCCCAGAGCAGTCCATTTCTCCAAATAGGTTTCCAGTCTAGCAGAGAATTGGTGGTATGTCTCCCCAGACAACAGTTTGGCATTTCTAAATTTCTTACGATAAAATTCACCATTCTTCTCGTACCTTAATAACAAAGCCTGCTTTAACATGTCATAATTGTCTTGGTCTTCCCTGTTCATTTTAGCAAAGACTTCATAAGAAGTACCTCTCAGTCCTTGTGATAGCTTTAAACTCCACCTCTCTCTCTCTAACCCATATGTAGTAGCTAATAACTCAAAACGTCCTAGGTACCCCTCTATGTCATCGTCTTTTTCAACAAAATGGTCTAAATGAAACCCCATAGCTGAGTTTGAGGCTCCCAGACTAGGCGTAGCATCTGAGGCAAAAGGGCTGGCACCATTTTCAGGAGCCTGGCCTTGTAACTCCAGCTCCCTTAGTCGTAATTCGTGCTCCCTTTGCAACCTTCTATCTTCTGCCTCCCTTTCGGCAGTCAATCTTTTTTCTTCTGCCTCCCTTTGCTGTCGTTTTTCTTCTGCCTCAATCTGCAGCCTCTTAATTTCTCTATCAGCCTCTAACCTCTTCTCTTCAGCCAACCTTTCAGACTCTAATTTTCTTTCAGCCTCTTTTTCTAATCTCCTTTCTTCCCGTTCAATATATTTATCACATTCAGCCGTTACGTATTGAATTAAAATCTGACCATCCATTCCCATCTCCTTTGCGGTCAGCACAGCAGCTGATCTAAATTTTGCTAGCTCCGCCATACTTTCTAAACAAATCTAGCAATAAGCAAAGTAAAATTTCCAATCTCTAAAGTAATTATAATTATTCTAGACCAAAATAATAATTCTAATTATCTAATTAACTATCACTGGCTGTGAAGATTCACCAACTTCTAATTGCCCTTTTAATTTAAAGGGACACTTTTAATTTTAAGGAAATTTTACAATTTTGTTCCCCTAATTTTATTTCTCCCACCAGGAGATCCTTATATTACTGTTTATGCTAATTATCCCTGGACAAGACCCCAATATATGTAGTGGTTTTGATGGTATTGTATGATGGTGATATTACTAAGTGTAATGTATGAGGTCAGCTGTGAAGGCTCCTGAGATAAAATGTAGTTGTGAATTTTCAGAAGGCCTTTCTTGCTACCACTACGACCTCACACCTATCTTTTTTCCTAATGAATGTGGCTACGTTATAATCTAGGGTACTGAATGTAATGTGTTGTATTGACATATACAAACACACACACACAGATATTAAATAATATATTATCAATAAAATTTAGAACACAATGAACTAAATCCAGCTGGTGAAATTTTAGAAAGTAAATCTTTTTTTAAATTTATTTGTTCTGAACCAAGGTTTTATTTGGCCAGAACATATGAAAAGATTTTGGAATTTATGAGTGAATGGCATGAATAAATGACATGATAAATAAAATGTGTGTACGTATACAAATTTTAAGATTAGTTAGTATTTCTACAGTTTATAATTTTATTTTCCCTGGGAGAACGATGAATAGATGTGCTGTTGGGGTGGCTTCATCCCTCCCTGTCTAAGTTTACCAAACATTGTCCATTAATGATGGAAGTAAATGGGATGTTTTAGTAGGAATTCACTTTGGGTGTTATGTCTATGAAGTTGGTGTAAATCCAGCAGACCAGCCTGCTTACGTAACTTTGAAGAAGTAGCGCTGGTACTGTTATCTGGTGGCCCCACCTCTCCGTGCTTGGGGGCAATATATCGGGTGGCCCCACCTCTCCGGGCTTGGGGGCAATACAAGGCTGTTCTGCCGAGATGCGACACTGCACGGGTCCTCACTGTCAATTATCTACCCAGCATTTGACACCACCTTTTGGTGTCAACATAAAAACTCACAGCTCTGAAATAAAGTATTGGTTTAGGTTCAGAACCTTACCTAAGGAGCCACTTCTACACGTAACAATTTACAATAACACCATTTAGACAGGGTCAGATCTCTCTGACCATACAACACATCTTACCAAGTTGGTTTCCCATAGGATAAGTTCTCCCAGACTACATATTCAGAAATATGTTTATTAGCTTCTTGCCCTAGAATAGGATAGGTGATATGTTCCACTGATCTCAACACTTGATCTGTCCTTCCTAATCATTGCTGGAGTTTATATATATATTGTTTGTCCCTAGACCCTGAACTAGGGCGGGGGGTCTAGAGCAAATCCTTACTTGTTTGTAAGGCTAGATTTCGATATGGCAGTATCAAATCACTCGAAACCTTAAACAATATTCAAAATATGCAAAGAAATAATTTCAATCTTACCAGATTATGAATAAAGAACACAGAAATGCTAGCAAAACTCAGCTGAGCTGCTGGCTATAGTATGGCGTCCCTGAACTTATTTCAATTTATTTCATTTGGAAATCACCACACTTGAAATTTACTGTGTCTATCACTGGACAACTATTGAGGAATGGCAAAAAAGCTCGTCTGAGCGCGGATAATATGATTGTCTGTGGCCAATCCATGCCTTGGTTTTTTTAAATTCAAATTTCCTACACTAAAGTCATTTCAGTCATGCTTCAGTCAAGTATGGATTTTTATCTGTTAGTCCGTCCGTCTCTACTTGCGTTTTCACAAAAACGTACTTTGTTTTTTTGAACCAACCTATCCTTCCCCTCTACTTTATTTTTTGCCTGAAAAGTTATTTTTAGCCACAGCTCCCACCAATGTCCCTTCTCTTTCATTCTAACTAGATTTGAACACTTGCATCTCAAGGTCGCGATTTTTTGTGCAAATAGTGACATGTTAGATTCAATGCAGTCTTTCGCTGATGTGAACAACACTGTCTTTTGTCATTATCTTCATTATTAGCTATCCGTCTGTATAAATAAAAGCATATTATTTCACTGCTCAGAATGGGCCATCCGGCCAGCTAATTTTTATATTCCTAACATTAATATTAAGAAAAAGTTACTTTTTAAATTTTGTAATATTTCAAGCATCTGCGTTTGCCGCTGAATTCAAATAAAAGGCTTGGTATCGCAAAAGCGTCCAATAAATGACTGTGGCGTATCATATCCAAGGTCCCTTCTGTCGAGTTCCTTTCTTTTTGTCAACTTGGGAAACGTGACTTTTTTTCCGTTTCCCCCCCCCCCCCCCCAATTGCGTCTCCTTAGCCTTGCTAGTCTCACGCAATTTTTTCAGTCATATTTTTTTTTTCCTTTTGATCCGCCGTTCTCATCCCGTTCAAATGGTAACCGTTTTGATTTCCCGTCTAGCAAGTCAATTTTTATGGAGGGTGATGACCCGCGGTCAGGGCGATCATGTACTATCAGCAGCTTACGCATTATGGTTTTATCCTTACATTTTATCCTTTGGAGATATTTTTACGTTGTATCACTTGTTAATTTTATGACAACTTTCACAATTGCCTCCGCGGCTGGCGTTGTGGATTTAAAAGTTGCTACCATAGGTGAAATGGGTTCATTTTCGATACAAGACAACAGGAAGCTGAGACGCTTGGGAGTCATGACCCAAGTGGGCCCGCCCCCCTTAGAGTGTAAAGGAGTAATCGGGCCGAAACACTTGTCGGATGGGGGGACTCCTTCTGATGATCAGATTGCTTCCTGTTGTATCGCTCTGTAAAGAGTTTCCTATCATCATCATATTCAATATTGCGTAACAGTGTTAGCGAGAGAGAAAACATGTTGTGGATGTTAGAGAAAGCATCAACGAGGCGTGGAGTAGATGTGAAAGATAGGAAATGGAGGGGGCGCTGTAGATGTTCTCTGGGAGCTAAGGGGCGGTACGGAAAAAAAAATTGAGAAACGTTGATATAAATTATAGAACTTTGACTAGGTCTTCGAAGAGACACATTTAAATAAAATAAGAAGACACGACGCTTCAAAGAAGTAGACCGACGCTTCAAAGAAGTAGACCGGATAGGTAGATCCCTACATTGTTTAAATCGTAGAAAGGTATCACTGGAGAGTAGAGGAGACACTACGTAACAATCCTGAGGGGAAATGTGGGCAGAACAAACATTCTAAACGGGGGGGGGGGAGGGGGGGAGGAGTTGTACTTAGCCTGAACAATACAGCAATGACAAACTTTCTTATGATCGAACTTGAATCGAGCCCTTGTGGCTGGTCGTTTAAAGGAATAGAATGACAGTAGAAATACAATCTGCCATCAATGGTACCTATACCTTGTAGCGGTATGGCAGCTTGCGTACCCTGACAATCCCCAGAGCTATGCCAGTGGGAGTTTTACTCCTGGTAGGTTCAACCAAGCTGGACTGGTCTGTGTGGGTAGGGGTCAGACAAAAGCTGGTACCCTGGTCCTCCAGGTTGGGGGTTTTAGCATAGGGCTGACACCCCTGTCTATGTAAAAAAATAAGGAAGTTACGGAAACAACATCAAATGAACAAACTTTGCTGCGGGATGGACATTCGGAGTCTGTGGCTCGTATGACTGTCAGTGGTGAAAGCCGAAAGGAAGCCACTGACATGAAAACGGATGTCCTGACCGCAAAACAGGATACAAGAATAGGATTTTGGAATGTCAGGACAATGTACGAGACAGGTAAACTAAGACAGGTCACGGCAGAAATGAGAAACTATAGGTTACACATCCTGGGGATAAGCGAGAGCAGATGGACAGGGGCAGGAAAAGTTAAAACAGCAACAGGAGAAACAGTACTTTACTCTGGAAGAGAGGATGGACAGCACAGTGAAGGCGTAGCCATTATTCTACAGAAAGGAATAGAAAGGACATTACTGGAATGGAAACCCATCAACAACAGACTGATACGATTGAGATTGAGAGGGAGATTCACCAACACTACAATAATACAATGCTACGCACCAACGAATGATAGCGATGAGGAGGTCAAGGATGAATTCTATCAACAACTGCAGAAAGAAATGGAGGACACACCTAGATATGATCTTGTTATAGTAATGGGAGACCTCAATGCGAAAGTTGGTACACACAATACATATAATGAAAGAACAATGGGGAAATGCGGCAGCGGAATAGCAAACGAAAATGGGGATAAGCTAATAAGTTTCTGTAGCATTAACAACCTGGTCATTGGAGGAACACTTTTCCCACATAAGGAAATTCACAAGTTAACATGGGAATCACCAAATGGTCGGGACAGAAACCAGATAGACCACATCATGGTTAACGGTAGATGGAGACATGCATTACAAGATGTGAAGGTAAGAAGAGGTGCAGATGTGGGAAGCGATCACCATTTAGTAGTAGCAAAACTGAAAGTGAAAACTAAGAAGGGCTGGACCAACTGTAACTACACAGAAAAGGTTTGACATCAGCAAATTGAAGGACCCCCTTACCAGAAAAGCTTTTGCGGCCGACATTAAGAAACAATATCAATTTGCCAAAAGCCAGGAAAAGACATTGACTGATGATATAGACCAGAATTTCAACACCATTTCAACAATATATAAGGAAAGTAGCAAATCATGCTTAGGATTCCAGGAAAGGAAGAAGCAAGACTGGATAACACCAGAAACATTAAACACCATAAAGATGAGAAAGGAAATGAAAAGAAAGAAAACAGAAGCGAAGTCCCCCAGGTTAAAGCAACTATATAGCGAACAGTACAGCCAAACCCGAGCCAACAAAAGGAATTTCCTAGACGATCTTGCAAAACAGGCAGAAGAGGCAGCACTGAGAAATGAACAAAGCACAGTATACAAAATAACTAAATTCATCAGCGGAAAACGAGGTGCAAACAATATTACATTAGTAAGAGATAAGCAAGGAAATCTCATCAAGACAGCAGAGGGATAGGAAACAAGATGGGCAGAGCACTTCAGAGAAACTCTGAACAAGGAAATACCAGAGACACAATTGAATGTTCCTGAGGCTGAAAACGATCTAGATGTAAATACAGACATTCCACGAAAAGAAGAAATCATCACAGCAATCAAAGGGTTAAAGAACGGTAAAACTCCGGGCCATGATAACTTAAATGCAGAGCTATTTAAGACAGACCCTGAGCTAGCAGCAGAACTATTAGAACCACTATTTGCACAAGTGTGGAAAACGGGGACAACACCATCAGAGTGGAACAAAGGAATAATTGTCAAATTGCCCAAGAAGGGAGATCTTTCAGACTGCAATAATTGGAGAGGAATCACTCTTCTCTCAGTTCCCAGCAAAAATACTAGGCAGGATAATTATACAGAGAATTTCAAAGGCAGTAGACTACAAACTGAGGAAAGAACAAGCAGGATTTAGAAAGAACAGAAGATGTGTAGACCATATATTCACTCTCAGGAACATTATAGAGCAGTGCTCAGAATGGCAAAGACAGCTTTACATAAATTTTGTTGATTTTGAAAAGGCTTTTGACAGCATACATAGGGACAGTTTATGGAAAATACTGAGGGCTTATGGAATTCCAAGCTGCATAGTGTCAGTCATTAAAAGCCTCTATGCCAACTTTACGTGTAGTGTTGGGCAGAGCAACCTAACCTTCGAGGTGAAGACAGGAGTACGACAGGGATGCCCCTTATCAACCACTCTATTTTTAACAGTCATAGACTGGGTGATGCGCCAAACAACAGAGGGCAGTCCAAGAGGAATAAGATGGACTACATTTTCTACATTGGAAGATCTGGAATATGCAGATGACATTGCACTGCTGGCACATTCACATCAACACATCCAGGAAAAAACGGATAGACTTAATAAATTTAGCCAGCAGGTGGGCTTGAACATCAATTTAAAGAAGTCTGAGGTCATGACGCTCAATGTGAGCAACCCTGAGCCCATACCAGTAAGGAATCAGCAACTGGTACAGACAGATACCTTCACATACCTAGGAAGCATAGTAACACCAGACGGTGGCGCAGGCAAAGACATCAACATCAGAATGAATAAGGCAAGAACAGCCTTCTTTAGCCTAAATAACATCTGGAAGTCCTCCCAATACAGCACAAGCACAAAATTAAGATTATACCAGAGTTGCGTGCTTTCTGTGCTTCTCTATGGTGCGGAATGCTGGAGAGTCACAGAGAAGGAAATGTCAAAATTGTCCTCTTTTCACACAACATGCCTAAGAAAAATTCACCGAATCTTTTGGCCGAATACCATCACCAACCAAGATCTGCTTACTCGTAGCAAGCAAGAGGACATGCATACCATCATAGCTGGCAGACGCTGGAGCTGGGTTGGTCATGTCCTCAGAAGAGACCCCGATGCCATCACAAGAACAGCTATGCTTTGGACCCCTGAAGGAAAGCGAAAGAGAGGCCGACCAAAAACAACTTGGCGGAGGACTGTGGAGGCTGAGATGCAAAAAATGAACCAGAGTTGGGGCACTGTACGAAGGATGGCCACCGACCGTGCAAAGTGGAATCAATTTGTTGTTGCCCTACAAGACGCCACTAGGCGTGACGGCCACTGACTGCTTTGACGGTCGGTGGTTAAGGATCGAAGAAGAAGAAATACAATGTATGGTGTGTGGTGAATGAGGTTAATGGTGTTATAAATTAGTGATAAACAGACTGAGGTCAGGCTGTGTAAGTTCCCTGAGTCTAATTGTTGATGATGATGAATCTCAGAGTCCCTATCCGCCACCTCATCAGATCTCAATCTGTGTAAAATAGGCTCTGTGATGTTGTGTGGCTGAGTGTGTCTAGGGTAATGTATTATATATATATATATATATATATATATATATATATATGTATATATATATATATATATATATATATATATATATATATATATATATATATATATAAGGACTAAATAAACTGTAAACAGAACTGTAACTCAATAATATCAAAGTGAGTAAGTCTTTTGTAAATTTTAGGTAATTATTTTACAATTTATTCTCCCTGTACCTCAATTTCTTTTGGACAGGAAGTGTCAAACTCAATAAATTTATATATGTACACTATTTAAAATAAATAACTGGAACTCTGTCCAAGTATCATATTTCTAGAAATAAAGATCACTATAAGAATTTCGCCCCACTAATCTGTCTATTTGCTTGTACGTGTCACTGTTCCTAGGTTTGACAGATTATTTTCTTCATCACATCAGGGAGAGTTAAATCTTTAATTATTTTTCTGGTTGTGGTGGAATCTTTGATGTAAAACTTTCAGTGCCGGTATAACGGACTTATCTGATGAAATGAAGACAACTGTTGGCCCTTTGATTTTCAAATACAGTCTAGGCCTTTAGAGCTGAAGAACTGGGGTAGCTGCGGCAACAATGCTGAGCGTTCCTCCCAAAGTTTCTCCCCTCAACCGGTTTCCTGCCACCAATGGGTAGGCTGGTATAGGACCTGTAATAAGAGGAAAATACCCTCTCCCTATATATCTCATCTAATATCAAATTACACACACAACATGGTGACACTCACCCTGATCAGCTATGTGTGCTGATCATTGCACTAATCTGTATATTCCATAGTTTAACACCACTGCTGTGTAAACATTCGCCTACAGTGACAGTACCAAGCTCTTGTTTCCTCCTCCAAGAAGCCTCTTCCATACAATAGATAAGGGTGTACAATACATGGCTTGTGATCCCTTAATATCTCTTACAACAGCTTATACAGGGTTTTTCGTTCATACAATAGATAGGGTGTGCTTACTCTAGCACTGAAACCTGTGGATAAATTCTTTCTAACATTCTCTACATGATTTTACATAATATTTAAACATTTATGGCACTGCAAAACCCAATATCCCTTTCTGGGTTACCTGCATTGGCATGCGCAAAATTTGTAAGCCACTAGCACATATTTTATGCCTTTCTTTCACTCCGAAAGACTGCATTCCTCTTTTGGCTATCGTAACGCACGTAGTGGCCTGCATGTTAATTAAAGCAATACAAATATTTATTGTGCCTTACCCTCAAACAAGAATATCACATATCATAAGCTTGACTTTAGCAGTTAATGGGTTCTTCCACTGCCTTCAGTGTCCAGACGGTGAAAGCTTTTGACATAAAGACTCTCCCGCTGATGTCAGCTGTAGATATTTTATTTTTCAAGTGGCGGTTTTTGCCAACGAAAGGTTAATTTTATTTCACCAAGCTACCCGACGCCTTGAACAATAAAAACGCGTGTTACGAAATTTCAATCTTTCTCACGCAACCAAATTGAGCAGTTGACAAGTGTGTTTGTTCGTCTGTCTCAATTTTTATTTCTACCATATCTGTGTTATTAATGGGTCGATTTTAAATATAAAAGGTGATTATTAAAGGGACAACTGTCCTCTATCTTCTTATATAGTTTCCTTTACCCATTTATCCTCGTTTTTATCTTGGTAATTTTTTCTTTATTTATAGTGCTCTGTTCTCTAGACTAAAATATTAATAAAATAATTGTCTAAGGCCATATAATTTATTATAATGGAAAATTGTATGATATATATTAACCAAGATTAGCGCTACCCTTCAATACATCCTTGTTATTTATAAATTATCTAAGTTTCTTTTCAAACGTACAAAGTTAGGTTTGATTTCCATTGTAATCCACCTCCTTTCTCTCTCCCCTCTAAACGAAGCAAAAAAAAAAAAAAAAATGGTTCGCTGCCAACTTGATGGCTTTCGTCATAAATATTGGGAAGGGTCGAGCTTGTGCATGTGTGTTTTGGGGAAGGGGGGGGGGAGGTATTTTTTTTCTCTTGGCGTTAGAAAATTCAAACTCTTTAGTTTAAATATTAGCGGTTAGATGTGCCCAAGGCCAAAAATGGAATTTATTTATAGATTTTTAACTGTAATAGTGGAAAATTCGAATGATGTTGTCCAAGTCTTAGCGGTACGTTTGACCTTGTCCTTGGCAATTTTTCAAATATAGTAGGAGTGGTTTATAGGTTGTAAACTTACGTTACTGGATTTTTGAATCGGGAAAATTTGAGCGGGGGGGGGGGGGGGGGGTGACACGGAGTACTTTACTACAGGGTGTCCGAACGAGAGCAGGTAGATTTGAATTGCCCGCCATTTCTGTGGATTTTGTTTCTGTTACTTCATATTTGGCAGACGTCAAATAGAGACGTGGCAAATTCATTATGGAAAGGTACACGTATGAACAACGCGTTTCAATAGTTAAAACTTATTATCAAAATCAGTGTTCAATTGCGGTGACTCGGCGTAAATTACGTGAAATTTTGAATCGTAGTCATGTGCCTGCAGTATGCATAATTCAGCGTTTAGTGGCGGTATTTGAAGAAACTGGTTCGGTGGTGAATTGCTCAAGGCCTCCAGCACCTCGGAGCGCTCGTTCATTGAAAAACATTGCTGCTGTGCGTGAAAGTGTAGCTGAAATGCCGGGCACCTCCATCAGACACCGTTCACAAGAATTTGGCCTATCTCGGTCATCTTTACACACAATTTTGCGTAAAGATCTACACCTACACCCATATAAGATCCAGCTGACGCAAGCTCTTCAACCTGCAGACCACGAACGGCGTCGTAATTACAGTAATTGGATGTTAGAAGCCATTGAAAATGACCCTGAATTTGGGAAGAAAATCATCATGAGTGATGAGGCTCACTTCCACCTCAGTGTCTTCGTAAACAATCAAAATAGCCGTATTTGGGGAAGCGAAAATCCACGAGAGATACACGAGAAGCCTCTACATCCTCGGCGAGTGACAGTCTGGTGCGCTATGTGGGCTGGAGGTGTGATTGGTCCATACTTTTTTGAGAACGCTCATGGCAATGCTGTTACGGTCAATGGCGAACGCTATCGGGACATGATTAACAACTTTTTCGGTCCGCAATTGGAGAATTTGGACCTACGTGACATGTGGTTTCAACAAAATGGCGCCACGTCGCACATAGCACGTGACACAATAGAAATTTTGAATAGGATGTTTCTGGACAAATTAATTTCGAAATTTGGCGACATCGACTGGCCTCCAAGATCGCCAGATTTAACTCCATTAGACTTTTTTTAATGGGGTTTTTTGAAAGGGAAGGTCTATACCAACAAGCCACAGACTATTGAGCAGCTCAAAGTCAATATTCGACAGGATATCGCCGCTATACAAGTTGAAACATGCGAAAATGTCATGCAAAATGTGCTCCAAAGGGCGCGCATCTGTATGGCTAGCAGAGCCGGCCATTTAAATGATATAGTGTTCCACACATAACTGCCAGGTCTAAATAAAACATACGTAACATAAAATTGACAATTGTTTCACTTTTAGACTAGTTATTCAAAAACAAAATCTACCTGTTCTCGTTCGGACACCCTATATTAAATAACGTATCAAATCTTTCCCTGAATGACGTCACTGAATATGGCTCGTAATATTGGGCGTAGGTTTCCCTAATAGTGAGCTTCAAAAGAAAGATATGGAAGAAACTACAGCAACTTAAATTCCTCCTGCATAAGAGTGAAACAGTGATAATTACAAGAGGGGATTAGGTCTGCTGGCCACCTTGGTTCTTCTGATACGTGTTGAAAATATTGTATTAAAGTAAGCCCCCATAAAACAATACAAAACAGACACCAACATCCACCACTAACAACAATCAATGTACTATTCACTGAACACGAAGGGTATAGTGAAAATTACAAAGAAACGTTATTTATTAATGAATGGAAGTGTACTGAATGAATGAATGAAGTTACAAAATTTTGAGTGAATAAACCAGTGGTGTGTGTAAATAACTTTCACAGATGCTAGTGTCAGTATTTAGATTTTACAGAGTTTTTGTGTCACTACTGTTTCATCATAATTATGTGTAAGAGAGTGGTGAGTTCCAGTGCAGATATCAACTAAGCTGAGATGTCCAGCGTCGAATCTGCATATGGTAAAAGGTGGTATCTTGGTGATGTTAGAACAGGTCACTGGGACTATTCTCAACTTGCAAAAGTCAATTCAGGTTGCCCGCTGGTTCAGAAAAACAAGATCAGGCTCAGGATTTCCCAGCTCTTCCCTTTAACCACAGGATAAATGGAGATCTTTGTCTTTCCTGGTTCGAACTTGATAGGGAATAAAAGAAACAACTTGGCGCCGTAAATACTCCCATCTTCAAGAGGGTTTGTTCGCCCTATCCATTTCTGCCATAAATAATTCAGCTATTAAACTTCAAGATGGCCCTATCCATTTCTACCATAATTCAGCTTTTAAACTTCAAGATGGCCCTATCCATTTCTACCATAATTCAGCTTTTAAAATACCAATTAGTGACAATACCCTATTAGGCTTCTGGTTTCATTGGCAACCAACTTGCAGAAGTGCTCTGAACATGTCTGTTCATCTCCTAAATTGTTCTTTTCTTGCACAATCTCTGTTTAGCTGTCGATATTTTCACAGTTGCTATCTTGACACTAACGCTTCTGCTCCATTGTGAGCCCAGTAATATAAAAAATGTAATAACAAATGTACATCCTAAACAGAGGTGAATCTAATAATCATGGTAGTTGTGCCTGTTATGCCTGCTGTTACATAGCGATAGGCTATAGCAATAAATTCCCCATTTATTCGTACAAATTACGTCAGGTAACCTTTGTCGAGTTTCCTGATACACAATAAAGTAATGCGATGTCGGCAAAGTACATCGACATATATACTATAAGTTGTTGGGGTATAACACCTATACAACATGTAAGCATCAATTACACCAAAAAAAAAAAAAGTCATGTGTCCCAGGGCGAAGAAAGATCACAACTATAAAGCCCTGAATACAAACAGAACTTGCGCATACTGTCTCAAAACGCACTGAGCAAGGTAACGCCGTTGTCCCGTGTATAGACAAACCAAACAAATACTGAAAGAGTCCACTAACAACAAAGCACCATATGCTGAATGAAAAGAAAAACCGGGACACTGGAAAGCACGTAGTATTTTTTTTTTATACAAAAGTTTTTTTTTTAGTTTTGGCGAGTCACGTCCCGTTCATTCCATGCACACGATTCGACGGTTGTATTATGACGTATGTCCAAATATAAAGAACGACTTTCCGGTCTTGATTTATATAAAAAATAATAATAATAAACATTAAAAAAAAAAGGAAATGATAAACTGAAAATAAAATTAATGAAACTAAATGTACAAGAAGACATCGCACAGTTAGCGGAAGTAAAAGTGGAAAAGGAAGACATTCTTAAGAATATAAGTAGAGATAGTAATCATCACAGACATAACAAATAAAACAACACAAAGAACAGAAGAAACAAACCAAGATCATAATTACTGAGTGAAACTTTAGAGAGACTACTCATAATCATTATCCTCTTTGTCCTACCTCAGATGGAGCTAAGGAAGACGACAGTACTGGTAGACACGAGAGGTATATACACAAACGGAACCATCCAGGAATCTACACTTCGGCTACTAGTCCTTCTAAGGACTAACCATTTTGAAGGCTGCGAGCAAAGTAGCCATAATGTTTGAAGATATTAAACAGGTACACTTGCAAAAAAAAAAAAAAAAAATCAACAATAAATGAATAAACAGCAACATTAGTTTGTGTGTGGATACATTGATAATTAGGTCATCAGCAGCCCGTTTAACATTTATATAAACTAATTTTGTAAAGAAGAAAAACAGGTTTCGGGTTGGGGATCTATATTTAACAACAATTCTTAAGCTGACCTTGATTAAGGTTATATTATTGTCAACAATTTCGTTCGTCCTTTTCAGGGCGAACGAAGAAGAAGAAGAAGATTAAGGTTATAGTTTCTGATGAAATCTGTTGAATTGTCTAACAGATTTGTTTTGCATGCAGAAAAAAACTGGTTGTAGATTCCAGAAAATATATTAAACAAAGAAATCCTTGTAAAAAAACTTAAACAAGTAAGAAAAACAAAGTTTAGTAGAGCGTGGTTTCGATCCACGGACCACTGGGTTATGGGCCCAGCACGCTTCCACTGCGCCACTGTGCTCTTAATATAAATTATTGGCACTTTATAGTCCAAAATCTTTAACTCTAGTTCTGCAGTAGTCTGCCAACAGACGAAAGAATTTGTGTTATGTCTATCTGACAAACGAAAGAATTTGCTAAAAACGTTTCACCTGTCTCTATAAAGGTAAATTATTAAAGCTATCTTTCGAACTGATCTTTGAACATGTGGATGTGGCCAATATGTGGTGAATGAAATCACCTTCACTAAAAATTGTCTACGTAATGGAAAAGTGTGCAAGTGACCCGGGTAATTAATTCTCACTACGCAAGCAAAATTGTACGTTCGTTCATTCATCCTTAAATTTATGGCCGGTACACAATTTCCATTTCCGACCGAATAAAATATGCAACCCACTGTTACCAGGTTGGAATATTTTTTGGCAATTTTGTTTTATTTTTCAATTTGTCAGCTGCATACCGGTTGGTCTCATTGACTATCTCCTCTAGCAATGATGATGTGAAAAACTATTGAAAGAAACCACAAATATTGTCAGGAATATCACAATGAAGAAGATGTACACCTGCATTGTGTACTGAAAATTGTAAATGATTTATACAACAAGAGTGTGATTGAGATAACTTCACCCATTGTGCTGGTACTTCCTTACTTTCACCATCTTCATTACGGTCAATGTCATCGCTACTGCCAGCTTCATCACTGGTACTGGAATCATGTGTTACAGAATCGCCTAATATAAAATCACTGTCATCTATATTTATCTCATCACTTTCACTACCACTATTATCAGTCTCCTCTAGAAAAGTCACTACTTCGGAGGCAGTCATTTGCCTAGCACGTTTGCTTGTTGATGCCATTGTTTCCCGGATCCCTCCTACATTCTACTTTTACCACAAATAGTTCGTTTTCCTGTTTCACCGCACGAATTTGTGCCATAAAATAATGGTACAATGCCTCGTCTAACTGGGAAAGACAAAAGACCGTAAAACTAGTGCCCTAGATTCATAGAATTACGCCAACTCTGTCAGAATCGAAAACGAGGCTGAACGACGTAGACGCCATTTTCGGCCGGACAATACCAGGGCTAGAAGGTTAATAAGCGTCGAGTAAGATTTTTTTTTTAAATTAATGAAGAAAAATATCCCGTTCAACCTCTTCTTCTTCTTCTTCTTTGATCCTTAGCCACCGACCGTCAAAGCAGTCAGTGGCCATTACATTAGGATATATATTGTTTTCAATTCCAAATAATATGAACAACTGCCGATGAGAAAGTGGCATCACATTTGTCAAATCATTGTAAATAGGGACAATCACAATTATGCTAATACGTTAAAAAAAATAAACAAAAAAAAAAACAAAACAAAAAACAAACAAAATCAACATTAAACTCTGAACAAGAATTATATTAAAATGGAGGGGTGTAAAGGCCTGGTGGTTCCAGTTATATAACTGACTTTAACAGATATTTAATTGACTTTCATATGTTAAAAGTCATATGCATTGTAAGAACAGCATCAGACCTTCACATTCCCAGACACTAATATTAACATTTGTTCGTGATAAATATTGTTTGACTATATTATGCAGTTCCCTAGGTCTGTCTATTCTTAACACCTCATATATATATATATATATATATATATATATATATATATAATATATATATATATATATATATATATATATATATATATATATATATATATATATATATATATATATATATATATATATATATATATATATATATATAAAATAAAATTATATAATATAATTATATAATAAAACTATAATAAAATCTCCGGTCCAAAATATGTAATTAGATTTTGTTAAAACTATCTGTACATAGTCGCATTTTTAATGAAAACATAAACTGATGTGATTATCTGGATCTAGTAAAACTGTCAGTGTCTACAACAGTCATTCACCAGTTTCCACATGTCAAACTAGGTAAATAGTTCAATTCGAAGGAAGTATGTTTTGCTAAGTGTTGCAACTTTAACGGAATATTTGTTGCTAAATAGTGGAATTCTAACGGAATATAAAATTTAACGGAGTATGTGTTAAAAATCCACGCTACTGATTCTTTTCAATAAACCGGTAAGTAAACTAGTTTTCTTCTTTTTGTTTTGTTAGTTGAAATACAAATAATAGTACAAATATGTGCTACTGTATTTCCATCTAATTTTATTTCAAATTATTAGCTAACCTAAACGAAAATGCAAATTGGGTCTGAAACTCGCGATTGGGTCCATTTTCCTGCAATACGGGTACGGCCAAAAATGGCGGCCAAATTTTAGTTGGCGTAACTCTCTATAGAAATCTAGGGCACTACGTAAAACCAATTGTTTCGTCTGGTGTCTAACTGGGTAAGACATTCCACCGGAACGGGAAAAATCGATTGTCTTACCCAGTCAAGACACACGACCGGAAAACCCTTTCCGCGTTGAGTACCCCTGTTCTACAGTAATGGGCCGTTTTTATTGAAATTACCTCCCCTAGATTGTTATAAGTGGCGTGGCGCAAACTCGGGGAATCAAGTGGAAAATCCTATATATTCTTTCTATTTTTTTTGGTCTCAGTTAATTCTTATTCTATACTATATTAGCCGATCTCGTACCGATCCGTATATTTTTAATGGATCATTTCTGGTTCTTTTTGTTGTTTTAAAATTATACGTATGCTAATAACTGTTTTGCTTGTTCTTTAAATAATGTTTATACAAGGTGTCCCAAAGTTCCTTGTGCAGATTTAATAGTAAATAACTTAAAACTGCACTAGGACTTTTGGGACAACCTGTGTAAGTTCTGAATTAGTAAGAATGCACTTTTATCAGCTTCAAACAATAAAAACAGGCCTTATCAGAAATTATAAAAAGTCAAGAAGTACTTCAACATTACGCACAAATGCAACCGAACAGACACAACAATTTACTTCAGAATTAGAATTAAATAAGACACAAATTGCAAATAATATGCAGTACCGGTATAGGATTTTCCAGCTGACTTCCTGAATTTACCTGCAACTTTAGTTGAGATCACTTTAATCTCTTGTTGTGGAAAATAAACCATTCTACAGACGATACCAGTCATATACGATATGGGAAACCACCGAAAAACCATTATTTAATCCATATCCCCAAAACAGCCAGTAGATTAAAGTTACAGTTTTTACTGATCAGTCTAACAGATATTTTTTGTATGCAGAAGAAAATGCTTCTAGGTTACAGAAGAGGTATTAAACAAACAAATGCATCTAGATCACTCAAGTACAATTTAAGTAAAAATAAATAAAATTAAAAAAAAAATAAAAATTTAGCAGAGCGTGGTTTCGATCCACGGACCTCTGGGTTATGGGCCCAGCACGCTTCCACTGCGCCACTCTGCTCTTGTGTTAAACACAACAATTTTAGCTTATTACTTATCTGTACTGATGCAATTGATCTGTCAGAGCTAAGTACAACGGTAATGACTATAGGTTCATTGCAGTTAATAGGAAGTAACAGGTGTTAATCACACGTAGAGTATTGTTTCTGTTGATTGCCCTTAACATGAATTTGTTTTTTTCCCCGATACCGAAATGAGTCAGAATTCGAACAAGTAAACAAAATTCGTTATCGCATAAGACTTTTGCCTAAATTGTTACGGATTCCGAAAATATAACTTAATTTATCCATAGTTTCCCCACCCCCCAGTGTTTAAGCCTTCTTATTAAATTATTATTACTTTTTAAACAATGACAACGACAATATAAAACAATGACATGCCAATATAAAATAATGACACGACAATATAAAATAATGACACGACATTATAAAACAATGACACGACAATATAAAATAATGACACGACAATATAAAACAATGACACGACAATATAAAATAATGACACGACAATATAAAATAATGACACGACAATATAAAATAATGACACGACATTATAAAACAATGACACGACAAAATGAAACAATGACATGACAATATAAAATAATGACATGACAATATAAAATAATGACATGACAATATAAAACAATGACACGACAATATAAAACAATGACACAACAAAATGAAACAATGACATGACAATATAAAACAATGACATGACAATATAAAACAATAATACGAAAATATAAAACAATGACTCGACAATATAAAACAATGACATGACAATATAAAACAATGACATGACAATATAAAACAATGACTCGACAATATAAAACAATGACACGACAATATAAAACAATGACACGACAATATAAAACAATGACACGACAATATAAAACAATGACACGACAATATAAAACAATGACACGACAATATACAACAATGACACGACAATATAAAACAATGACACGACAATACTGTTAAGTCCTGTGTGTAGTGTCCAGTCCTCTGATAAGACGAATAAAGAATAGAACTACAACTTCGTCAGGCATGTCGTGCCAGGCGACTAAGCTGATGATGTTCATGAGGCTCCGAACCTCATCTTGTAAAACAGATTACTACAGAATCCACTGCTACAGATGCTTGTGAATGCTCGGAGTAGACTTCCTGCAACGTGGCTATCTGATGTGGTCAACGTGATGATAATGAATGCTGCTCAAACAACGAATGGAGCGTAACTCGGAGACGCTATTTGGATTGTTTGTTTACTTCGGGTTTTTTTTTTTGGGGTGTCTTGCCGAACTAAGCCATCACCGATTTGATGTCACTAGGTCAGCGCTATTATTAGATCGATGTTTTTGATTGGTACGTTCTGTTCAGTTGAATAAACATTACTGGCGGATTTAGATACGGTGAGGCCCTAAGTTATAGGAAGCTGAGGAGGCCCTTCTTGGCAATGGATAAGACACAATGAGGCCGTGTAACAACTGCACTTGGCAAGAGAGGCCCTTTCAGACTGTGAGACCCTACGCTGTAGCGTGTTTAGCTTACAGTGATAAGTCTTCCTTTGAGATATTTATACATTTGACTCTCGTACTGGAAAGTCGAACAACATTGCAACACTGCATTTTGTTATCCCAGCGATTACACAGTGGGGTAACGTCACCAGTGTATTGTACTTACTTACTTAGTCGTTCCCCTTCTACCGTGAGGTGTAGAGGTGTGTATTGTAAAATATATAATGAAAGTGTTTTCATAAGCAATGAGAGTAGTTCTCAACAGAACGCTCTATTTCTATTACTAGCACGTATATTTCTTCTTCTTCTTCTTCTTCTTCTTCTTCTTCTTCTTCTTCTTCTTCTTCTTCTTCTTCTTCTTCTTCTTCTTCTTCTTCTTCTTCTTCTTCTTCCTCGTTAACTTTCAGACGCCATCTTGAATATGTTCAAAGAAAACATTGTCAACGTGAGGCTGTTGACATCTCCGTAGATTTTCTCCAGGAATAGTACTGGTGATGGCCAAATGCGTTTTCTCTGTTCCTCATATGTTAGGCACCTTTGAAGCAAATGCGCAGCACTCATTGTATCGGTGCTACAGTTGTTACACTCGTCAGTAGTTCCTATCTTTAACTTGTTGAATAGATGGTTGTTGCAAGTGGATCTGTTGCAAGGCGTGGTTTGGTTAGCTCTGAACAATGTTCCATGTGATATTAATAAAACAGTTATAAATGTCTGGCCATTGTTTTATCTTCTTGATATTCTTGAGTGATCGTGTATCGTGCCTTCTATGTAAGATTACGCGAATGCAGGGGTGGAAGATTCTGAACAATAATTGAACCTTGGAATACGATTGATGTGACAAGTCGGTTCATAGAGTCCACAAATATTTAATACAGTTTACACGTCAAGACGATTCATGCATGTTGATCACAAAGGTACATATTATAACTTGAGAATATATGGCATAGATATGTAGATATCCTATCAGTCCTTGTCCAATAATCAATTTACTGTATGCAGATTGTCATAGCTGTATGCACGCGCGGTTGGGGTTTTCCAACGGCCGACAGTGAGTCTATGAGTCTGGTAAAATCAAATACTATGGACTGTAATTCATCCTTCCTTAATTTTCACTTTCGTACTGACCTTTAATCATTTCAAATCTTCGTAATAGCAATGGACTGACCCATGTCCGTACTTGCATAAAATATATCTGTATGGCAATACCATGCTCAACATTGGAAGGAAAGTCAGACGCGTCTTAACAGCTTGACGGTCAATGTAAAAAAGGGTATGGTTTCTTAGTTACCGACTGTGTCCTAAACAACGCTATACACGTCATAATCGATCGTGTATGAAGCGTTCAGTAATTGAAACATCTATCGCAATATATTAAATGCCTTAACCTTTACAATTGCACGTCTGGTAACCTTTAGCAGACGGCGTTAATATCATATACCGTAACAATTCCCTGTACACCGGGGGAAAAAAAAAATCGATAGATTTTTTTTCAATATCTATCCGACTTAACAATTTTTCAAAAAAATTTAACACAATTGTGACATATGGCCGACGATGTTCTGAGTAGAACCGTGTTGCGGTCGTGTCAACTAACTATTTGTCATAGTCATCTAATCATAAATCACATTATATATCAATATTATACATATCATTATATCAACTAAATAAATGTCCAATGTTAATAGTGAATGAGAAAATTAAATTAAAGTAAGGTCTGTCGTATTAGTATGTCATATAGGAATTAATTTGACTAATTAAAATTAAATTAATTAATTAAACTAAGAGTTAAATTATTAAGGTTCTAATGTAACGCGATGTTATGAGAGAAGAAAAGACAAACTAAGTAAGAAGAAATAGAAAGAAATTCGAATATAAGTTTAACTTAATTGTGTGTGTTAAGTGTTAGTGAATAATAACTATCTAATTTAACTAAGTAAATAATGTATAGGTACATTAAAAAAAAATTATTAATCTAATACTTGTGTGAGATTTATTTTCTCTTTTCATAATTTCTTCTTTTAGTATTTCGTTCTCTTTTTTTTTTTTCTTTCATTTCATTTTTTTCTCACATTTCATTTTATTGATAATAATTCAATTAAGAAGTTAAGTTAACTAATTAATTAGTATAGGATATGATGATCCATTCGTAGTCTTGATCCTGATGAATTCTTTTAGGCAAAAATGTTGAAACGTTTACGTCGGAAAGAAATGTCATTTATCCCAGCATCCAAGAATTAAGTATACACAGGAACATCAGTTCGGTTTGTCGTCAGACATTAGTCCATGATTGTTCAAAGAGTATTCATATCTCGTGTATGGACGTTAGACGAAGTTTGAATGTCTATATATACCTTGATTGTCTTTTAATTCAATTCTGTGATGCATATAGTGTTTATACAGTTTAAATTAAAGGCAAGGTTAGTTCCTTTATAGTTGATACTTCGTTCAATCTAATGTAGTTCTGATTGATGTAGTTTAAGAGTGTCAATATTGATTATTCGTCGTCAATAGGATTACGTGACAATGCATCTGCCACACAATTTTCAGTGCCAGGAATATGTTCAATGGAAAATTCAAATGGTTGTAGGATGATTGAATATCTGGCGAGTTTTTGGCTTCTGTGGTTGGATCGACGCAAGGATGCGACCGCACGTTGGTCCGTCTGTATGGTAAAGGGAGCACCGAGTAAGAATTTTTCCAGCTTCGTTATTGCCCAGATCACAGACAACAGTTCCTTGTCGACTGTTGAATACTTGGTTTCTGCCGGCTTCAGTTTTCTTGATATATATAAGGTAGGGTGTAGAATGCCATCATGGTTCTGGAGCAGGCATGCACCAATGCCGTAGTTACTAGCATCTGTTCGTAAGAAAAATCTTTTGGAAGCATCGGGAAGTCTTAAAATTGGTTCATGTGAGAACAAATTTATAATTTTGTTGAAAGTTTCATTGCATGTACCAGTCCATGTCACCTTCACCGGCATATCTTTTTTTAACAATGAAGACAATACAGCCGTGATGGATGACAAGTTTGGTATGAATCTACTGTAATATTGAACAAGTCCTAACAAACTCCTGACCTGTTTCTTCGTCTGAGGAACTGCTATGTTTAGAATTTTGGAGACTGTACTAGGTAACGTTCGGATATATCCCGATCCAATGATATGTCCCAAAAAGGTTATCTCATTACACGCGATTTGCACCTTTGTAGGTTTAGCAGTTAGATGATAATTCCTTAGAGTGTCAAAAACATATCTAAGTCCCGAAACATGTTCCTCAAACGACGAACTAAACAAGCATATGTCGTCAATATATGTAATAACGTCTGGTCTACCTGATAAAATTTGTCGCATCAGGCGAATGAAGGTAGCTGGCGCATTAACAAGCCCAAAAGGCATCACATTCCACTGGTATAGACCTTGTGGCGTGGAAAATGCGGTGTAGTACTTAGCCTTTTCGGTCAGTGGTATCTGCCAATAACCTTTAGTTAAGTCTATCTTACTAAATATAGTTGCGTTAGATAGACGTGGCAGTAAGTCGTCGATAAGTGGATGTGGTTCGCTGTCAACTATAGTCTTAGCATTTAATTTTCTATAATCAACACATAGTCTGATATTATTGTCCTTCTTCCGGACAATCACTAATGGAGAAGAGAATGGCGAATTACTAGTCTCAATGATTCCCAGAGACAACATCTGTTCAAGTTCCTTAGTAGTTTTAGCAAGGAAATGTAAAGGAACAGAATAGGGATGTACACGAATAGGTGTATCATCATTGAGAGTAATGTCATGACTGATAGCCGATGTGCGACCCGGGACGTCGGTCAACACATCTGGATAAGATTGTAATAGATTAGCAATCTGTAGACGCTGTTGCGGTGTAACCGTTGAAGAGATGGTTACATCCCGCCAAGATTCAGTAGGTTGAACTACTGGTACAGGTAACGGTAACTGTACCTCAGGAAAAGAAGATTCTTCTTCCTGGATGACAGATAAGTTAGTATAATGACAAGTGGATACTGTGTTGTCATCTAGTTCATGAAAAATTGACTGTAAGTGTTCAGGACGTGTATGAAATTGCTTGAGCATGTTAATATGAAATATCTTTTTGTGTCCCTTGATATCTAAGACGTAATCAACGTCAGAAATTTTATCAATGACTTTGTAAGGACCATTCCAAGATATCAATAATTTATTGTTATTGTGAGGAAGTAACACATAAGCCTCGTCGCCTGGGAATAATTGGCGTAATCGTCGAGACTTATTTTGTAGAGATCGAGCCTTAGCTTTTGCAGCCTCAGAAGAAGCTGTTGCCAACTGGCAAGACTCAATAATGTTCTTCCGAAGATTAATCACATATTCGTAAGATGACTGAGTGTCCTGAGTCATCTCGTCGTCAATTAATAAGTCTTTTATTAGTCCCGTAGGACCTCTTGGGGGAGCACCAAAAACTAATTCAAAGGGAGAGAAGCCAGTTTGTTCATGCGGTACCTCCCGATAAGCAAATAGAACAGCTGGGAGTGCTCTGTCCCAGTCATGAGGGTGCTTAGCAGTAACCTTATGTAGTAGTTGTTTAAGTGTACGGTTAAGTCTTTCAACCGCACCATTACTCATCGGATGATAAATACTACTTAAATTCCTATCAATGTCCCAAGTTTTCATGACTTCCTTCATGGTGTCAGATATAAACTGTGACCCATGGTCTGATAAAAGTTTTCTAGGAAACCCTATTCTAGAAAAGATGAGATGTAGTGCATCAGCTACATCTGTGGTAGTGGTGGTCTTTAATGGGATAGCTTCTGGCCATCGTGTGCACAAATCAATGCACGTAAGGACGAATCTATGTCCTCTGGCCGATGGTAGCAATGGACCAATAATGTCTATTGCCATTTTGTCAAAAGGTCTCACTGAGATATCGCAAGCCTGAATAGGCGCCGTGTGAAAAGCTCCACGTGCTTTCACTTCTTGGCATGTAGTACAGGAACGTACATACTGCGAAATATCTCTTGACACCCCTGGCCAAAAGAATGAAGACAGTACTCGAGATCGTGTTCGAGTATATCCCATATGTCCAGCACAATGTGAGTCATGTGCATGTTGAAGAATGTACCGTCTAAAAGTATATGGGACCATAACTTGTTGTTTCATTTGTGATTTGTCATTAAAACATCTAATCAATATGTCATTTTTAATAACAAAACAATGTTTGTTATTATTACCTGAGGATAGATTGTCAACTTTATCAACCAACTTAAAAAATTTTTTTAAAGATTTATCCTCTTTTTGTTTGGTTGCAAATGTTTCCCTGTCAATAGGTGAATTGACTACAAATTCCTCTTGGTTGTCTGCATCCATTTTATTATCATCAACTTTCTCCATGAGTTGAGTCTGCGCTCTAGTCGTCACGGCGTTTCCAGTGCATAGGTTATGTTTCTCCCATTCTATAATCTCATCTGGAGTACAATCTTTACTGCCGTGTATACGACCGACCATCAAATCAGCTATAGGCTTTTTTAGCATACATACTTTTACGTTCCCTGTGAAGAAAGGAGTGTTAACATGAATAATAGCTGTGGGGTAAAACTCTATTGTTCCACCAAAAGTCATGCAACGGACATATTCCCCCGTTGCACAGCTGGGATGTACCAGCGACTGTCGTACACCAATCGTTGTGGATCCCGAATCCCTCAACACTGAGACGACGGATCCATTAACTAATCCTCTGTTAAAAATTAATAGGCCTGTTCCATCGTTGACTGCAAGACCTACCTGTGGTATAATATGTCCGCAGTTAAGCACTGTTTCTTTCGCCTTCTGAAAAATAAGATTGCATTGCTGGCAACTATTTGCCACATTATAATTAATAGCAAAACATGCAGCAGAAGACTGTGTTGTATTATTGTCAAGTGGGACCTGAGCTATAGGGGTAGTATTATTTGTAACTGCCGCCCCTGTATTATGGTTGTAATGAGATGATCCCCGAGAATGAGATCGATTCCGAGTATAATTGTTAGAATTATCTCGTCGTCCTGTATAGTAACTATTATCTCGATGTCTCGAGCCATGATTATTACCATTCCAGTTACTATTATTATTGGGAGTATGTGATCGATTATAATGAGTGTTATGTTGACCATTGTGGTAGTTTGTTTGAGGTGAATAATTTCTATCTCGTGATCTACCTCTGTTGAACTCATTTTTATTGTTGAAATCATTATTATGTCCCTTCTGAAAGTTAACATTGTGATTTCTTTGGAACCTGCTTCTGTCTACACTGTGATGTCTTTGTTTGCTATTATGATTGTAGGCCATATTAGACGCCACAGGTAGAGGTTCTCTTAATGAGGAGTTAGAAATGGTTGCATTCGGATGTGCCGAACAGTAGTTTAAAGAAATTTTTTCTAACTCATCCATAGTACCTGGTTTACGCTCCTGCAAATATGCAAAAAATGGCTGGCTAACTGAAGATAATACCTTATCCCGCAGTAGTAAATCAACTAATTTGTCGTATGATTTGTTGACTTCTGCCAGTTCAACCCATCTATTAAATGTATTGCGTATGTTCGCAATGAATCCTGCAAAATCCCTTGGAGATTCAGGTAAAATTCCCTTAAATTTCAACCTACAGTGTTTCTCGTCCAGGTGAAACCTTCGTAAAAGCAAGGACTTAATAGCACCGTAGTTATTAGCTATTGATGGGTCAGCATTTTGAGAAGCTGTCAGTGGTTCTCCAACCAAGAATTCATTTAATTTGAGTACCCATGACTCTTCAGGCAAATGGTTAGATTTGCAAGTCTGTTCAAAACGTGCCAGGAACGATGAAAGGTCGTCGACGTTCAAGTTGAAAATGGGTAATTTAAAATTGTAGAAGTGTTTAGGTTGGCTGGATGATGATCCATTTTGTGCGTTATTATTCTGGTTTGCATCAGCACTTTGTGCTTGTAATCTTGCTGTCTCCAATTTAATACGCGCCAATTCCATTTCTTGTTGTAAAATAATTTCCTCTCGTTTCAATTTATTCTCTTCTTCCTGTTTGGCGATTGTTCTTTGCTCTTCTCTTTCACGTTGAGCAATCTCTCTCAATCTATTTTCCTTGGCAATTTGCTTCATCTCAAGTTCTGCTTCCTCTTTCTTTAATGCAGCTTTTTTCTCTTCTTCCTCTTTCTTTAATGCAGCTTTTTTCTCTTCTTCTTTTCTTTCATATTTTTCCAGTTCTGATTCAGCAAACTGACGAAGTTCTTGAGATTTCTAACCATATTCACGACCAATCTTAACGAAATGGTCTATAGTAAGCATTTTGACTTTTATCTGTAAGTAATTATTGATAATTACTGATTAAAATAGTCAATAGTAGCTTCAGAGTAATTATTATACTTACTCAACTTAGAAATATTCAATATAAGTAATCACAATAGTACTGAACTTAATGTCTAAGTTCAACTAATAGACAATATTTTGTAACAATATTGTATCTAAATAATACTATATCATAAATAGTTATGATATCTGTTAAATATAATGTAATTATATCACACAATTAATCTCAATATCCAATAATGTTGGGTATAATTCCTAGTAATTATATTGTTCAATGTACTAAGTCACTCTCTTAGTACCAGAAAAGTATATTAAATAATATACAATGGGTCTATTACCTCAAAGGTAGCTATAAGATTATTTATTTTGTCAATATATATATTATATTATTATGCCCTAGGCATCTATGATAAATTGTAGTGCTACTTTCTTGGACTATCACTGCATAATTATGCAATGTCCCATATTAACCTTAAATTTCAGAAAAAATTAATTAAATTAAATTACAAGTGTATTATTGCATATAATTATCATATTATTAATGTAATATTAATATATATTATGAGGACAGACAAGCAATGATGCAACTAAAGGGTACAAACAATGTCAAGACGCAAACAAGACATTTTCACAATTAAAAATGAATTTATGAACTAAATAAAATAAGCGGAAATGTCACAGACCAAATGAAGGGCAAGGTCTGACCGGAGGTCAACTGAATATTCAAGGTACACACAAAAAAAAAAAAATGACTGCGAAAAATGATGACGTCACAGGACTCATAACGGACGAAAATTTAATAATCATAAAATAAATGATAGTCAGAGGAGAATGGACGAAATAGTAACGAACATGGTACAGAACTGAATAAAATTATTAACTGAATACGAATAAAATACACCAATTATCTACGGGACAGTACAGCTAACGCAAAATCATCAAACGATAGCAGATTTGGACAGCAAGTCCAATGTCAAACCTCAATGGGGTTTCCAAAGGTGCAATCGTTTAACTGCCCTAAGAAACGACCGAAATTAATTCAGGCATCGTGAGAGCCGCAGAATTTAATTTCAGTTCATCCTCCCTACCTCCACGATTAGTAACAAATACATACGATGGAAAACAAATTTAACATATATACATGAAAATACATAGACATGCCTGATCAAAGCAAAATGGACTCAGTATTACGGTTTTGCAATGACGACAATTTAAACAGCTAGACTTATCTTTCCCGTTGCTTCGATCAGTGCTATAGGTCGTCAACAGCTAGGCTAATGCCCCTGACTGCCTGCTCCTGTAGTCCATTTCTTGTGTCTGCTTCAAATGACTTATTTTTCCCTTGGTTAGGCTTAAAAGAACGACTTCAGTTTCTCCGATAGTTTCACCTACACGAATTTCAGTGACGTCGCGTTGTTAGGCATAAGACTGAGTTCCACGTCATCTTCAGCTGGATCATGTGATCGAAAACTGATCGTAAATATTTCCTTCGAAAGTCATTCAAAAAATTTTTTTGTTTTTGGTTGTTTTTCTCGTCCCCAGACACCGGGCACCACTGTTGCAAGTGGATCTGTTGCAAGGCGTGGTTTGGTTAGCTCTGAACAATGTTCCATGTGATATTAATAAAACAGTTATAAATGTCTGGCCATTGTTTTATCTTCTTGATATTCTTGAGTGATCGTGTATCGTGCCTTCTATGTAAGATTACGCGAATGCAGGGGTGGAAGATTCTGAACAATAATTGAACCTTGGAATACGATTGATGTGACAAGTCGGTTCATAGAGTCCACAAATATTTAATACAGTTTACACGTCAAGACGATTCATGCATGTTGATCACAAAGGTACATATTATAACTTGAGAATATATGGCATAGATATGTAGATATCCTATCAGTCCTTGTCCAATAATCAATTTACTGTATGCAGATTGTCATAGCTGTATGCACGCGCGGTTGGGGTTTTCCAACGGCCGACAGTGAGTCTATGAGTCTGGTAAAATCAAATACTATGGACTGTAATTCATCCTTCCTTAATTTTCACTTTCGTACTGACCTTTAATCATTTCAAATCTTCGTAATAGCAATGGACTGACCCATGTCCGTACTTGCATAAAATATATCTGTATGGCAATACCATGCTCAACATTGGAAGGAAAGTCAGACGCGTCTTAACAGCTTGACGGTCAATGTAAAAAAGGGTATGGTTTCTTAGTTACCGACTGTGTCCTAAACAACGCTATACACGTCATAATCGATCGTGTATGAAGCGTTCAGTAATTGAAACATCTATCGCAATATATTAAATGCCTTAACCTTTACAATTGCACGTCTGGTAACCTTTAGCAGACGGCGTTAATATCATATACCGTAACAATGGTATATCCAATCTGTTGTGACCTGTGTGAAATCTGAAGATTTACCACTTGTTCACTTCTCCTGAGCTGGTAATATGCATTATTTTCTTGGTGGCCTGGTTGCTCTGCTTCCCACTTGCTCCTGTATCTGCGCTTGATAACAACTGTTGGCCTCTTCATAAGTTATGCTTGTGTTAAGTTGAGGTAACTTTCCCCTTCCTTTGCCAATCAGTCATCCTCTTCATGCCCAGGGATGCTGCAGTGAAAAGGGATCAACTGTATCACAACTCTTTTGAACTGCTGACATAATTTGTGTAATGTTCTTCTTAGGTCATCCAGGTCGGCATTATTTTGGTTCTTCAGTGCTGCAATTACTGATAGCGCATCTGTGAAGATAGCTACTGGTTTCTCTGAGCTATCTTCTGTCACTAGGACTTCTGCTCTGAAGTTACTCGAGAATTTTCTGTTGCGACTGACAGCTTTTTTTATGAGCCATTGCGTGAGCTAAGAAAGACTCCCCCACCCCTATCTTATATCCATTTGTTGCTGATTCATCTGTGTATGCACGATTCCAGGAGTTTCTTGGGTATTGTTCTCTATGAATGTTGTGGGTAGGGCTGTTCTTTCTGCTTCATTCTGGCTGTTCTTTTTCTCAATACCTAGAATGTTTTCTATCCTTTCAGGGAAGCGCTGTTGTTTCTAAATTGGTAGCTTGTGTGCTGTGTAGATGGGCTTAGCTATTGATATGGCATTGATGGGATCTGCTCTCAACTTTCTTTTGAATGTTTCTATAAAGTTGCTTCGATTCAGTGTTCCCCTTCCAAGACCATTTATTCTCTAGTACACTAGGTGGTCTGTCAGCTTCCTAAATTTCTCGGCTTGTTGCTGGGTTCTGCTATCTCTTCTTTCTGCCATTGGTTGGAGGTATGTACTCTTTTCCAACTCTGCAATTGGTATTGACTTCATGCCCCCCGTTATGATTCTCATTGCTTGATTTATCGTTAGTACTCTCGCCCCCTCCCTCATCCGTGCCAGCAAGTTTTTTTCATGATTGCCATTCTCTGCCTTGCTATTGTCCTGTTTCTTTCAATATTGGTATTTAAAGTCAAGCAGCGATCAAAGGTATAATGCCTAATGAGTTTTCATCCAGATGTAGAATTTTTCCATTTAACACTAATTTGGAGCTCTGTGGTTTATTTGAGGGGAATGAGTTGTGTAAGTTGTTTATGATGTTAGAGCTTGCTGCACCCGCATGCTTGCCGTAGTGAAATATTCTTCTGAGATCAACAAGGCTAAGTCGTCTGCAAAGGAGGCATTGTGTGTTCTTCTTAGAATATTCTATATGTCATTTATGCACGCAAGGAACAACGTGGGCGACAGGACTCCCCCTTGACGACCACCCTTCTCCAATATCATCTTCCTACTGGTCTGTCCTTGCATATGTGTAACCGCGACTGAGCACTGGTTACGGTCTCAATTAGTATCGTGTAACAGCGCTACCTCGTCTTAATCTTTACTAGGTGGAAGTTGGCAGGCCTAGTTGTGTGACTCACACCAGTTTCCTTGTATATCTTCCAAGTTTTAAGTTAGTAGTGTTTGGTACTGGCCCTCTCCGCCAGAGTTGACAATTCTTGGATGAACTACTTTCCTTCTTACTTTCAACCCTTGGCTCGTTCGTACCCTTCTTTGTTGTTAATCAGTGACTGATTCGTAAAGTGGAGTTATTATAGTGATTGATGATCATGCATTCAACAACAATCCTTCATGGATCAACTCAAGCATTTGTTTGTTCTCTTACAAAATTCTATTTATTTACATGTAATATAAATATATTTCAAAGATGCAGGTAATTCTTCATATAGAGCACACCTGCAGTCATATCATAGTTACCTCAAGTATACATTCTGTATCTCAAAAGTATGTAGGCATTTAATCCCCTTTGTGCTTATCTCATCTCAAAGTTCTTAATTAGCCTCCTCAAGCTCTATTTCATTTTGCCCAATCTGCCTCAAAACTCCTGATCAACTTTATGCAAAGTATTCATCTCAAAGTACTTAATTAGCTTCCTCCAGCTCTATTTCATTTTGCCCAATCTGCCTCAAAACTCCTGATCAACTTTATGCAAAGTATTCATCTCAAAGTACTTAATTAGCTTCCTCAAGCTCTATTTCATTTTGCTCAATCTGCCTCAAAACTCCTGATCAACTTTATGCAAAGTATTGATCTCAAAGTACTTAATTAGCTTCCTCAAGCTCTATTTCAATTTGCCCAATCTGCCTCAAAACTCCTGATCAACTTTATGCAAAGTATTCATCTAAAAGTACTTAATTAGCTTCCTCAAGCTCTATTTCATTTTGCTCAATCTGCCTCAAAACTCCTGATCAACTTTATGTAAAGTACTTTGTATTTCTATACTTCTGGTACATCCTGGGCATTCTATTGCTTCTCTTCTTTAAACTTCTCGCCCAGTACCATTTCATTTACTCATTTTTCTAACATATCGTCTTGTGATTTCTCTGCTGCGAGTCAGGAAAAATGTTAATCAAAGTGCATAATAATTCATAAAAGGTCAATACATACAGGTGATTCCCTGAATCTCTCCTGTGAATACACTCACTAGTGACATTATAAAACAAATTCTCTTAAGTAGCATTTTTCTCTGGATGAGGTCCAGTGCGGATTCCGAGCAAACCGAAGTACTCAAGACCTAATCTTCCCACTCAGACAGCTGAGTGAAAAGGCCCTTGAGTATAAGAGTGAGATCCATCTTTGTTTCATAGATCTGGAAAAGGCGTTTGACAGGGTCCTCTGGAGCAAACTTTGGGACTGTTTGGCAAGGAAGAATATTCCAGCACCTCTGATTCATGCTATACAGAGCTTCTACAGGTCTTGCAGAAATTATGTGAGGACAGCAAACCATAAGTCAGAAGAGTTCAGGACCACCATTGGTGTAAGACTAGGTTATATCCTATCACCTTACCTCTTCATACTCCTCATGGACGATGTCATCAAGGCATGTAAGGAGAGAAAGGGAAAGTATTCAGTGGGGTACTGGAAGATGAGACAGGTCTATATTTCGGAGCTGGCATTTGCTGATGATGTTGCCCTGATTGCTAAATCACAGGCACATCTCCATTGCAACCTGCAAGTCTGGAAGGAAGAGCCGGAGAAGAGAGGGATGGTGATAAGCAGCTCTAAAACAAAATCCATGGTGATATCACGAGAAGAAAGAAGACATCAGATTAAGCTAGGAGAACAGGTCCTGGAGCAGGTCGACCACTTTAAATACCTCGGAGCTATTATAGATCGAATGGGAGGCATTAAAGAAGAGTTGGCCACTCGAAAAGCAGCAGCTGGGAGACTTTTTCTGGCCATAAATCGAGGATTCCTCAGCAAGAGAGAGGTTGGTAAGAAAACGAAGATGGCTGTATACCGCTCCACCTATGTCCCAGTCTTGACATATGGATGTGAGTCATGGGCAATGACTACAACCCATAAAAGCCAGATCCAAACCTCAGAAATGAGGTATCTGAGGAAGGTGGTTGAAGTAACAAGAAGAGACATGGTCCGCAACCAGACGATACGTCAAGGCCTTAAATCCTACCCCCTGCAGACCCAAGTAGAACAGTCCCAATTAAGATGGTTTGGCCAAGTCTGCAGAATGGGAGAAGATCGGATACCACGACAAGCATGGGAAACAAAGAGCCAAGGATCCAGACCCCGAGGACGACCCAGAGTCCGCTGGGAGGACAACATTAGACAATCTTTGAAGGACCGAGGACTAGAATGGAACCAGGCCAGGAGAAAGACAGCCGATAAGATAGTCTGGCGCTCTCTCTTACAAACCTCTACACCTCACGGTAGAAGGGGAACGACTAAGTAAGTAAGTAAGCATCTTTCTCTGTCTATGAAACTTCTTAGTTTACTCATACTGTTCTGACTAATCCTTATCACATCCTCCAAATTTTCTAAGACTAGCATCTCCTAATATATCTATATACCTTATGAGTTTACTTTGTCACTTCTAATCTATCTGTGATAACTTCTACAGATCTTATCAAACTTGTATCAAGCGCACAACTTTCTTGTTTCTTCATCTTCAGAAATACACGACCGCACACTTGCGAGCCGTAAACTGTTCTGCCTTTTACTTCTAGTCAATGCTCAGCTGATCTGTCCCTGTTTACCAGCTAAAACGATTGGTCGGCCTTATTTCCACTCACTGGAAAAAATATGCTCACTCTTTTACAACGTAAGCGAATTCAGTGAACTATCGTCTGTTATTTTTAGACTTCTCTCACTCTATTCCCGTGTGTATTTTTTTCCTCAACTCACTAACACCTGCAAGGGACTTAATTCTACGTTATCTCCCTTTGAAGTTTTAACTGAACTCTATATTCTCTTCTTTAAAGCTTACTACAACTTCGTTACATGCTAATTTTCTCAACCACAATTGAGAACCCACTAAATCTGCTTAACCCTAATTCAAGACTTTTATCCACCAACCGTAATATGCGGAGTTTCCTCCCTTTTCTCAAAGCATCCCTTCACTCATGTTATCTCCCTTCAACTAAGACAAATAGTCTGTATCGAAATCCATTCATATTTCCTAAACCATTTTTCTACACTCTTTTACTTGACTAAAACCAAATCACCGTTCATATAAACCTTGCTTGAAACACAAATAATGCTTTGGGCAAACCCAAAGGTGACATACAACCCGGGCCATACAAATGTATCCCGTAGGGAGACATTTGTGTTCTATCAACTACTAATTCCATCTACCTTTAGCATACCACCATCTCTGCTCCTGTATATATATATATATATATATATATATATATATATATATATATATATATATATATATATATATATATATATATATATATATATATATATATATATATACAGGAGCAGAGATGGTGGTATGCTAAAGGTAGATGGAATTAGTATATATATATACATTCTCAAAGTCGAAATCCTTATATCTAAAACAAATCTCAAGGAAAAAATTAGGATGCCAAGTGTAACCTTATCTCATTACAATTGCCAAAACTTAGTTTGAGATATATTATCCATAGTCGACCTCATCCAATACAAAAAAAAAAAAAAAAATCAACCATAACTCTATATTTACAATATTTAGGTATATACATGTTTTCGACATGGTAACTGCCTCTGGACACAGAGGTTTGTCAGTACCTTTTTATGTCTTAAAATAGCCGCCGTTAATGTCGTTGATACACTATATCGGATAGATAAGCAGAATTAACCTAAGTAGTAGAGCAAAATATGCATAAACAAATGTCCCAATGCGATAGTGAAAGACATGTCAATAAGTCAGAGTTTGATGTACTCGGCTGATTCTAGCCTTGGAAGCACCAGTCAAATCATCAACTCTGTCTGAAGCTATATGCATGTACTAATACATGTCCTGGGGCGATAGTGAAAGATATGTGTCAATAAGTCAGAGTTTGATGTGCTCGGCTGATTCTAGCCTTGGATGCACCAGTCAAATCGTCAACTCTGTCTGAAGCTATATGCTATACCCATGTATATCAGACCTAGCAAAATACAAAACATCATTGTCTGAAATTAATGTAGACCTGATTATTTAAGTGTCATTACCATCATTTCTCAAGTAAGCAGTACCTACAGCATCAATACTGCAATCATGTAGTATCCCTAGTGTCACTATATAACCATTACAATGGCAAGTGGGGACGCTCATCATCAGTGCAAAGAGAGTTTCTTACTCTACTATAACTGGACTGAGTCTGTATCACATCTCTTCTTCTCTTTTTTTTTTCTCTTCCTCTTTGTCTGGTCCCTGAAAATTATATGCCTGAAATTGATACATCATCAACATACATCTAATGCGATTTATATATATTAATAATTATCAGTCTTGATCCTCTGGTGTGCTGAATCTTGTACCTTGGGAAGAACACTGTTAGGCTTCATGAGATTCTATGTAGTTATTCTACTTTATCACACTCATGAGATTATATGTATTTAATCTACTTTGTCATACTTATGAGATTATATGTAATATGTTTATTTTCTGTATCTTTCTGTTTCAAAGTTCTATACTCTCTCTTTAAAAAGGTTAGTGAGTAATGTGAGTGTCTAAGTGTGCTCCGGAATATCAATATCCACTAAATTAACCACAGAGAAACTTAATTAATTAACTTAACGTTGGGTACTATGCTGATTGGAGTACCTCTTAAGCACTATTGCTGGGTGAGTGCTGCGAATTAGTACTATAGCTGGGTGAGTACTTTACGACGATTACATTATGTTGGAGATTTGTTTTGCAAGTTCCAACAGTGTAATTTCTCTACCGGAGAGGCGACTGTCGTACTGTGACGAAGTTGGTATTGACTGCTCTATCGTATTTATAGTCGCTCTGCAGGAGAAAGGGGGCGAACGAATATTTGTATGTTGTTGTAAACCTAGAGACGGTTTGTGTACTTGACGATGATTTCTTTTGAATCTGGCTCGTACATGTTCTTGCGGTAGGCGTAACAACTTCGCTCTTGGTGGTGTATCTGGTGACGAAGGTTGGTAAGGGCGCTTGCTAGCTATACGTATCTCGGTGTTGGTAGTGTCATCCATGCAATCGATGTCACTTTCTTCTCGTTCCGTTATGTCAAGTTCTGATTCAACAGGTACCAAAGGTGTATCAATGATATTCTTGTTACTGTTTATATGTTCTGCTGGAGGGCTCCGACTATGATGTGTTGTGTTGCTTCTTGTTGCTTGTAAAGGTCTCTCATCATCGCTGTCCCACCTAGAGTGTATAGGCTTGTGTTGACTTGAAGTTGATGGTGATAACTGTCGACTCGTATGTTCTTCCGTAAGGCTCCTACTATGGGGGGTTATGTTGTTTCTCGTTGCTGGTTGCAAAGGCCTCTCGTCTTCGCTGTCCCACATGGAATGTGTAGGCTGGTGTTGACTGGAAGCTGACGGTGGTAATCTCTGACTGCCATAGTATGTTTGACTTGTTATGGATGTATGGGGCTCTTCATCATGTACCGATAGTGGTGTACTACTATCTCTCTCGTGTAGACGATTATCTATGTATATCAATCTTTCTCTTAGTTCTGCTAGTGGAATATCATCTTCGTCTTCTGAGTTTTCTCTGCAGCAAGTCAGGCGATGTATAGCATATTGTAGCTGATCTGGAGTATTACGTTGTTCTTCGTTAGTGTTCTGCTCACCATCTGTGTCGTGTTCACTATGTGAAGTGCTTGACGAGTCTGTAAAATCAAAGTAACTCAACGTGGCTTTTCGTACTGGTCTGCTACTCTGTAAAACTGGCGGTGCTGTGGGGCGGTGATTATCTTTCTTTATCTGTGCTGCGTGTGCTTTGGTGACTATGTTCTTTTCTTCATTCCATAATATATAATTTATAGGTATTGTCTGTTCCAACACTTTATATCCGTCAAGTTATCGTGCATCAAATTTATTACAGTATCTTGAACGTTCTTCTTGTAATAAACTTTATCACCAACTTGAAATTGTTCTAGTTTAGCTCTTTTATCATGCTGCTTCTGCCATTTCTTAAAAGCTTTCTGGGAGTTTCGATTAGCTATCGGTGTGCTCTATACTTTTCTTGTAGTATAACTTCAATGGGATCCTCACCTTGATACTTCCTTTGGGGTTGCAGGAGATTGTCTAATGGGAAGGTAGGTTCACGCCCATATAGCATGTAGAACGGAGACAGTCCTGTCGTCTCGTTTATATTTACTCTTATCGCTTCCAGAGCTTGATTGATATATATATCCCACTATTGGGCATTTTCTTGTATATATTTAGCGAGGATATCATGCAATGTAGCATGCATTCTCTCATTTCTTCCATTTGCCTGCGGTCTATAGAAACCGCTAGTCGTATGTTGAATATGCAGAGTCTGGAGTGTCTTCTTAAAAGGATTACCGACAAATTGTTTCCCGTTATCTGTGATTATTCTCTTAGGATAACCATGTCTTGGTACAAATTCTTGTAGAAGAAACTCCGTCACTGTCGCTGACGTTATGTTCTTGAGAGGATAACTTTCAGGCCATACCGAATATTGATCGACAATGTGTAAGAGGTATGCATTTCCAGACTTCGTAACAGGATATGGACCAGAAATGTCCATACTTATAACTTCCATAGGGAAATGAGATGGTTTCATTTCTTGTAAGGGAACTTTAGTTGGTCTCATGTTTCTTCTTCTTCTCTTCTTCCATCCTTAGCCATCAACCGGCAAAGCAGTATGTGGCCAGTACGCCTAGTGGCGTCTTAGGGCAACAACAAATTAATCAATCTATCGCTGTTTCCACCACGCCTAGTGGCGTCTTTGTGGAACAAAAACAGACCAAACAATCTATCATTGTTTCCGTAATCAGATTGGTTGGCAAGCAGGTGATCAGCCCACTGTGTCATGTTTCTTATTCTGCATATTTTGCAAGTACTAACATATTCAACTATATCCTTGTACATTGACATCCAATAGTATCTTTTCTTGATAATGTCAATGGTTTTATCTCTTCCAACATGTCCATTATTGTCATGGAACTGCTCTAGTAATTGAGGTATTACTGACTGTGGAATTACTTTCTGTAGTCTCCATTCTTGTTTCTCATCAGTATGATATAGTATTTGATCATGTGGCAAGATTATAAACTGTTTACATGATGTAGTTTCCTTTCTATTTGTTTGACGATTTTGAGAATTTCGGGATCTTTTCTCTGCTCAGCATGTACATCAAATATGTCTACATCCGTTGTTTGCTGTGTGCCGGTATCTGTTGTGGCGGTGGTGTTTTCATCATCTATTCTATTGGAACTTATAATGTTGATCTCCTTTGCATTGTCATTGATATCAGTGAACGCATGTGGATCATCTTCATGTATAATACTAGGCTGAGGCGTTCGAGAAAGGAGGTCTGCACATGTATTTTGAGTACCCGGAATGTATTCAATTTTTGTGTCATAGGATTGTAAGTTCATAGACCATATTTGTAACTTCTTTGGCTGCTCCTGCGTCATAGTGAGCGAATTCACTAATGGTTGGTGGTCTGTTCTAATAGTAAGTTTGGTACCTCTGATATAAAAATCAAATTTTTGTATCGCGTAATGTATGGCAAACGCTTCTTTCTCTGTTGTCGACCATCGTTTCTGTGTTTTAGAGAGGGCATGTGACACAAATGCTATAGGCATCTCATTAGGAATTTCTGGTATAATAGGTGTCTCATTTTCTTCTCTGGGTTGGACCAAACAAGCACCTATTGCTGTATCTGAAGCTTCCGTATACAAGATCATTGGGCAAAATATATCTGGATGTGCGAGCAGTGGTATCTTTGTAAGTGCTTCCTTAAGGTAATCGAAGGATTTCTGGCATTCCTTTGCCCACTTGAATCTTGAATATTTCTTGGTAAGGGCAATGAGTGGTTCAGCGGCCTTTGAAAAGTTAATGACGTGGCGTCTGTAATATCCACAGCAACCAATATACGCTCGTACCTGCTTCACTGTTGTGGGGGCGGGCATTTTTCTTATTGCTTCTACTTTAGCTATGTCCGAGCGAATACCATCTTTGTTGACTATAAACTCTAAATATTTGGTTTCTGTTTTCAGGAACTCGCATTTACTTAGTTTGAGTTTAACTTGGTGATGTCGGAGGCGATCAAAAACCTGTTCAACCTTCTTTAGAAGGTCATCCACAGTACCTGATGTGTGAATAAGTACATCGTCTATATAAGCTAATGCAAAAGAATGCATTCTTTGTAGAACTTGTCCATCAATGCCATTGTTACGCACAGATCATTTTTTCTAAAGTCATTATATGATCATTTTTTCCTAAAGTCATTGTATGATCATTTTTTGCTAAAGACATTGTATTATTAGATTGACTGAAATGTACACTTTAATTTTTTTTCGGTCAAAGCTACATAACTCTGGATAATTGAGATTATCATTTAATATGATGTTACCTCCTCTTGTGACGAGACACGTTCCGTCCATATTTTTTTGAACAAAGTGTGATCATTCTCCTTATTTGGTAGTATCGGTCAACTGTTGTTGGAATGTCTGAAACCAGTGTTGAGGTCTCTGTTCATGTCCATATAAGGCTTGATCTGGTATAAATCTTTATCTGGAATGTTCCTAGATCGTCTTGTTTGATTGCTATTCAAGTAGATGCGTTCTGCGCATGTCCGGACGCGAGGCGTCTTGGAAGTTTCTTTATCTGGGGAGTCGATGAAAAGCTGTGAAGCAGAGAAGACGCGTTTTGGCGTCTCTGTGATTTTGTTAGGGATTAGGAGCCTTATTGTGAGATAGTTAGCTTACAAGGTCCTTCCCTTGAGTATTCTAAAAAACGCCTGGAGGCGTATGTTTTTCTGTGGTGTGGATTTTCGAACGAAGGTAATGCCTCATTTACATCCAATCTGTAACTTTACTTTATGTTTGACAATGGTCGATCTCTGCTCACGTATGCATTACAGAAAGGGAGGTTCTTCTAATAGAAGTCACGCCCCAGGTATCTTCATACCTGAGATCTATATGTACACGGGTCATACTCAGCCCGTAGAACAGCTCTATGTTCTATGAACGTCGCTGTGTGTCAGCGATTACGCCTACGTCAAGGTTAGACTTAGGAATGCCTGTAAAGGTCAGTTTGACCTGCACTCCTGGAATGCCATCCTCGTGCGACTTATGATTTGACTCATTTAGCACATCTGAACAGTAAGAGGATTTTTGTTGATGTACTTTTGTATTTGGAGCCAACCATATAATCCCTTGGCGCCATATCATCATCTTTAGAATATGCCAAATGCATTGATGAACTATGTATGCTGATATTCGTGAATGTCATGACTTTGCCCTATTGTGAACTGGATGTACGTACTTGTACCTGTGGCGTCAAAATAAATGATGAAAAAACGTCCAGAGCAGTTTACCCATTTATGACTTCACATGTCGTACCCTATGTGCTGTAACTCTGTGAACTACATCACTACTATACACAGCAACAACAACAACACAAAACCAGATAAGACACCCTACATCTTGAACTATAATACCTGGTGTCGATAAGGGTGGTATTGTGACCGGGCTGAAGGTTTCTTCAACGAAATCGGACTTATACTTACAACGTCCATGGTGGTCAGTTCTACCATTATCATTATGGAAGCATCACAATAGCGGCCTTATCACCAAGAGAGGAGCGAGCCCTAAATCCACCCTTATCATTTTATGGTGGCCAGATGTTGGTTTAATTCTGGTACCAGCAGTCAAGGGAATCATCAAACACAGGCAGCATACTTCATCAGACAACATTACAGTTTCTACACATCACCTTTGATGAAATTTTTTGAAAGTACCCGGCGTTACTGACAGTTGGTAATATTTTGAAACTACCCGGCGCTGCTCGGCAGTATTGCAGTTTTCCTACGATAGAAGGACAAGTACCGAGCGAATCGATTTCCTGATCTGTAAGGAAGAAGGACAAGTGCCGTAACAACTGTTCCAGTATCAGAAGTACTGTCGCGGATTCAGAAGGTCAAGTGCCGATTAAGTCGATTTATAAGATTCAGAAGGTCAAGTGCCGAAACGACGTTTCCAATATTAGAAGCTCATTTCCTTCGTCATGGCTGTTTGTGGGAGCGGATGTTGATCAACGTTGGATCATTATCCTCAGAATGCTGATTACATCCTGTTCTACACCGTGCTGACGCTGGATTTATAGAAGTTAAGTGGCCTGTTTTGTTTGTGAACTGTGCCCTTATGTTCTAGCTGAGCCTTCTGAATTCTTTCACACACTTTTTGCTATTTGTTTACATGTTTACATGTTATATGTTATTTGTATTTGTATATTTATATGTTTATATTTCAGCGGGTCTGGATGGGTGGTGACTCCTATAGATCATACCACGTGACAGAGGTTTTCTATTGAGAGTGTTCTGTAGGGTATGCAAATTTCTTATAGTGAAATTTGCTAAGCGACTTTTGTTGCTATTTCTATTAGTTGTGATGACATGGTCAGTGTTGTTTTCGGTATTTTTTCACATTCTTTAGTTTTGTTTTGATTTGTTTGTATTTGTAGGTCACCTCTTTTCTATTATTCAGTTCTTTACACAATTTTTGTTTATACATTGTGACGTCATTTGTTTGTTTACTTTTTCGCATTTGGTCATTCACATTTTTTGTGAGATTTTCTTTTAGTTCTGCTGTTTATTTAGTTGACTTTTGCGAATGTTTTCGTATTGACTTTGATCTTTGTTATTGTTTACATTGACTTTGATCTTTGTTATTGTTTACATTGACTTTGATCTTTGTTATTGTTTACATTGTCTTTGTTCTTTGTTATCGTTTACATAGTTCTTGAGTAATTAGCTTTCACTACTGTTTATATAGTGCACTTATCATAACTAACTGGTGGGTTTTTGCTTACGCACTATTGTAGTGCAGTTGTGATAAATAACTGATGGTTATGCACTGATTTGTGTAGTGCCTTCATGATTAAGAAGTGACTTGTGATATTATTATACATTTGATAATACAAGTTTGGTGTCAAAGACTTGTTTCCCACAGAGACTGGGATAAACATTGGGATTAAACAAGTACTTTACTAAGTCTTGTTACTATTAAGGTTGAAATAAGTTAATTAAATATTTCAGATTTGGTGACTCATAATATTAGACATCATGTCTACACTTGATTACTTTATTGAACAAGGGAAATCCCTTGGCAAGACAGGTGATAAGTTGGAAGAATATGCAACTACTCAATATGATAAAGCATTAAAGATGGAAGAGAAAAAAATGGAAATGGAAGCTGAACAAAAGAAATTGCAGATGCAGGTGGAGGAAAAGAGATTCCAAATGGAAATGGAAAAACAAAAAAGAGAAGCAGAAGCAAAATTTGAAGAGAAAAAACTTGAAAGAGAAACAGAGGCTGAAAATAAAAGACTTGAAAAAGAGGCTGAAAATAAAAGACTTGAAAAAGATGCTGATAATAAAAGACTAGAAATAGAGACTGAAAATAAGAGACTTCAGGCTGAAGCTGAAGAGAAAAAGTTATAAAGAGAGGCTGATGCTGAAGAGAAAAAGTTACAAAAAGAGGCTGAAGAAAGAAGGTTACAAAGAGAGGCTGATGAGAGAAAAGCAAAAATGGAGCATGAAGAAAAACTCTTAGCTTTAGAGTTAGAAAAGATAAAATTGTTGAACACTGGTAATGCTAATAATGCAAATAAGGTGTCAGATAAGACTAATGCTAATAATTTCAAGCTTAATCTACCAGCATTTAATGCCTCCATTGATGACATAACATTTTATCTAGACATGTTTGAAAGTGCATGCAAGGTGCATAACATAGATAAAACACTATATGTTTATCATCTGTCCAAGATACTTAGAGGTGATGCTTTGACTATGTTGGGCATGGTAGATGTGCCTGACAAAAACAACTAAGAGGTTGTCAGGGCAGTCTTGTTAAATAAGTACCAACTTAACGAAGACGGCTATCGTCTTCAATTTAAAAATATGTTGCCAGAAACTGGAGTGGAATTCTCTGAATTCATCTCAAGGATACGGCTTACTTTTTCACGATGGGTTGAGCTGTCTAAGACAGAAAATACATATGAAGCTCTTATGGACTTACTACTTAGAGACAAGGTTATGTCTTCTGTCAATGAATCTTTTCTTTCTTTTCTTCATGAGCGTAAGCCTAAAAACATAAAAGAAATGGAAGAATACTGTTGCCAGTATGTCACTGCGCATCCTCACGTAACCATTAGCAACTCTAAAGTAAAAGAAGGTCTGCCAGTTGCTTCGGCAGCACCTTATGGCCCAAATTTCATGCGTAAATTTCAGGGTAGCCAACAAAATTTTAATAAGAAGAGTAACCGTAATTATGCTCAGAATCATAGCGATCAATTTCAGGGTGATTCTTCTTCGCAGAACTGGAGACAACCTGATACTCCACGGTATACTACTCCCTGTAATTTTAGACATTTTCACAAAGGTAATCAGTATAGAGGCAAATCTTTTTCTCGGAGACCTCAAAACCAATATAATAGAGGTTCTCAACAGTATAGAAATGGTAATGACAGTTATGGAAACTGGAATTCAAACCAGAACAACAATTACAGTAGGGACTTTAATGATAATTGCAGAGGCAATAATGGTCGCGGTAGATCGCAACAGAAAAGAAAAAAGATATCAACAGACAAACTATGTACAACAAGAATCTCAGGGAGCAGATAAACAGGTTAATGATAATAAAGACCAAAATGCTATCGGATGTTCATCTTTTGATTTTGGTAGAGCAAATAAATGTATCCAATGCAGTACTTTATTTGACCCGGCTACCGTAACTACTTTAAGCTGTGGTCATCCTCTTCCCGCTCTTCCTGCTAATGTTGCGCATGACGGGAGAGGTTCTCTTATACTACATAAGGGTCTTGTAAATAGTAATCCAGTCTCAGTTTTGTTTGATTCTGGATGTACTACTGTTGGTGTTAGGCAATCTTTTGTAAATCCATCCTGTGCTACAGGAAAGGTCATCAAATGTGTCACATTTGGTGGCACATTGGAAAAGTATCCTACTGCCATAATACATATTGCTACTCCTTTCTTTACAGGAGATGTCCACGCGTGTCTTCTTCCAAACCCTATTGCGGACCTTATTATTGGTCGTAGTCACGGAGTTAGGGATTGTACCCCACAGCAAATTGCTGTTTGGGAAGAGCAAAACATGGAATCTACCAATGCGGTGGTCACAAGAGCACATGCTCTGGATCAACCTCAAACTTTATTAACTGATAATGATGAAGTAGATAGCCAAGATAGTCACTTGATTATTTCACGTGACTCATTTATAAAATTGCAAGAAGAAGATCCCTCTTTACAAAAATTCTTCATTCTAGCAAAAAAAGGTGATCCAAATCAGAATACTAATAGAAAGTCTTGGATTTCTATGAAGAACGGCGTACTTGTGCGTATGGTACAAGACTCATCTACGTCCACTCATTCACAAATTCTGGTGCCTAAGAGTATGAGATTGCAAATATTGCAACATGCTCATGACTCGCAATGTGCTGGACATATGGGTTTTTCCCGTACAAAGTCGAGGGTTCTTGCGGCTTTCTTTTGGCTATTTGTGAGCAAGGACATACGAATTTACTGTCGTTCTTGCAAAGTATGTCAGGAGGTCAAATCTAAAGGACAACGACATGCTGCGCCTATCCAGGCTGCTGACATTCCTATTCGCCCTTTTCAAAAAATGGCAATAGATATTATCGGTCCTTTTAGGATTAAGTCGGCCAGAGGACATCAATTTATCCTTACATGTGTCGATATGTGCACACGTTGGCCAGAGGCTATACCTCTCAAGAGCATCTCAACTGCTGATATCGCAGACGCTCTTTGGCTGATATTTTCTCGCTTGGGTTTCCCCGGAGAAATATTGTCAGACCATGGCACTCAACTTATATCAGACACTATGTCACAAGTAATGTCTATGCTACATATTAAAAGGTCTCTCAGCAGTATCTATCACCCAATGTCTAATGGGTTAGTTGAGCGTTTGAATAGGACACTAAAAACTTTACTTGGGAAAATAACTGAGGATCATCCTCAGGATTGGGACAGGGTTTTACCCGCGGCTCTCTTTGCTTATAGAGAGGTCCCAAATGAACACACAGGGTTTTCTCCTTTTGAACTTGTCTTTGGCGCGCAACCGCGTGGCCCCATGTCTTTACTTCACGATCTAATCACTGCCGATAATATTAGCGATAAGACTCAATCTTCTTACGAGTATGTCATTGCTCTTAGGAAAAAGATCATCGAGGCATGCAAACTAGCAACTTCTTCATCCGAATTTGCTAAAGAAAAGGCAAGGCAATTTGCAAATAAAAATAGATGTCTACGACAACTTTGTCCAGGTGACAAAGCTCTCGTTCTACTTCCTTCAAGGGAGAACAGACTTCTTATTGCATGGAAAGGTCCATATGCAATAGTCTCCAGAATTTCCGATGTCGACTATGTTGTCGATATTGATGGAAAGCATAAAACGTTCCACATAAATATGCTCACGGAATTTCATGAAAGACCTGACTATTTGCAGCCTATTTTCCAGGCAATGGACAATTCTCAAGTACCTCATGGTCATTACTCATCCCTGTCAGTTATACAGGATGAGGAAACTACTTTTTCTGATGTCAATCTTCCACTTCCTATGGTCCAACTTCATTCTACGGAAACTTGGAAAAACGTTACCGTTTCTCCTAATCTTTCCGCTGAGGAACATCGACAAGTTTCTTCGATGTTGCAAACATTTTAGGATGTCCTTACAGATATCCCGGGACACACACATGTCATCGAACATAACATTATACTAACTGACCATAATCCTATCAGAGTCAGACCCTATCCAATACCTATCCATTTTCAGTCACAAGTCGAAAAAGAATTGGATGAAATGATACGATTGGAAATCATTGAACCATCCCCTTCAGCATACGCTTCGTCTATGGTTATTGTTCGAAAGAAGGATAATAACATTCGCATTTGCGTAGATTATCGCAAATTGAACCAAGTTACGAAGTTCGATGCTGAACCTATGCCTTCATTGGAAGAGCTGCTAAATAGACTTTCTAATTCTAGATTCTTTACCAAACTAGACTTGTCTAAAGGTTATTAGCAGGTTCCTTTAACTGAACGTGCCAAACCTTTTACAGCTTTTTCTACACCTAGGGGTTTATTCCAATGGAATTTCATGCCTTTCGGTCTTATGAACGCCCCTGCTACATTCGTACGCATGATGCGGCGAATTCTCGCATATCGTACAGATGCCATTGCATACTTAGACGATATCTGTCTGTTCAGTGATTCCTGGGAAGATCACTATTTGGGTTTATACGAATTGCTGTCTACTCTTCGCGAGTATAACTTGACTGCAAAACCCTCTAAAGCCTTTATAGGATTTAGTGAGATTTCTTTCCTGGGTCATCGTGTTGGTCATGGTCTTTTAAAGACAGAGGACCACAATGTTTCAAAAATACTTAACATTTCTGTTCCTAAGACGAAGAAACTAGTACGGAGTCTATTAGGTTTGATCCAATTTTACGGACGATTCATTACGAATCTGTCCTCCATTATCGCACCGCTTTCTACTTTATTGAAGAAAGGATCGCCTAATCTGATCCGCTGGTCTCAAGAATGTCAATCCTCCTTGGACCAGGTTAAAACTCTATTTTCATCTCCACCTATCCTTAGGTTACCTACTATTGAAAAGACTTTTGTTCTTCCAAGTGACGCCTCGTCAACTGGGATTGGGGCAGCACTTATGCAGGAGTATTCTGATACTCTGCATCCAGTGATGTATATCTCTAGGAAATTAAATGCTGCAGAAAAGAATTACTCGGTTTTAGACCGTGAATTATTGGCTATGGTATGGTCTATTCTGAAGTTACAAAGATTTCTTCTAGGCGCACATTTCATTGTGGAAACCGACCAGAAAGCGCTTACTGCTATTCAGAGCAAAAACTTAAAGAGCTCGAGGTCTACCCGATATGCCATAGCTCTTCAACCATTTCATTTCACGGTGCGAGCAATCCGTGGTTCGGATAATGTGATCGCAGACATTCTGTCCAGGTGCCCACACGATTCCACATAATTCTTCTGTCATATATATTTCCTGATATACAGTTCAATACTATAATGACATATTATCACATATTTTTTCACTATTTGGGAATTTATAACGTTGTACCATGTAATTTCCTTTTTTCTGTTACCGATTTGAGCATAACAGAAGAAGGCTTAGTTAGCGATATACGGGCCAAAAGATCACATGGCCACATTTAGATATTATATTTTAATGATTGTATTAAGAGATTTAACATTTGTCTTAAAGATTTGTGTTATTGATATTTTCGCAGCACATCGTTGAAGTCTGCGAGATTATGTACATTGTGGAACTTTGAAGTTATCAAGTCCTGTCCTGGATTGGGAGCGGTTGATGTCCACATCTTCTTGTATCGATTGTATTTATGTCTACGAGGAACAGCACATGTATTAGTAATGATTAATAATGCATTATTTAATGTACTCTTTGTTTGAATATGTATAATATTATAGTGCGGTATAATAGTATATTACACCGCTGTTTGCACAACACTTCATTGTATAATACTATGATAATATATTTAATTTCATAGATTTATATGAGTATAATTTGACTTTCATTATGATGTTGCCATCACTATGGCGTGTGTTGGTGGCACCTTCCTGGAATATATACGCGTATACTTAGGTAAATTTTTTTTCTCTAAGGATCTGAGATATAATCTCAGTTTCGCTCCATGCGTCGAGCTAGCCTCATTTTTAGGCAATATATCCGCGCATCATACGTGCGTTAGGAGCCTAGGTTTTTTTCCCCGGCTCCAGGATTCAAAAAAAAAAATGTTTCATTTTTTTCCCGGGATGGTGCGGTAATGTTACGCACAGATCATTTTTTCTAAAGTCATTATATGATCATTTTTTCCTAAAGTCATTGTATGATCATTTTTTGCTAAAGACATTGTATTATTAGATTGACTGAAATGTACACTTTAATTTTTTTCGGTCAAAGCTACATAACTCTGGATAATTGAGATTATCATTTAATATGATGTTACCTCCTCTTGTGACGAGACACGTTCGGTCCATATTTTTTTGAACAAAGTGTGATCATTCTCCTTATTTGGTAGTATCGGTCAACTGTTGTTGGAATGTCTGAAACCAGTGTTGAGGTCTCTGTTCATGTCCATATAAGGCTTGATCTGGTATAAATCTTTATCTGGAATGTTCCTAGATCGTCTTGTTTGATTGCTATTCAAGTAGATGCGTTCTGCGCATGTCCGGACGCGAGGCGTCTGGGAAGTTTCTTTATCTGGGGAGTCGATGAAAAGCTGTGAAGCAGAGAAGACGCGTTTTGGCGTCTCTGTGATTTTGTTAGGGATTAGGAGCCTTATTGTGAGATAGTTAGCTTACAAGGTCCTTCCCTTGAGTATTCTAAAAAACGCCTGGAGGTGTATGTTTTTCTGTGGTGTGGATTTTCGAACGAAGGTAATGCCTCATTTACATCCAATCTGTAACTTTACTTTATGTTTGACAATGGTCGATCTCTGCTCATGTATGCATTACAGAAAGGGAGGTTCCTCTAATAGAAGTCACGCCCCAGGTATCTTCATACCTGAGATCTATATGTACACGGGTCATACTCAGCCCGTAGAACAGCTCTATGTTCTATGAACGTCGCTGTGTGTCAGCGATTACGCCTACGTCAAGGTTAGACTTAGGAATGCCTGTAAAGGTCAGTTTGACCTGCACTCCTGGAATGCCATCCTCGTGCGACTTATGATTTGACCCATTTAGCACATCTGAACAGTAAGAGGATTTTTGTTGATGTACTTTTGTATTTGGAGCCAACCATATAATCCCTTGGCGCCATATCATCATCTTTAGAATATGCCAAATGCATTGATGAACTATGTATGCTGATATTCGTGAATGTCATGACTTTGCCCTATTGTGAACTGGATGTACGTACTTGTACCTGTGGCGTCAAAATAAATGATGAAAAAACGTCCAGAGCAGTTTACCCATTTATGACTTCACATGTCGTACCCTATGTGCTGTAACTCTGTGAACTACATCACTACTATACACAGCAACAACAACAACACAAAACCAGATAAGACACCCTACATCTTGAACTATAATACCTGGTGTCGATAAGGGTGGTATTGTGACCGGGCTGAAGGTTTCTTCAACGAAATCGGACTTATACTTACAACGTCCATGGTGGTCAGTTCTACCATTATCATTATGGAAGCATCACAATAGCGGCCTTATCACCAAGAGAGGAGCGAGCCCTAAATCCACCCTTATCAGCCATATATGTCGCGGGACTTCCTTTCAAACCAAAAGGCATAACGTTCCTTTTGTAACTACCCATGTGTGTACAAAATGTTGACTTTTCTTTCGCTGCTGGTGTCATAGGAATACACCAAAATCCTGAGCGTGCGTCCAATGTAGTGAAGTGTGTAGAATGTCCAAGTGTCTCCAAAATATCATCTATGCGTGGCAATGGATATGAAATCGTTTTTGTAATTCTGTTCAATGCTCGATAATCGCAACAGAATCTACTCGTTCCGTCTTTCTTTGAGACAATCACTATTGGTGACGACCGTGCTGACCTCGATCTCTCTATAACTCCTGCATTCAACATGTCATTTTATGGCTTTTCCACTATTTCACGGTTTTTCAATGGAGTGTGGTATGGTTTCAAACTAATGGGTTCTTCTGTTGTAGTTTGAATGTCCATATGTACTGTGTTAGTTCTGCCTAACTCCATTTCTGTTAGTGCGAACACATCCTGGTGTTTAGTAACGAACGTGGTGAGTCTGGATTTATGTTGATTATCCACTTTCAATGTGGTCAATAACTGTGACAACCGATCGGGTGTGTCATTTCGTCTGTAAGACTCATTATTTGTCCAAGGTGTTTTAACATACGTATTATGTTCTTCAGTTCTGTAGAAGTTCCTTCTTCTGTCTTGTTCTCTCTTAGAATAATCAAAAGGTTTAAACCATCTGGGCTTTTCTTTCTGACAAAATGATTTATTTGTATATCTCGCAGTGGGTTTCCGCCATGGAGTATGCTTTTCATGTGGTCTATATACATTCCTTCTGCTCTGTCGTTTACTACGACCGTATTCAAAGGGATTTGGCTATCTAAACTCGTATCCTTGATACAGTGGTTTGTTTGAGTATCTCGTATTGGGTTTCCGGCATGGAGTATGCTCTTCCTCTGTATTATAAATATGACGTCTACTTTGTCGTTGACTACGACAGTATTCAAAGGGCTTTGCTGAAGTTGGTGGTATATGGTGGGTGACAAGATTGACATAATGAACTTGTCCTGTGCTATGACCTGGTCTTCTGTATATTCCATCCTGTGCTCTTCTTTGGATCACTTGATTCACTCTCCGTGCATAACTATAATATTCTTCTTTCCTCGCACCTGCATTTATGTGTTCAGGTTCATTTCTGCAAGCTTTTTTATACAGTGTATCATCTTGCTTATTATGTTTCCTCTCTCCGTGTGTGGGCGTGACATGATTATTAGGTATATGTTTTGCGTCATTCATCATATACCTATGCAATGTTTGTTGACATCTTCTTCCCTTATTATTCCGCTGGTCATCAATTCTGTATCTGTCCTCTATTCTATTTTATTGGCCCATCTTCCTTGTTGCTCGTGTATAATGCCTAACTCCATATCTGTTAGTGAAGTGGTTAACATCTGTACTCTGCCAATGACTTTTTCTGCCAGAGTCGGTAGGGTAACCTGGGGTATGACTTTGGGATATGCGTGGAACGGGGGAATAATGGTTTCGACTCTGACTAACTTCAGGTATCTTACTGTTCTTGGTAGCAGTTAAGGACGATCTTTGTACTTTAGCAACTATTGTACCTCTGTGTATCGTTGTAGCCTGTCCCGACGTGTTTATAATCATGACCGGGAAATCACGTGAGGATGAAACTTGTGCGATACCTTCTGTGACAAACATGAGGGGTTCATCATTTATATCCTCATTCTCCAAAGGTTCAGTTTGTACTGTCTGTCCTGGTTCAATATAATTAGAACACTTGATTCGTCCTCTGGCTATCACAAGTGTGTTAGGCTGTACTGTGACTGGAGTTGTCAACCGTACCAAAGATGCTATGTGTATATCGTCTTGTAATTGTATGCACTCCCCATTAATATTGATCTTGTTCAGGTCGAAATATATCCTGGCGTTGTGAGAGGTAAGGAAATCTCTACCTAAAATGAAATTTCTGGACATCCCACGTGTAATTATAAAGGTATGTGTAATCTGTTGTTGTCCTATGTGGAACTTGATATATGCTGTACCACAAGACTTCAGAGATTCTCCTGTCACTGATGCCATAAACGTGTTTAAAGGTCGAAAAGTTACAAGGTGTTTGATTTGTTTGTATAACTGTTCTCTAATCAAACTTACTGAAGCACCAGTGTCCACAAGTGCGCGATAATTTTTGTTATGAATCTTGATCAGGCATGAACTAGGATCTGGGGTAATATTTATGAATGTATTTGTTGTTGCGGTGTCTTTTGAGGAAAATGTGTTAGATGTGACACCATATTGTTGTTGTTTATGTTTCCGGACCTCCGATGAAGGTAGTTATCTTCTTCATTTCCTTTACAGTCATCACTAACGGTCCTGCTTAGGGATTGACTGTTCCGTTTCCCTGGTTGTACATTCGTGCTCGTCTGGTACTAAAGTTGGATGGTGTGTGCGCTCCTCGGAAATTTTGACTATGCCCACGAGTGTTACTATAACCATTCTGTTGTGAATTGTTGTAATCCTGCTGGCGTAGGCGAGGATGTTGTTGTCGGCACTCAGGGGCTATGTGTCCTCTAAAACAATATTTGAAGCAAGTAAGGATATTAACCTGTTGTATGCTCTGCTGTCTGGGAAAATGTTGTGGATAATTTGTGTTTATCTGTCCCTAGTTTTCTATCCGGCTTGGGCGACGCCAACGCGAGCAGGAATGTCCAATCTCCATCGGTTCATGTTCTACTTGTGACTCAACTGTTGGCTCCTGCTCAATACATTGATTAAATCTCGTTTGAACATTTTCCTCCGTAATCGCTATCTGGATCGCTTCATTTATTGTATTGGGATCCTTGCGAATCATTGTGAGTTTTGTACTACTGTCCAACAGTCCGTCAATAAAGATTCTTACCAGATGCTTCTCTAGGTCTGGTGATGCTGTCAACCCGTTCAGGAATGCCTCCTCTGCCAAATTTAATAATTTCTCTGCATAAGATTGCATAAGCTCGTTACGTTGTTGTTTGATGCGGCGAAGCAATGACTACGCATGTTCCGTATTAGTAATGTCACTATAGCGTTTCGTTAACTCTTTCTTCAATGACTCATATGTCTCAGTTGGATATAAATTATCACGTCTCCTTAGGAAGTCAGTAACGAGAGAGTCAGATGAAAAATATAGTATCTTCTTTCGTTCCGTATCTGTGCTTGCATTTATCATAGTAGCAAATCTGTCTGCGTCTTTCATCCATCTTCTGAATTCTTTCGAGTTTCCTTTAAATGGGGTTATCAATGATCTGATCTGATTATATTTTGCATATAAGTCAACATTATATAACGTCTCAGTAATACTCTTGAGTGCAGCCATTGTTGGTTCTTGCTCCTGTGGTGGTGAAGCAAATATCGGCTGTTGTTGTTGTTGCTGTTGTTGTTGGTACACTATATCTCCTTGTGATGTAGCCATGTCACTCGATAAGGGCTGGTCACTGCGCCAATTAGTATGTGTAACCGCAACTGAGCACAGGTTACGGCCTCAATTAGTATCGTGTAACAGCGCTACCTCGTCTTAATCTTTACTAGGTGGCAGGTGGCAGGCCTAGGTGTGTGACTCACACCAGTTTCCTTGTATATCTTCCAAGTTTTAAATTAGTAGTGTTTGGTACTGGCCCTCTCCGCCAGAGTTGACAATTCTTGGATGAATACTTTCCTTCTTACTTTCAACCCTTGGCTCGTTCATACCCTTCTTTGTTGTTAATCAGTGACTGATTCGTAAAGTGGAGTTATTATAGTGATTGATGATCAGGCATTCAACAACAATCCTTCATGGATCAACTCAAGTATTTGTTTGTTCCCTTACAAAATTATATTTATTTACATGTAATATAAATATATTTCAAAGATGCAGGTAATTCTTCATATAGAGCACACCTGCAGTCATATCATAGTTACCTCAAGTATACATTCTGTATCTCAAAAGTATGTAGGCATTTAATCCCCTTTGTGCTTATCTCATCTTAAAGTTCTTAATTAGCTTCCTCAAGCTCTATTTCATTTTGCCCAATCTGCCTCAATACTCCTGATCAACTTTATGCAAAGTATTCATCTCAAAGTACTTAATTAGCTTCCTCCAGCTCTATTTCATTTTGCCCAATCTGCCTCAAAACTCCTGATCAACTTTATGCAAAGTATTCATCTCAAAGTACTTAATTAGCTTCCTCAAGCTCTATTTCATTTTGCCCAATCTGCCTCAAAACTCCTGATCAACTTTATGTAAAGTACTTTGTATTTCTATACCTCTGGTTCATCCTGGGCATTCCATTGCTTCTCTTCTTTAAACTTCTCGCCCAGTACCATTTCATTTATTCATTTTTCGAACATATTGTCTTGTGAGTTCTCTGCTGCGAGTCAGGAAAAATGTTCATCAAAGTGCATAATAATTCAGAAAAGATCAATACTTACAGGTGATTCACTGAATCTCTCCTGTGAATACACTCACTAGTGACATTATAAAACAAATTCTCTTAAGTAGCATTTTTCTCTGTCTATGAAACTTCTTATATTACTCATACTGTTCTGACTAATCTTTATCACATCCTCCGAATTTCCTAGGACTAGCATCTCATAACTTATCTATATATCTTATGAGTTTACTTTGTCACTTCTAATCTATCTGTGATAACTTCTACAGATCTTATCAAACTTGTGGCAACCGCACAACATTCTTGTTTCCTCATCTTCAGAAATACACGACCGCACACTTGCGAGCCGTAAACTGTTCTGCCTTTTACTTCTAGTCAATGCTCAGCTGATCTGTCCCTGTTTACCAGCTAAAACGATTGGTCGGCCTTATTTCCACTCACTGGAAAAAATATGCTCACGCTTTTACAACGTAAGCAAATTCAGTGAACTATCGTCTGTTATTTTTAGACTTCTCTCACTCTATTCCCGTGTTTATTTTTTTTCCTCAACTCACTAACACCTGCAAGGGACTTAATTCTACGTTATCTCCCATTGACGTTTTAACTGAACTCTATATTCTCTTCTTTAAAGCTTACTACAACTTCGTTACATGCTAATTTTCTCAACCACAATTGAGAACCCACTAAATCTGCTTAACCCTAATTCAAGACTTTTATCCACCAACCGTAATATGCGGAGTTTCCTCCCTTTTCTCAAAGCATCTGTTCACTCATGTTATCTCCCTTCAACTAAGACAAATAGTCTGTATCCAAATCCATTCATATTTCCTAAACCATTTTTCTACACTCTTTTACTTGACTAAAACCAAATCACCGTTCATATAAACCTTGCTTGAAGCACAAATAATGCTTTGGGCAAACCCAACGGTGACAGTTGTACTCTGGTAGTTATATTCTCAAGATAGTAGCTAATTCATTGTTATATTCTCCCACACACTTCACTTCATTGCAGCTAGACTTTCAGTCCTTCTTTCCACTTTGTCAAATGACTTTTCTAAGTCCACCCAAGCCACCAGCGTGTGCCTTTTCTCTTGGAAGACGTCCTCAATGTTCTAAGCTACATATCTGATATAATCCTCAGTTGATTTGCGTTTTCCAAAATCCTGCATGCTGTGGGGCTAACATGTTTTTCTTCCAGAAGTATATTTCAAAAGGATCAAGCAAGAGTAAGAGAAATTAATAATAAGTCACCCCACTTTACAGTGATTCTAGAATAACAGTGGATTCACACTGTATTATAGCTAAGTAGCTATTGGAGTTTATTCACTTTACTATTTGATTTAACCACGCATTTTGTTATTAGGTTGTTTGGTATATTTATGCGTGCCTACCACTGTCTGTCCTTTCATCGCATGGTATTCCCTTAAGTCAGGTGTCTCCAAGGTGGTCGATGTCGACTCCTATTGGTCCGTTTCGACATCCACAAGGTCGATCGGGGATCCTTTAAACTTTTACGGTCGAACGTTTACAATCATATAAGCAATGTGTGCCATGGAATTTTGAAGAGCACTTAAATGTGCCGTGAAGTAAACAAATTTGCGGAGTACTGGTTTAGTGTCCTACTTATTTCTGCCTTACGAGTGCAGATGTGGGAAGCGATCACCACGTAGTAGTAGCAGGACTGAGGGTAAAAATCTGAGCTGCTGGTTCAATTGCAACTAAACAGAAAAGGTATGACATCATTGTGACGTAGAATGTAAATATTGATACTGTAATCAGACAGCCTTTGCTTTCCCATTTAGTGTCTACCACTGACTAAGCCAAACCACGCAATTTTCTGTTTGTATGACACACCCTTGAATCGACGCCCTTTTTCTGGGAACATAACAACAGAGTTTTTTACCAACTTTTCGCATCTGCCTGTCTAAACAAGGGAGCGAATCACGCGTGTATACCCGAGTTTCTCACGCGAGCTGATTTCCCAATTATCGGTCATCAGACAGATGCGCGTAAAAATAACGGATTGTTTGAAGAGATACAAGGGGCGATAATATTTTCTTGACCACTGTTGATATGCGTTTCAGGGGGAGGTAAACGATTGATCTGCGGAAAGGGGACGTAATCCAAGAGAGGCTCGTGCACGGCCAGTCTTCTGATGTCGATCAGCATCGCTGATTAGAATTATAGAAAAACCTTTGATCCGGGAAACGTAGTTCACTGAGTTCTCTGCTATATAGAACGTGTAAATGGTAACATCTTCTAATGAAAACAACACCACGATCTGTAAATATACCGCGCTCTCTCAAATTCAGTTATTAGAGTCGCTCAAAAATTCTTGGAGAATCTAAACACGACGGACTAAAACCATTCTTCGCTAAATGTGTTAAATTGTCCCGTGGGGATTTCATTTTCTGATTTGTGGTAATAGAAATTGTGCTTAAGTATTAAAATGAGTTAGGTTTACCATTTTTATTCACTATAATTCCCTAGCGTTTAAAACTAGTGAAATAACCTATCGCATAGATATTTCTTGCCAGTAATTCAGAGTAATGTAATTTCAAATACCCCATTTTTCTTACACAAGAAGATACGGCTTAGCTGACTGAGATTATTAAGTGTGACGGATGAGTGACCGAATAGAATTCGCATTATATTTCATTGTGTGAAATTAAATAAGTGACTAGCGTTAATGTTATGTTACTAAACAATAGACGCCGACAAATAGCTAGTAGTGACAGGCGATTTTTGTTAAAGTGCGCGTATGGATAAAGTAAATAATAATTGACTTTGTGCGCTGTGCATTTTCTCGCGGGCAATAACGGTGGAGGGCACGTACCCTTTTTTCCCGACATGCCATAGCTGATAACTTACGGGTGGATAGGATAGTAGCAGTTTTTTAAATGTACTTTTCTTCCTAATCTAGCACCTGATCAAAACCAGCGGCCAGCGGTTTAACATTACCAGTACCACTATTATTATTTTGTGTCTTCGATTTTTGGACTAGTTCGGTCCTCTGTCTTCATTCAGTGAAGGATTAATGGTGTCTTCTTTGTGGCTACCAGTCCCAAGTTCCTTCGTGAACCGGTTGGGCCCAAGAAACCAATAAACATTAAGTTTAAAATTGTACCTGGACTGTATATTACCCAGAATTATTATCCAACTTTTCCAGCCCACAAGGAATACGAAAGAACATATATTCCTGACGTTTGATAGCCGTAGCAACGGAGTGATCCAGAAAACTACGCTGTTTCAAAATCGGCACTCACCATAAAAACCAGCCGATAGGATTTACCATCATTTTCAGTTTTACAGATTGTAACATTTGTCTTAGCAACCAGATGCTTGACAATACAGGAATTACTTTTCTCCTTTTGCAACCGTGAACGTCCCGAGAACGTCTTGCTTCAGTAACTATTTGCGGTGACAAATGATTCATCCAGGAAAAATTAAACCACCAAATTTGGCGTCCACCTTGTAATTATTATTCGATATAAAGGTTGGACTGGGGCCATATTTGGGCAACCCACCTGACAGTATAGGTTCAGACTATTGTAATTTTTTTCAAGGGATACCAACACCACTATTAGGTAAGCAAGAGTGTTTGTGGCCACATATGACAGAGTGAGAGATAGAGAGAGTGAATATTTTCTTTTGTTACAATCATTGTACTAACTTCTTTTTAAATTTTTTTTTCGCTAAACTGAGTACTTTACTGAGTAGTAATTTAGTGGGAACTTATTCTTCATAGTCTATTCTATAACGTAGTGCTTATCTTTGACCTTTGGGTTATTAACTTCTTTTTGAATCCTTTCTAAACATGGGGAAGGTACTTATTTGGTTATTTTCATATATATGATGATTTTTATTGATTTCTCTATATGTTTGATGTTGTAAGAAGTTTAATGCTAAACAAAAAGAACTTAAATGTGTGTGTTGGTCAGACCCATACCCAATTAACCATAGTTTTCTTTCACGTTTTATGTGTCTTGTTGTCACATAATTGTGTGTGGGTGTGTGTAGTTAAACATATCTTTTTAGAGATAAGGGGTTGGAAGAGTGTCTTACACTACAATATAGTCGTATAGATAGGCTGGACTAGAGAAACTATTCAGTCCAGAGACAACTTTTTCTCCTTAACTATTCACTCGTGAAATCTATTTCTACACCTTTATTCTCACCTATTTACCACTATCACCTCTGCTCAGACGGGACCATAAATATCTTCTAACCTATCTAAAAATATACGACAATCATCAAACTGAAGGACTCCCCTTACTAGAAAAGCTGTTGTAATAGATGTAATTGCTATTGTTGAACAGAATCGACATCATTGCACTCCGGGGAAACCCATAGGTGCTCAGTCTCCCTCAGTATATGTCGAAGAGTGTGAATGCTAACTGTTCCTGTAGCTCGCTGGCTGCATCCTCTCATGCGTCCATCTCTGCTACGATTGTATTTCATAGAGAGTCTGTCTCGTTTCTTTCTTGTTTTTCTCTTCCCAGCCCTTCTTTTTCTGTCTCTCCTCTTCTCTCCCCTACATCTCCTTCTACATTCACGGTTGGTTGATGTAAAGAAACGATATCAAATTGCCAAGAGCCAGAATAAGACAGCGACTGATGATGTTGACCAGAAATTCAACATTATTTCAATAATATATGAGGAAAGCAGCTAAACATGCTTGAGTTTCCAGGAAAGGAAGAGAAAGTTGGATAATACCAGAAACATTAAACACCATAGCGAGGAGAAGAAAAAATGAAAAGAAAGAAAACAGAAGCTAAGTCTCCCAGGTTAAAGGAAATATATAGCGAACAGTACGGTCAGCTGGACAAGGAAGTAAAACATCAAACCGGTGCCAACACAAGGAAATTCCTAGACGATCTTGCAAGACAGGCAGAAGAGGCAGCACTGAGAAATGAACAAACTACAATATATAACTAAAACTATCAGCGGAATCGGGGTGCAAACAATATTACGTTAGCAACAGACAAGCAAGGACACCTCATCATCACAGCAGGGAGCCGCGCTAGCGTAGTGGTTACCACACCGCTCTGGCGACCGGGTGGGTGATCCAGGATCAAACCCGGGCGACGGCATTTGAGGATTTTTCGTCGACCGGGATTTGGACTGGATTAACTCGAGACCTGGCGAGTCCATTTGAAGAAGTGTCGTCGACCAGGGATTGGCGGCTCCTGAGCCGACCCAGCTCTAATGGGTACCTCCGAAATCGACGAGTATCTGCCTGAATGGCGAGGGACACCTGTCTCTGTAGAAGAAAAAAAGGGATACTCACGTAAAATCAATGTCAGGTTAGACATTAATAATAACCTGAGATTTCGCCTCGAGTATTAGTGCGCGTACGAAAAAAAAAAATCATCACAGCACAGGGGCAGGAAACAAGATGGGCAGAGCACTTCAGAGAATCATTGAATAATGAACCACCAGAGACGCAGTTGGATGTTCCTGAGAATGAAAATGATGTAGACGTAAAGATATACATTTCACGAAGAGAAGAAATCAAATCATCACAGCTATCAAAGGGTTAAAGAATGGAAAAGCTCCTGGTCACGACAATTAAAATGCTGCGTTATTTAAGACAGATCCTGAACTAGCAACAGAACTATTAAAACCACTGTTTGCACAAGTCTGGAAAACAGAACACCAACGGAGTTTAATAAAGAAATAATTGTCAAATTGCCCAAGAAGGGCGACCTTGCAGACTGCAACAACTGGAGAGAAATTACTCTCCTGCCAGTTCCTAGTAAAATGCCAGGCAGGATAATTATTCAGAGATTTAAAAAGTAGTAGACCATACACTGAGGAAAGAATAAGCGGGATTCAGAAAGTACAGAAGATGTCCAGATCATATAATCACCCCCAGGAACACTATAGAGCAGTGTTCAGAATGGCAGAGACAGCTATACATTAACTTTTTTGGTTTTGAAAAGGCTTTTGACAGCATACACAGGGACAGCCTATGGAAAATACTGAGGTCTTATGGAATTCCCAGCTGCACTGTTTTTCATCATTATAAGTCTCTATGCTAACTTTACATGTAGCTTTGGGCAGAGCAACCTAACTGATGAGGTGAAGTCAAGAGTACGATAGGGACACCCCTCATCAACAACTTTATGTTTAACAGTCATAGACTGGGTGATGCGCCAAACAACAGAGGACAGTCCAAGAGGAATTAGATGGACACAGTTTTCAACACTGGAAGAAAGATCTAGAATATGCAGATGACATTGCACTACTTGCACTTTCATATCAACACATCCAAGAGAAAAACAGATAGACTGAATAAGTATAGCCATCTGGTGGGTCTGAACATCAGTCTAAAGAAGACAGAGGCCATGACACTCAATGTGGGCAATCCAGAGCCCATAACAAGAAGAAATTAGAAGCTGGAACAGACACATTTACTTTACCTAGGATGCATACTAACACCAGACGGCGGAACAAGCAAGAACATGAACTTACTTACTTACTTAGTCGTTCCCCTTCTACCGTGAGGTGTAGAGGTTTGGAAGAGAGAGCGCCAGACTATTCTATCGGCTGTCTTCCTCCTGGCCTGGTTCCATTCTAGTCCTCGGTCCTTCAAAGATTGTCTAATGTTGTCCTCCCAGCGGACTCTGGGTCGTCCTCGGGGGTCTGGATCCTTGGCTCTTTGTTTCCCATGCTTGTCGTGGTAGCCGATCTTCTCCCATTCTGCAGACATGGCCAAACCATCTTAGTTGGGACTGTTCTACTTGGGTCTGTAGGGGGTGGCATTTTAGGCCTTGACGTATCGTCTGGTTGCGTACCATGTCTCTTCTTGTTACTTCAACCACCTTCCTCAGATACCTCATTTCTGAGCTTTGGATCTGGCTTTTATGGTTTGTAGTCATTGCCCATGACTCGCATCCATATGTCAAGACTGGGACATAGGTGGAGCGGTTTACAGCCATCTTCGTTTTCTTACCAACCTCTCTCTTGCTGAGGAATCCTCGATTTATGGCCTGAAAAAGTCTCCCAGCTGCTGCTTTTCGAGTGGCCAACTCTTCTTTGATGCCTCCCTTTCGGTCTATAATAGCTCCGAGGTATTTAAAGTGGTCGACCTGCTCCAGGACCTGTTCTCTCAGCTTAATCTGATGTCTTCTTTCTTCTCGTGATATCACCATGGATTTTGTTTTAGAGCTGCTTATGACCATCCCTCTCTTCTCCAGCTCTTCCTTCCAGACTTGCAGGTTGGATTGGAGATGTGCCTCTGATTTAGCAATCAGGGCAACATCATCAGCAAATGCCAGCTCTGAAATACATACCTGTCTCATCTTCCAGTACCCCACTGAATACTTTCCCTTTCTCTCCTTACATGCCTTGATGACATCGTCCATAAGGAGTATGAAGAGGTAAGGTGATAGGATATCACCTTGTCTTACACCAGTGGTGGTCCTGAACTCTTCTGACTTATGGTTTGCTGTCCTCACATAATTTCTGCAAGACTTGTAGAAGCGCTGTATAGCATGAATCAGAGGTGCTGGAATATTCTTCCTTGCCAAACAGTCCCAAAGTTTGCTCCAAGGGACCCTGTCAAACGCCTTTTCCAGATCTATGAAACAAAGATGGATCTCACTCTTATACTCAAGGGCCTTTTCACTCAGCTGTCTGAGTGTGAAGATTAGGTCTTGAGTACTTCGGTTTGCTCGGAATCCGCACTGGACCTCATCCAATTGTGGCTCAGCTAGGCGTCGGAGTCTCTGCTCTAGGATTCTAGAGTAGATTTTTCCAGGGACACTGAGAAGGGATATGCCTCTATGGTTTCCACACTGTCGATTGTCACCTTTTTTGAAAATTGGTGTTATGATGGCGATCTCCCAATCCTTTGGTATGGTCGTGTTGCACCATGCTGCCTGTAGGACCCTTAAGAGTAACAGGTCGCCTGATGCTCTCATGTACTTAACCATTTCTGGTGTTATACCATCATGCCCTGCTGCTTTGCCCATCTTGATTTTCTCCAGTGCTGCCTTCAGTTCTTCCATCTTTATGTCATCTTCATCACCATTGGTTTCCTCTTCTGTGCTAGTGGTTATCATTTCTGATGTTTGACCTTGCTCACCATCAAGGAGTTCTGAGAAATATTCTTTCCATCTTTCCATTACTTCCTTCGGGGCAGTAAGCAATTTGCCTTGCTTGTCCTTTATAAATTTGAGAGGGCATTGTTTTTCCTTCCTCATGTTCTTTAGCGTCTTATAGAACAATTTCTGGGTTTCTTGTGCATCTTTTTCTAGCTTTTCTCCAAATTCTTCCCAGGACTTCTGTTTTGCTGCTAGCACTTTGTTCTTCACTTCTGTTCTGAGTGTCACATATTCTCTATATTTTTCCATTTGTCCTGTTGTGTTTTTAGCTCCTAAGTATTGTTTCCATGCCATTTTCTTCTCTCTTATTTTCTCGTTGACTTCCTCTGTCCACCAAGGTGTCCTCTTTCTCTTGTTCCCAAGTCGGACTTCACCACATGCTTCTGCAGCAGCTGTCTTTATGCTATCCTTGAATTTAATCCAGAGGGTTTCCAAGTCATCAGGTTGTTCTTCTGTGTTGCTCACCGCTGCAGCAATAAGCCCCTGATATCTGGTCCTAATTTCTGGCTCTCTCAGCTTGTAGGTCCTAATGCTCATTTCTCCTGCTCGTTTACTTGGTTTCTTGCGTGATGTTGAGCAGTTCCTAGGCTGAGCAACTCTTTCAGTTGTTCGTTTGATTGTTAGCAGGTAGTGATCACTTCCAATCTCTGGCCCCCTCCAGACTCTTGCATCTCGGACATATTTGAATGAGCTTCTCCGAACAATGGCATAGTCGATCACTGACTTCTCATTCTTTGTTGGTTCACATCTAGTGTATGCATGAATGCGCTTATGGGGGAACTTTGTGTTTGTAATGATCAGATTCTGCTCACTGCAGAATCTAAGGAGTCGCTTTCCATTGTCATTGAGAGTATCTTCTCCATATCTTCCGATAACTCCACCCCATCTAGCATGGTCATTTCCAACTCTGGCATTAAAATCTCCGAGCATGATAACTTCATCTAGGCAGTCATCCACTGTCCTTTGAAGCAGCTCGAAAAATTCCTCCTTGACCTCTGCTCTCTCATCCTCATTTGGCCCATACACTATGATCAGAGTGACTATGGTTTCTCCTTCTTTTAGTTTCACAACCATAATGCGCTCTGAGACAAAGTTCCACCCCTTGATACTATCTTTTTGATTTTGGGCCACAATGCAACCCACACCCCCTTTAGCTCTTTCGGATATGGGTACACCGCTGTAGAGCAGAGTGTTGCCATTGAGATCCATGACTCCTTGTCCTTTTTTCTTTGTTTCCGTTATAGCCAGGATTTCTAGTTTTGCTTTCCTCATCTCTTCCACCAGCTCCTCTTCCTTCCCATTTATACTTCTTATGTTCCATGTTCCATAAGTCGTAGTCCGTAGTCCGTTCCAGTTCGTCGCCTTTAGAATCAGTCCGGTTTTCTCTCTTGTGTTACTCGTAATCGTGGTTTAAAGCAAACAGGTGATTGGCCTGTTGTGCCTGTGCATGGTGGAGGGGCTGCCTCCTTACGGCCTCTATGCAGGCCGCCCTCCTCCTTTTTCATCTGGGCTTGGGACCGGCATAGGCGGAGTTAAGAACATGAACAACAGAATGAATAAAGCGAGAACAACCTTTGCTAGTCTAAACAACATCTGGAAGTCTTCCCAGTACAGCACAAACACCAAATTAAGATTATATGAGAGCTGTGTACTTTATGGTGCGAATGCTGGAGAGTAACAGAGAAGGAAAATGTCGAAATTGTCCTCTTTCCATACAATCCGCTTAATGAAATGTCTCCTAATCTTTTGGCCGGAAACCATCAACAACCAAGAACTCCTTACTCGGAGTAACCAGGAGGACATGCACACTATCATAGCTGGCAGACGCTGAAGATGGCTTGGCCACGTCCTCATAAAAGACCCCGATGCCATCACAAGAACAGCTATGCTATGGACCTTTGAAGGAAAGCAAAAGAGAGGCTGACCAAAACCAACTTGGCAGAGAACTGTGGAGGCCGAGATGTAAGGAATGAACCAGAGCTGGCTCACTGCACGAAGGATGGCCATCGACTGAGAAAAAAAGTAGAAGCAGTTGGTTGCTGCCCTACAAGACGCTTCCAAGCGTGATGGCCACTGTCTGCTTTGACAGTTGGCGGTTAAGGATCAAAGAAGAAGAGGAAGAGTACCCGATGAGGCACCTGATGAGACGTATATGTGTTTATTTATTTACTACTCACAGGCCTCGGGTGTCCTTCATTATTTATTTCTAAGATCCAGTACGAATGAAGTTTCTAGCAAATCACTCCATTACGACAATAACTGCTGTCTGACTAGCATTTCCCCAGAGGGCTCACTGAGTGGTCACCTGCTTGGATTGTTTAAAATGTGCAATGTGAGGAAGATCCTGCTGTCAGTCTCTACAAAATTATTGTTGAACTTACATAAACAATAAGAACTTTGTAATGAGCCGTTACTTTGAGTTGGGTTGTAAGGGAGAATGGAACGATCATTGCAGATGCCCCTTTTGAGGAAGCACAGACTATTGTCTCGGTGGTTTCTGTAGCAATTTATTTTACATGATGAAGTTGGCAGTGTCATGCAAACCCTTAGATGCTCATTAAATACTACCGGTAACTAAAGAGTATCATTATTTTCATCATAATTATCATCATCGTCCTCATCATCACCACAATCATCAACATCATTTTCCTTTTCACTCTATACCGAGCATGGAGCGGTAACTATAGCTTTTCCCCTTCAGGAAGCCTATTCCAAATAGTCACATGCTCTTCGGGCGGTGGTTTGTGTACCCGTTAGTTTTACATGATGAAGTTGCCAGCGGCAAAACAATCTCATGTTAGTAGCCTTCTACGACATGCCTGAAAGTTCAATAGTCTTATTCTGTCTTTATCCCTTGTGATGTCGCACTTTGATATTGGTGCAACTACAAGAGTAGTAGTCGCTGGGGATGGCCTATGGAATGTTATCAAGAAGGTCTCCAGAAATTGGCTTGTTAAGACAGAAAGAGACCTATTCGAGGTAAGGACAAGAAGAAGAGAATGCGAATGCTCTCCACTAGATAGCGTTTTCTTTTAAATTATGGAAAGTGTTCTATTTCCCACGACCTTAGTTTCTACCGTTGATCTCGAGGAAAAAAGAGCCCATAATCTCATCTAAATATAGTTTTACCTATATTTTAACTATTTAACACAGACAGCACGAGTGATACATTAACGAACTAGATAACGATGAAACGGTTATTGAGTTTATTAATTAAATATTTGCACATATAGGGTTAATAGAGAAATAAAAGTGATGATGGTGAAAGATAATTCACACATACACACACGCACAGATGAGATATAAATAATGTAGTTAGTTAACTATGAGAATGAAACGATGTGAAGAGTGAAGTAATGATATGATATTTTGAGTGTTACGACACTGACGTCAAATCTACACTGTCTATGTGTCTCTTAATGCTCATCAACTGTATGATGATACACAAGTAAGTATAGACTGTCCAATTTAGGTGTATGATATGTTGTGTGGATTATCTCCAAGACGAGGACGCACCGATGACAACTTTTGCAGGAATGAGAACGTTGACGATATACACTCCTTCAATCGTTTGACAATCTCTGTCTAGTGTTGACAACCAGGTGACATTTGTCTCAGAAAAAGGACTGTCGTCTGATCCCTGAAAGCCACTGGCTAGACTGGAGCTCTTCACAAAATGATCTTATTATGTAAACTCATCAACTTCAGTATGTACTCCTGATTCATAAAATATGCTTTGGAGTGAGTGGAACGTGCTAGCTGTATATGCGACTCTACTTGTAAATATAAAATCTTGATTCATAAAATATGCTTTGGAGTGAGTTGAAATTGTTATAATTATGAGAATCCGTTTGGGAGTATGTACTCTTGACTCAGGGAAGACGTTATTGAGTAAGTTGAACTTGATGTAAGTATGAGAATCAACTTGCTTGTGCGTGCATTAGCTTGACTCAGGCGGTAAGCTGCTGAGTTGAACTGGATGTAAATATGATAATCAACTTCTGAGCAATTGATTACCAGGTGAATGAAATAGCTGCGCATCCACCGTTTAAAAAACGGGGACGAGAAATCGTCCCTTTAACTTAAGAAGTGAAAGATGTCATATTTTGTGAAGTCTGCTCTCCTGACGTACAATTTACTAGCTTCCTTCCGGTTAGAAGCCAAACACGTAATGTGTAGACCTCAGACATCTGTTGGACTGAAGACACACAAAGTGACTTCTTAAGTTTTACATCTAATATAAATGGTTGACTTTCTCTTATAATAATCCTCACTACTGATCTATGTGTTCTTAATTCTCTGGCAATGATTATGGATGACATGAGGTGATGATCTAACAATCTAGATGAGGGTGAAGTATGAAATATGAATTACCTCCTATCATCTTAGAGGAAAATCTTTGATTTAATTAATCACTTACGAGAAGGATTAATTGGAAACTGTCTTCCGCACATTAACTATGATGCTACGGGCAAATAAAGACTAAAGAAAATTATTAATGGTTTTTAAAAGATTTACTCCTTTCCCTTCGCAAATTTCTTAAGAACACTATACAACCATAGATGTGAATTAATTATCCACACAGGAATGAACAAAATTTAATCAGACTAAGCTCTGGGAAAATCTTCTGCCCCACAATGTTGGAAAACCTCGCACTGATTTCATCGCGGCCTTGATTATATCTCTAGGTGCCAATGTGTTCCTACATTGGATGTGTGACGTATAACTCCGCCTACAAACCAATCGCCAAGAGTCCATCTGGTCGCATAGGCCTTGGCTCTCTCTTGTCCCCTGTCAGTGCGCGTCACTGGCTAAAAAGAGGGTAGGTTCTCGCAACCAACTTTCAATGCCGTGCTGCATGTCCGTTTTGCAAGACAAACAGGTGTTTGATGACTAGCCGACTAATGGAGAAACCCACGCCTCCTCTGTCACAAAGCTTTCTGTCTTTTGGTTGCTTCCCGTGTCATTCTCTGCGCGCAATCGTTTAATCTCTCTATCCACTTTCTGCGCTTCACGAGTCCTTTGTTGTCTATTGGCAGCACCGGGTGTCATTGTTTCAATGTGGTACAACTATGGTTTGTTTAAACAGGGGATTAGCAATGAAAAGAGTTCTATCTATTGCCCAGGCGGGCGTTTCCAAAAGTCAAACAATACTCAATACGGCATGTCTCGTGATGTTTACACGGAGCATTAGGTACCAAAGGAATTTGTTCTATAGTGTTTTTCACAAGATTTTGATGGAGCCAGATGTGTTCCGCAAGATAACTCAAGGTTGGGAGACTAAATGAAAGGCGTGTAAAGTTACACTTTAGATATAAGTCGTGATTAACAAAGATTACTATAACCACGATAAAAGAGAGAAAATAAAATTAATAAAATAAGAAAGATGTCGGCAAAGATAGAGAGTGATAAAGATAGACAAACTATACGACATCTGAACCCCCCCCCCCCCCCCCCCCCCCCCCCCCCCAAAAAAAAAAAACAACACCGTCACGTTGTATGCTTACGTTATATTTAACATCGTGTCTTTTCTGTGCTAGGCCAGAAGAAAAACAACCTATAGGACAGTATGGCGTTTTCTCTGGAGATCATCAACACCCCATGGTAGAAGAGGAACTACTAAGTAAGTAAGTCTTTTCTGCGCCATTTTTTTTAGAGTCATATCTGGTTAATTATATAATCTCATCATAAGAGCTTATAAGTTATTATACGTTAACATGAGCCCAAACATTACCATTTCATATTACTGTATATTACAACTGGCATATCGTACAAGATGACTACTATGAGGTTGTACATGTGGCTGGCAACCTCATCATGTCAAACCAATTGCTACATAAATCACCGCTACAAAAGAATGTGAATACATTGTGAACACTTTCTGCAAGATAGCCAGCTACAGTCAATGTTCCATGTTCTATAGTAGCGGTAGGCAACCTAGGAGCGGTGTGGATCGTGTTTAAAAATATCGAGCGTTCAAAAGTTCTACCTTAGTAACATCATGCCTGTTATCAGAGTATTTGGACAGGAATAAATGTAGCCTATATATAAGATTTATCTCTGACGGGTATTCTGCCGAGTGTATTCTGCCGAGTGTATTCTGCCGAGTGTATTCCATCGATATCAGCTGCCACGGCAAGTATGGCAAACTAAGAGCCAGGGATCCAGACCTCCAGGACGACCTGTAGCCCGTTGGGATGACAACCTTGGACCGAGTACTAGAATGGAACCAGGCCAGGAGGAAGACAGCCGATAGGATAATTGGTGGATCCAAGGAGGTGATGACAGGGCGATAGACCCTCCCTTGGAACTTTGAAAATCATTATTTTGTGACAAGAGGCGGATTATTTCTGTATCGGGCGGCCAATTCAAAATTTAAACAAAAAATGTTATGCTGTAATGTAAAATATGTATGAATTCTTTATCAATTTTTGTCCCATTGTAGTTATACCTTGCTTTTATGTAATTATGTTATGTGATCTCTCACACCTTCAGCCCTCCGGCTGTATCATTTCTTCTTCTTAACTTTTCTCTCCGATCGCTTATTAAATGGCAATTTTTGCCCTTTCATTCATTATTTTGCTCTGTGCTGAATCTAGTAAGGTGAATTCTCTAACACTCTACCCCCCTACAGAAGTATCTGATATGGGACTATCTTTATCTCTTACATTTTTGCTTTACCACTCCTAAGACTTTTTTACGTTCCGCCAGGTGAACTGGGGTATTATCCTAACAATACCGGGTCTGTCTCCGGTCAGCGGTAATACGTTTATCTCAGTGAATCAGACTGGCTACCTTTGATAGGAGACGATCGTCGTTTGACAATATGGTCTACTTTTGCTTCTTCTCCTTCTTCTGCTTCTTCTTCTTCTTCTTCTTCTTCTTCTTCTTCTTCTTCTTCTTCTTCTTCTTCTTCTTCTTCTTCTTCTTCTTCTTCTTCTTCTTCTGTTTCTTCTACTTCGTCTCGTCCCATTCGCGCCTTATGGAGCATGTAGCCACTAATGCCGCTGTTCCCCTTGCATAAAGCCTGCCTTAAGACATCAATACCTTTCAGCACCACGTGACGTTGAAGTCAACAACAAAACACAGCACATCTTCCTGACCTGTGCCATTCTTATAAGGTCTTTTTATATTATTTGAATCTCTTTCAATGGGGGTCTGAGTGGCTAAGAGGTATGGCGTCCGCCTCGAGTTCTAGATGTACCAGGTTCAATTCCCAGTTGAGTGAAAGTAATTTATGGAAATTTTTTTCAGACCCAGTATTTGTAATGATGTCATCCCCCCCCCCCCCCCCCCCCCCCCCTGGTCTCCAGGGTAGTGAGATCGGATGCCTAGCCTTCTCGGGTGAGGGCGAAAATAGATAGGAGGTCCCGTGTGCAAGTTGCGCACTGCAGTTGGAAACAGTAAAGAGTAGGCCTTTCAGGCCGCTGCCCTGGTAAAATTAGAAACCTACCTACCACAAAAATATTCATAGAATATGCGATTCCTATATACATGCATTTGGGATTCTCGCTGGTGCTACGGAGTTCGTGAACATTGCTGAGATCCTCCTTGTGTGATCTAAGGGAGGAGATCGGAGCACTGATGGAGTTGTCTGTGTGCAAAGAAGGTAGTCCTTAAAACCAAAACCAAACCAATCTCTTTCATGAATATCTCCAGAGTTATCGTTCTTTCATGAATATCTCTAGAGTTATCGATCTTTCATGAATATCTCTAGAGTTATCGTTCTTTCACGAATATCTCCAGAGTTATCGTTCTTTCATGAATATCTCCAGAGTTACCGTTCTTTCATGAATATCTCCAGAGTTATCGTCTCCATATATACTTTAGTCTCCCTCTATATCTCTCACCCTTGTGATCCTAAACAGGGACTGCCTTGTGATGCTACCAATTATGTGTCTGAGATCCAACGCCAGCGTTTTATCGCCTCTCCTTCAACTATTATTTGTGTGGTTCCTCCCATCAGTTCTACATTAGTTATTTTGTTTTAAAGTTTCAATCCTGTACTATGCAAGCACCCTTCCATGAACGTCTAATATACATATCTAGATGACAATTTTGCTGTTCTTTACGTTTAACAGCCATACAATAGAAGAGTTGAAAAATCTTATTTCTAAGTTGGATTTAATTTCTTTATACAAAATACCTTGAAATTCACACAAACGTTTATCACACAAGCCCCCGTCATTGCTCAGAAAATATCAATCAGACCGTGAAAATTGATTCTCAAACACGTCTAAAATATTGATCTATCGTTGTCGTGGAATGATTTGTTTTGAGGGAGAAAGTGTAAGACTTGGTGGAAGAATAAAGATAATATGTACAGGAAAATCTTCCAGACTGCAGGTTGAATGCACTGTCTCTCCTCGGGAATTAGTGTACTAGAAATTTACTTAAAAAGAGAATTCTGGCAACTAAACCGGATATTTTCTGGACGATAAATTCTTCCTCAGGGATCCCACAAAAGGACTTTGTAAAGCACATAAGGTTGAGAAAGAGATTTGGTGTCCAGCCAACTTTAAAATATCCCGACCCAATAGTGTTTATGAATTATGGCTCTGCCCCCAGGGGTGTAGATTTTAATTACTAAAACTACACAACCCAAATTAAATATTACAAGAAAAATAACAACAGACTCTGTTATGTAGAGTTTACAAAATTCTCACATATATTCAAATGTACAACTATAAGATATGTTCCCTAATCTATGAATGGTTCTGAACCATTTCAGAATGAATTTGTCATGTTACTATGCCGTAGTGATTTTGCTGGCATTTTAAATTACTCATCTCAGATGCTGCTGAATTTATGTTGTCTTGTTGCCAGGGAGTTCAATCTGTCCCAGCACTCAAGGTCCAGTATGACAAGTTCTTTTTAGGGTTTCAGAGGATGGCAGGTTGCTTCCTCTGTCTTGACACAGGGCTCATCACCAACTGGGATGGAGTATGTCTGCCATCGAGAACACTGCATATGCTTAGGTCTCTTGGTAGGACAACCTCGCTCAACCAGCCACTGTTGTTTTAAAATGACCGGGCTTCTCTGTATTTCTTAGGAGCAACCATTCAAGGCGGTCTGCCAGTCTAGGCTGCCGCTTCAAGAATCCCGCCTGAATTCACTCCAGGGTTCTGTTTGGTGGCTTTAATTTGCCTACGTTGTGGGTGGGTGGACCTGAACTATTGTTGACATTACGTTCCATACGCAACCACACACACACAGTTGGCCGGTACTTGGCATTTGGATACCAGGCGATAAAGGAAAACTCCTTGCTGGTTGCTGAGGTGTCACAGAACACTACGACTGCCTTCCAGTGTGCTATTACCGCGGTTAAAAGTTCACAGCGAAGAGTCAACGACTTTTTGCCAGTAAAACATAGAACAAAGAGAAAGGAATTTCATTCAGAAGAAAATATGGGAGATCTGAATTTAGACGAGTGGTGGATTTTCTAGAGGAAAGAGAACTGGTATGATAACAGATTGACAGAGAGAAAGTAAGGCGATTTACACTTCGTGACAATCGTGTCCCAACAAAAATGAATAATTCTGGAGAAACATTTAACAATCGCTTTTAGCATCAGCCTTCAGTTCCCCAAGGAGCATAGGCCTTCAACAAGCTTATGCAAAATCTTCCTGTCCCATGCCATCAGGTCACGGTATTTTCATGTTTTCCTCATTTATTTCATGGAGCCTTTCATTTCTCATCTCCAAGTGTTCTTTGGTCTCCCTGTACCTCTCATACACTGGTGATTCCAGAACAAGTTCTGTCTTGCAAAACTATCAAAACGTTTCTCAGTGTGTGTCCTATTTAACGCCAAGATCTTCTTCTATCTTATTCCACTGGCACTTGTCCGGTTCTTCTCATCAGTTCCACATTAGTTATCGTGTCGTAACACTTCAATTTTTCTATTCTACGCAAATACTCATTTTCGAACGTCTGTAGCTTCTTGCTTGTTGATCCTCGGGTCATCAAGCTGTTTAATCAGAGTAAAAAAAAACTTCACTCATGTCTGAAGTCGGTGTCTAAACAATCCATTCTATAACCATTAAGGAGAGAGTTTGTGACAGGAGGCATCCCTGCCACGCTCCAGTTCTTGTACCAAACGGCTCACTTGGTTGCCTTTCATAAAGAACTATGCAGGCATTTTCTTTGTATTTTTTGTTTATTAAGTTAATGATCTTCAAGAGAATTCTATGTCACGGATTGCCTCCCCATAGCTCTGCTGTAGTGGTCCAACAGTTGCAAAAATTCAAGAATAACTAATCTTCAAAGGTGTCTACTTCCACACAAGATTACTCTTGGCAGAATTGTAGATAGAAGGAGCAGCTGGGAGACATTTTCAGGCCATAAATCGAGGATTCCTCAGCAAGAAAGAGGTTGGTAAGAAAACGAAGATTGCATACCGCTCCACCTATGTCCCAGTCTTGACATATGGATGCGTGTCATGGGCAATGACTACAACCCACAAAAGCCAGATCCAAACTTCAGAAATGAGGTATCTGAGGAAGGTGGTTGAAGTAACAAGAAGAGACATGGTCCGCAACCAGACGATACGTCAAGGCCTAAAATCCCACCCCCTGCAGACCCAAGTAGAACAGTCCCAACTAAGATGGTTCGGCTATGTCTGCATAATGGGAGAATATCGGCTACCACGACAAGTATAGGAAACAAAGAGCCAGGGATCCAGACCCCCAGGACGACCCAGAGTCCGCTGGGAGGACAACATTAAACAATCTTTGAAGGACCGAGGACTAGAATAGAACCAGGCCAGGAGGAAGACAGCCGATAGGATAGTCTGGCGCTCTCTCTTTCAAACCTCTATACCTCACGGTAGAAGGGACCGACTAAGTAAGTAAGTAAGAATTGTAGATCGAAGGGTATTGATGCTTCTACGTCCAGGGAGTCTTCTACAAGATATTTAGAAAAAGCGAGAACAATGCTGCATTGGCTGAGCATGGTAACTCTAGTATCTGCCGTAAACTATTGTGAAGGATTATGTAAATTAAATTTTATCCCGGACGAGCCCCCAATTTGTCAAGGGTTGACTCCACTCAGACTCTGGGATAGCTTCATGTTGTACCCCTTCCTATCAAAGCCACATGTAGCTACTAACGATTCAAACCTAGAGAGATAGATTTCTATTTCTTCTGAAACCTCATAGTAGACATCTAATTGAAAAGAGGTCGCACAAGGGGCGGCTGCCTGAGATATGTTTTCCTCATCGCTGCCTTGAGAACTTCCAGACCCGTCAGCGCTAAAACTAGATTCGACTTTTCTTCCCTCAATCTCTAATACTTTCAGTCTAATCTGGTGGACTTTGTCGGCCTATTACCTGGCGAATACCCTCTCCTGTTCATCCTTCTTCTCTTCAAATGCTCTCTCTGTTTCTCTTTCCGTCCTCTCCTTTTCCTTCTCTTCGGCTTCCTGTTCCCCTTGCTTCTCTATTTCTTTGGCCTGGGCCTTTTCGTGTTCACTGGCCCATTTCCTCTATTCACGTTCAACAGCTTTCTCGGCTTTCCTTTGTTCGGCTTTAAACGAACAAGCAAACAAAATATGTGAGAGTTTGATCGGTCATGCTCAGTTCCTTAGCGACATTCAGATAAAAAGTATGGAGATTTTGGGTCTCGGTCATTCTGAGCAAAAAGTCTGTTTACAAAGCTACACAAAAATTGCTTCTTAACTAGTAGAACTTCAAATCATAACACCGAATTAGCCACAGCAAGCATACGTCTTATTTCGCGTTACTTTTTGTTGCGTTGTCATTATATTATGTCATCTGTGGGACCCAAAGACGCAGCAATATAGAACGCAGTCAGTAACTTATAGCTTGACTGCTTGCGTCATGGTCAGCGAACCAGAGCTGACCAAGACCCTAGTCCACCTCCACGTGGTGGTCCTGGAAACAGGCTGCATCACTGCAGTCTGATTGAGAGAGTAGGGATCGAAGAGGGAAGGCAAACCCGGTCCCAAAAAAATGCTGTTCTGAAGTCGGATGTGCCAGCCGAAAGGCGCAGATATCGCAGCTCCGCTGTAAACAGACACAACGCAACCAACGTCATTTTCAGGACGAACAAGGGAGAAGAAGAAGATATTATGTCATCTGTAAATTCTTGAAGAGTTGGGGTACTGTACGAAGGATGGCCGCCGACCGAGCAAAGTGGAATCAATTTGTTGTTGCCCTACAAGACGCCACTAGGCGTGATGGCCACTGACTGCTTTGACGGTCGGCGGCTAAGGATCAAAGAAGAAGAAGAAATTCTTGAGCTACTCTGGCCAAGTTAGTGTAGGGACATACAGCTGACCAACGCACACAGCAATACACCAAAATTATCCAGATCACCACCACGGCCAAGTGGACAGTTAAATAACGTTTATTAACATAAACACAGCTACATAGGTATCAACTTGGAAGCCATTACAGCGTATGGCATAATATGTATATATATATATATATATATATATATATATATATATATATATATATATATATATATATATATATATATATATATATATTCTTCTTCTTCTTCCGTCCTTAGCCACCGACCGTCAAAGCAGTCAGTGGCCATTACGCCTAGTGGCGTCTTAGGGCAACAGCAGATAGGTTTTCTTTGCCATTGTTTCCCATCACGCCTATTGGCGTCTTTAGGGCAACGGCAAATCAATCCATTTGCTGTTGTTTCCGTAATCGAAGTGACTGGCAAACGGGTGATCAGCCCGTTGGTATATATATATATATATATATATATATATATATATATATATATATATATATATATCGTCCTCAGTATCAGTATGTAGCGTCAGTAGCTAGTACACTGTCTCGGACAGTTTTCCTCATATTTATTTAATCAGTTCAAAGAAATACATACTTCCTTTCACATGCATATATCTAGTACCCCTCACAAAAGGTCTTGAAGTACAGAAATTGGTATCGTATAGGAATCAATCACAAAATCATATAAATCTCAGGAGCTTAAACACAATACGTCCACTCGCCATGAAAATACACCATAGCCCCCTTCCTTCTCTCCCACCAGTCACTTGTCTCACGAAACTCAGCCACGCATGACGGCTTAAGTTAGCTCACCCGTCTTTTCCAGTGACCCGTGTAAAAATAAACAAACACAAAGCCACGCTGACCTAACGCTATATAATACACACCTGTTATGAATTCTAATCATAACACTTTTGTTACATAAAATTGTGTTTCTTTCCAATTATTCAATTATTCTTGGCACATTTTTTAAACTGTTATTTACGAAAAATGTATCTTATATTATAAAGTATGCTTAGATTTATCAAAAAAATATACTCCGATAATGTTCTTCATTAAATCTGAAATTGATGTCGGTCATGTCTAGGGGAATACCTAGGCAGGTTCTATAATCTGGAACGAGGTCTGCAAGGTGTTTTATCAAACTTGTGAGTCTGAGTTCAATCCCGGACGAGCCCTAATTTGTCGCAGGTTGCCTATCCTTAGCCCTGCAGTAGTGGTCCAACAATAGCCGATACACAAGAGTAACTAATGTGGGTCTTCAAAGGTGTCTACCTTTGCACAAGATTACTCTTGGAAGAGTTGTAGATAGAAGGATAATAATGCTTCTACCTCCAGGGAGTCGTCACAAGATATTCAGAAAAGCGAGAACGATGCTGCATTGGCTGAGCACGTTAACTCTAGTATCTGCGATCAACTTTTGTGAAGGATTATGTAATATAATTTTAGCTCGTACAAGCCACAGCTGAGTTAATCCAGCGAATTTGCTCTTATAATTATTGTATAGCTTTGCTTAAGTGTATTTAAGAAATGGTATGAGACATACGGTTGTAGTACATTCAAACTGATTAAATCAACTTTAGATTTGTTTTTATACAAGTAGCAAATTTAATAATCAATTAGGTTTTAATAGTTATAAAATGAATAACTCCTTATAGAAAAAGTTGTCATCACTGTGTGATGTTATGGCGTAAAAAATTGGATAATTCACTTGGCAGCTTTTATGTTTCTACTTAGCTGCCAATGAGTGTGTCTGTTCTGCTCAGCTGACTTTTGGTTCTTTGTAGATGGAGGGCTGGATCACTCACGTACCTGTTCAATGTTGTAGGGAGCAGCACGTTCCCAGAAGCGTCAGGGGGTGTCTACGAAGTTGGTCCCGCGTCTCTAAGACCCGTCTGATAATAGTGTCTAGCGTAGACGTCAGGCCACTTATACCCTCACTTGTTCCAGAGATAGTACCCTCAACTGGTACCACCAACTAGTATCACAAAAGAAGAGAACAAATACCCTCTTGAGTATTTAGTCTCCCGACACATACTTATGTGTCCCCTCTTCCTACTCCACCATCGAATCTACTTTCAGAACTTTTACCCTCTTTGGGAATTAATTTTAATCCCCGTGAGCGAAAATCTTTCTTTACATTTGAATTGAAGAGATGTATATTTAACTTTATGTTGATTGAAAAGGCTAACAATATAAATTGAATATGTTTCCATTTTCCTTTATCATGTTTGAAAATGTTAACAATACAGATTGAATATGTTTACATTTACATCTACGCTGACTGAAAATGTTAATAACATAGATTACGTACATCATTTCTTTCATCATTCACCCCCTGCTCCATATGGAACTTAGGACTACCTCTACTTTTCGTTCTCTGTAAGAAACTCGCAATAAAGCTGTCACCAGCCCTGGCAGTGGTGGTTCATGAAATCATCATTCTATATGCTGAGGTTGCCAGCTTCAAATGACGTGGACATCAACTAGCAATTTTCACAAATTAATATTCACATGTCAGTATATACATATTACTTCACATGTTAATAATGCAAAGTATAGAATTTAAATTGTACAACTTACGCCATTCTTTAGGCTCTCAGACTGCTGGCTCAGAGAAATAAAGGCAGCTTGACGATGGGCCTGGGCTGGGGTGTTGTTATTTTAGCATTAAGTTCCCATTTATGACTTTGTATTACAGTTTCCTAGGCTTCCGTTTTCCGTGTTAAAACGGTAGTTTTCCTGGGCTCTAAGTCCTCAAGAAGTTCAAACAAGGTCCGGTCTGATTAATGAAACCTGATGCTATTCTTAACTCTGGCACGGTCTGGTTGTCTTCTTGGCTCGAGGTGAATTTTCACAGTGCTCTAAACTGACTAGAGTGTCAGGTTATATTACACTTCGCTTCCCCCGCAGTATTTTATTACGATTTAGGTAGGGTCCAATCAATAATTTTATTCTTCCTGTGTTTCGAATACCCTCCAATCGTTTCAAAACGTGTGCGTTTTGGTGGGAAGATTTCAAAATATTTGCACTAGGAAATTTCTATGCGATAGTGCAAAGGTCATGTCTTTCAAATATGGAAGTGAGATTTCTATACTATTTTCGTCAGTGATTACAAATAACGTTTTACTTTTATCTCAAATAATATCTTCGTAATAATTCTGCCGGAAGCTATTACAACATTCCGTCTTGCAGGTGCATGTCTTTAATATGTCCGCAGACGGGTAATTTATCTCCCCGTTCTTGTGCAAACACCGACCCTTGTGTACCCATCTGGGCTGTGACTCTGCACGATAGTAATTAGTGAATCACAATATCAGCTCTACATAAACTGGCAGGGCGTACGTCGTGCTAATCAGGCGCGGCCAAGGTCTGGTACACGAGAATTTAACTAACATGACTGTCGTTCAATATTGCATCACCTGTCTCCTCTATCAGCAGGGATGTCAGGTAAACAGACAAGACGATTTATCACCGAAGGGAATCTAAAATTGATATAAAAATAGCTAATATCTGCTTGATAGCAGAGAAGGAAATGGTGCCGACCACTCGAAAATTGCACTTAAGCAGTACTCACAATAAATGTAACTGACTACTGCCGGTGAGGAGAAGAGGTAAACCCAATAATTCCGTCACACTCAATAACGCCTCAACAATTTCCAAAGTGGTTCTATGTCTGCGCTGTCGTTTGTCGTACTTAACAAATCCAATGTAAAAAGGTGAGTTCAATGTCACGCTTTGTTCACCTAAAGCTTTATTTGTAAGTCACTCTTTGCACTGCACAAAGTGATCATGCATCGATTGACTCATAATTTATTGATAAACAATTCGCCACTTGTGGCTCTTGGTAAAATGGACGCCCAGCCCGATCCCAGCTATTTAGGACAAGGACAGGGTTTCTTAACTTGTGGTCCTCGGACCCCTTGTGTGACAGTCAATGAATTTTAGGGGGTCCGTGTACATAACTTAAAATATATAAAGTCAAATTTTTTATTATGCTTTTATGTACATTTTTTCCCACGACGATGTCCATAGTCTTCATTGTACACTCTAAGGAATCCATACTCTTCATTGTACAATCTAAGGGGTTCATAGTCTTAATTGGACAATCAAAGGGCTTCATAGTCTTAATTGGACAATCAAATTAGTCCATAGACTTCATCGGACAATCAAAGAGGTTCATAGTCTTAATTGTACAATCACAGGGGTTCATATTCTTAATTGTACAATCACAGGGGTTCATAGTCTTAATTACGCTATTAAATTAGGCCATAGCCTTCATCGGACAATCAATGGAGTGCATGGCCAAAAAAAAGAAGAAGAAGAAACACTGCATTAGGATATTATTAGCCAGCGCACATAAACGAAGTAGAACTTACCATATTTGGTAGTGATGACTCGAAAATCTATGTAGAGCAAAATATGGGAAATGGTAATTTGTAGTTCTCTTTGGATGAAAGGTGGGAGCAAATTTTATGGCTTTATTGATTTCATTAGTATGGACTCCTAAAGCTTTGATCAAAAACAAAATATTAATGTATACGAGGAATATAATCCATAACATTTTTGTAGTTTTACAGAAATTCTCGGCTCACTTATTTTAAAAGGTGCTTCACTTCGTTTGATGTAACAGAGGGAACTGTTTATTAAATAAGCATACGGGTTATGATCTAGCTGTACCGTATCTAGCGGAGAGACTGATATTGATGGACACATATCAATATGACTATTCCTTTCCTTCTCCATCCTTTATTGCTTTGTTGTTTTTCGTTTTTTGTTGTTCTTTTCTTTTTTTTTTTTCAATATTTTTTTCATCTGCCGTTCGTTTGCTACCTCTCTACGTATCTGTATGTGTTTCTTTCTTTCGTTCTTTCTTCTTTTATTTATTTTTACGACCTACCTACCTTCGTACGTACACATATACCTACCTGCCTACTTAATTACGAACCAACCTCCCTGCCCGCCAACCTACTTACATATCTATCTATCTATCTATCTATCTATCTATCTATCTATCTATCTATCTATCTATCTATCTATCTATCTATCTATCTATCTATCTATCTATCTATCTATCTATCTGTCTGTCTGTCTGTCTGTCTGTCTGTCTGTCTGTCTGTCTGTCTGTCTGTCTGTCTGTCTGTCCGTCCGTCCGTCCGTCCGTCCGTCCGTCCGTCCGTCCGTCCGTCCGTCCGTCCGTCCGTCCGTCTATCTATCTATCTATCTATCTATCTATCTATCTATCTATCTATCTATCTATCTATCTATCTATCTATCTATCTATCTATCTATCTATCTATCTATCTATCTATCTATCTATCTATCTATCTATCTATCTATCAGTCTATCAGTCTATCAGTCTATCAGTCTATCAGTCTAATCTATCTATCTATCTATCTATCTATCTATCTATCTATCTATCTATCTATCTATCTATCTATCTATCTATCTATCTATCTATCTATCTATCTATCTATCTATCTATCTATCTATCTATCTAGCCTAAGGAAAATTCTCCGAATCTTTTGGCCAAATACCATCAGCAACCAAGAAATACTTATTCGGAGTAACCAGGAGGACATGCACACCATCATAGCTGGCAGACGCTGGAGTTGGGTTGGCCACGTCCTCAGAAGGGACCCTGATACCATCACAAGAACAGCTATACTATGGACCCCCGAGGGAAAGCGAAAGAGAGGCCGACCAAAAACATCTTGGCGGAGAACTATGAAAGCCGAGAGGAAAAGAATGAACCAGAGTTGGGGCACTGTACGAAGGATGGCCGCCGACCTAGCAACGTGGAATCAAATTGTTGCAGCCCTACAGGAAGCCACCAGGCGTGATGGCCGCTGACTGCTTTGACGGTTGGCGGTTATGGATCAAAAAAGAGAAGAAGATATCTCAAATGTGAGTACAACTTGAGTTTTGAAATTTTGCTGTTTCATTTGTTAATATATGATAATGATTTTATACTAACATAATTTTGATTGGTTTGATATCTGAGTTTTTTGGATTTTAACATACCAATCGACAAACAAAAAGTTGAAATTTGTATGTGGGGTATCTTAGCTATTTCTTAACAATTTTGTAGTTTGGTAACATATATCCTTTATTTTAGTTTATTTTTCTGAGCACTTTGTGTACAGCATGTGGCTCAAAATTCACTGCTGTATCACTAATAGTTTTTGAAAAATCATGGGCTACATGCCCACATTTGTGTGAAAAATGCGGTTTTGAGAAAATTAAGAAAAAAGGGAAGAATTACATTTTTACACAACATTGCTCCCTCAGTATCCTCCTGCTATGTAGGAATCATCTCTGGTATTTTCCTTTATTGATTTCATGGGCTGTTTCATACTTCGCAGCTTACTTTTCATTAAATTCTTCATTTCAGCAGACTGTATGCGCTTTTAGTCAGTTTCCGAAAAATACATCTTTTCTCTGGTAGACACATGTACTATGTGGGGGGAAGAGATTGCTCTACCCTCAGCAGACTCAGTATATGTTGGAGATGCTTTGCTCTCAATATTCACAAGATTAGGATTAGGATTCCCTTATCAGATATGAACTGACAATGGTTCACTGTTCAGAGGGAAACTGATGGAGGAAGTTTTTAGGATTTTTCAAAAATTACTCGTTAGCACATCTTATCATCCACAATCCAATGGAAAAGTGGAAAGATATAACGTGACTCTACTTACAATTTTACAGAAGCTCGCACAGGAGAAACCAGAATCCTGAGATTCGTTCTTACCTGCAGCTTTCTTTGCGTATAAGGAGGTGCCCCACCACTCTACTGGAATACCTCCAGCCACGTTATTATTTGGACGCTTGCATGGCTAGGCGTGGTTGTCGCACGGAAGGTCCAGGGTTCAAATCCTGGGTAAGCCACTCATGTCTGTTGTTTTTCTGTTGTCTAGTGTTCTACTTCTTTATTTCCTACGAGTGCCTGATAACATACCTTTATGTTTGTCTCATATTAATTTAATGCAAAGTTGGGGCCAGCGTTGCCACTCCTAGGTGGATTCACCTAGATCTAAACTGTTTAGACCCGTCTAGGTGTCATTTTTCCACCATTAGTTAAAGAACGCAAGCTAGATTCGGTTTTCGGTCCTAAAATGGTCCGAAATAGCCCCAAAATCGCCCAAAGTACCCCAAGTAGCCCAATGTAGGTATATCTAGATTTTAAAAAAAATACCATATAGATTTTTATTTTTCAAAATTCTCAGTTGTAACACTGTTCGAAGGTGTGACGAAATGGATCTGTGTACCCCACGCTCAAATAATTTCCCTGCTTGAAAAATCTAATAACCGCCTATAAATACTACTACTATTATACTTGGATATTTGCCTAGGACAGGGGCAAACCGTACCACTACAAAAAAAAAAAAAAGTAGGAAATTAACTAACTTGTAAAATCTATTAATAACTACAGCCTCAGCAACGGTTACTAGGGCCATCGCCAACTAACAATTTGAATTTCAAACACTAAACGCGGGGTAAGTCCCATCCCCTAACACAGACGCGCAAACTCCACCCGCCCCAATTAAATGTGAATGACCGCTGTACGATTTAGCCGTTAGAGAGAAAAGAAAAAAAGTTGTCACCTCGTTCTATAGGGGAAGAGGAGAGGTGGATTTAACAGAAAAATCTAGCCTAGCGATACTGAAACTAAAAGACCAAATTTGTGCAGGTAGAGAAAGGGGTAGGACTGGAAAACTTAGAATATTTATTTCTTCATAAAACGAAAGAGAGTAAATAAAAGAGATGCTTTGACAGTAGAGCAATATTGTTTAAAATAATATCGTATAGTAACTTATCTGGATTTAGAGCAAGTATTTCCTTAATATGGTATCTTAGTGAAAAGAGTCCCATAATAAAAAGGAAAAGTACGAAGATGAAAACGAAGATAAAGAAGAAAGTAACACCCATCTAGAGGGATAGATGACAGTAGTCTGATCAATAATCACTTTAAATATTTAAAATCGCCCAAGTAATAACAGAGATAAGGTAGAAATAAACATTGAGACAGACCGACAGACTCACTGATAACCTTGCTCAGTTTTGAAAATCTTCGCACAAAAAGTCAATTCCGTTTGACTTGATTGGATTGGGTAAGGGTAGTTAGGAAAGGGGAGATGTCACAAAAGATCTGCCCGCTAACGCGAAACATATCCTTACACAGTAATATTAAAATCAAACTGGCCAACGCATTGATAAACACCCAAAATGTTTGAGGTTTTCAAAAAAGAGTCAAATTCTGGACGCGTTGTTCCACTGGCTGGCAAGATTGATAATAGGAAAAGAATACAAGGCTAGTACGCCATTTAGAAATTTATATTCGCAGTGCTAAGATGAGATCAGAAGGGGAGCTTGCCTGAATGTTTTACCTTCTGGACAACGGCAGTTTAACTTGTGCCATTATTCTGCTAGTCATCTTGTGTATTGTGTAACATATTTCATTGATTGCGGTAAGAGAAATCATTTATTAATATTCGTATTAATGTGTAGAGGCTAACCCAGATAGGACGCCCACAAATTTTGTGTTGTGCGACATTGCTATCGTGGAAGCTTATGACATCCTAAGGGAGCATATGCATGCCTAAGCAGACTTTTGAAGCAGAAAACAAAAAAAAAGTAAATTGTGTTTGAATATTGCCATGCATAACAAAATATTTTGACTATAAGACCAGAAAGCCAGTGGCAGTTTTCTACAGGCCACAATGTTCTAAGAAACCTTAGAAAAAATAAATAAGATGTCATACTGCCAGAAGTAACACATTATTAAAAAAGAAACAGAACGGAGTATACCCCAGCTGATGAAATAGAAAATAATCCAAGATTTAGGTGGCAGAGGCGTTGAAGCATGTGGGAAGGAGAAGGTACACCATTAGTATAATTAACTGTTCGTGTGAAATGTTGAGAAGACCCGTCTCTCCCATTAGTGACCTTGTGTAAGACACTATTTCGTCAGCAGGGAAGACCAGTATAGGAACATTTTAGTTAATAATTTAAAAGACAAAATGTCCCTCATATATTTTTAAAAGTTATATATATATATATATATATATATATATATATATATATATATATATATATATATATATATATATATATATATATATATATATATATATATATATATATATATATATATATATATATATATATATATATATATATGTATATATGTATATATATATATATATGTATATGTATATATGTATATATATATATATTTATATATATATATATATATATATATATATATATATATATATATATATATATATATATATATATATATATATATATATATATATATATATATATATATATATATATATATATATATATATATATATGTATGTATATATATATATATATATATATATATATATATATATATATATATATATATATATATATATATATATATATATATATATATATATATATATATATATATATATATATATATATATATATATATATATATATATATATATATATATATATATATATATATATATATATATATATATATATATATATATATATATATATATATATATATATATATATATATATATATATATATATATATATATATATATATATATATATATCCACATTTATTTTGAGTTGAACCTTCCTGGGCCAAAAGAATTCAAGGTTCAGGAAATTAAATTGTACATTAACTTTAAAACTTTAACCACTGTCTTACTTGAGTTATTACATTGAGTTACAGTTGTGTTTGTTTAAAGTATCATCATACATCACGCTTGCATTACCCTAGACACCTAGCCTTATAATGAAATAAAATAGAACCAAAAATAATACACCGAGTGAGATCATAGGGTGGTAGCAGTTAGGTACCCTGAGAACTCATCAACTTTCAACTATTAGACTCAGGGATTTACATAGCTTGACCTCACTCTGTAGACACTTAATATTTATCATCTGTAACATCTAAATCCACCACAGAAGGCCACTCGAGAAAAGCCTTCAAAGTGACTTTCTACGCACTCTCAACAGATATTTTAAACCGTGAATTTAATTTCACTAGTGTTTAGATTCCTGCGTGCAGAGTTCCATTGCAGAAGACCCTGAGCAAGGTAGAGCTTCGTCTCCTCACCTTAACGCCTAACTGAGATAGAAAAAATCAGTCAACAATATTTGAGTATTTGACACAGTCTACTGAAGTGCCTACTCGTGTGGTGTCCGAACCTGGTAGTGACAGCACGGGGAATATACTCCAAATCTATTGAATTAAGTTAAAAAGGCAGACTGCCTACATTGGAGTCATAAGATTCGTTTCAAATAAAAGTATCCTAGAGAAAGTCTTCACGTTATACTGGCTGCACCAATCCAATACAATACCAGCACTACAACCAACAATCCTGTACGGTATCCCGTAAATACGTACAGTGATACATTAGTTCAGTATCCTGCAGCGTATGCATACTTATATATCCTCACGAGATGGGTATCTCCAAATACCCGACTGATTCCATACAAGCGGATGCATCCATTTTCAAGTTTATAGTCTCATAATAATATACGTGAAAATTTTCGATCTTTCATCATTGTGCAGACATATTGAACATTAAGTCACTTTTCATTACATTACGTGGAGTCCTAACCCAAGCAGAATCTAAATCGGACACTAGAGTCTATCCTAATGATCACTCGATACACACAAGTCAATATAGTTTAGTCGATAGTACATAATTAATTATTATATCACCTTATCATATCATCATCATCATGATTTGTTAATGTTCTTTGTTCTTTATATTATTCTTGTAATAATTGTGTTGTTGTTACACTAGTTGATATAGATTAAATATGAGCATTAGTGGTGTTAGCTTACTGCACTCGTGGCCAAGTTCTTCACTCATGCTGTCGTGTTTGTGCGTCTATTGTCAATGCTTCCTATCTACCAAGGGAATTAGGGGGGGGGGGGGGGGGGGGGGGCTATCTTTAATAATCTTCATCAAGATACGGGGAAGAGTGGGAACCCGAGTTCAACCTCAGAATTTCTTCAACTTTATCGCTGTGACGATACGGTTGCACGATCTCAAGTCCACTTCGGCAGGATTGCATTACATTCCCGTGGGAGTGATATTTTCTTTCCCCTGTCATTATAATGTGGCATATTTTATGCACCATCATTTATTCTATATGCTGGATCTAATAGGGTGAAGTCTCTAACACTCCACACCCCTACGGAAGTATAGGCCATGGGACTATCTTTAATTTTCACATGTTTGCTTTGAGCCGATCCCAGACAGAACTACAATTAAGCCATGTATTTTGACCAATCAGCGACTGATAAGTTTTTGCTTCATTCGTCTGGCCACGTTTGACAGAGATGGTCATCTCTATTGATCCATTCGAACGTGACGGTCCGCCACTGGACTCCAGATGGCCAGCGACTATCCCTATGTTTGCACAAGACGAGAGATAGTGAGTTAATCGCTTCCGATGTAGGTTCTGTATCGAGATTACAGATAAATCTGTCTGGAAATTCACTATTTGCAGACTATGGCCACTGACTGCTTTGACGGTCGGCTGCTAAGGATCAAAGAAGAAGAAAAGAAGCATCTGGGCAGTATCAGTGCACAACATTTGTTGTGAAGATAGCTCAAGATGCCGGCGGAAGTCTGACGCAACGATATGAAGAGGTCACGCGTGGATATTAAATTTAATATTTTGAAACACGTGAGGGTGTTTTTTTTTAATTTGAAAAAACCCTACCCACGTAGTGCTGAACGAGATTCAATTGGACTGGTTGATTTGAAAGGCCGAATTATTACTCTTAAGGGTCCTACAGGCAGCGTGGTGCAACAAGATCATGCCAAAGGACTGGGAGATTGCCATCATAACACCAATTTTTAAAAAGGGTGACAATCGACAATGTGGAAACGATAGAGGCATATCCCTTCTCTGTGTCCCTGGTAAAAACTACTCTAGAATCCTGGAGCAAAGACTCGGACGCCTAGCTGAGCCATAATTGGATGAGGTCCATTGCGGATTCCGAGCAAACCAAAGTACTCTAGACCTAATCTTCACACTCAGGCAGCTGAGTGAAAAAGCCCTTGAGTATAAGAGTGAGATCCATCTTTGTTTCATAGATCTGGAAAAGGCTATTGACAGGGTCCCCTGGAGCAAACTTTGGGACTGTTTGGCAAGGAAGAACATTCCAGCCCCTCTGATTCATGCTATACAGAGTTTCTACAAGTCTTGCAGAAATTATGTGAGGACAGTGATACCCTGTCACCTTATCTTTTCATAATGTCTGTGGCCTAATGGATATGAACGCAGTTTCATAATCCAGATATACCAGATTCGAAACCTGCTGCAGGCGGTTTGGTAGCAGATCGCTTTGTGTGGATTTTTAACAATGGTATAAGCGCCGTACCGTTCAGAAAGCAATGGCAAACTACTGAATGAAAAAAATTGCCTAGAAAAATCACAAACAGCCAATAAAAGCTGGGATTGATTGCCACGTCCTGTAAAGGATAAGCAACTAACTTATCTTTTCATACTCCTCATGGACGATGTTATACGTCATGTAAGGAGAGAACAAGAAAGTATTCAGTGGGGTACTGGAAGATGAGACAGGTATGTATTTCAGAGCTGGCATTTGCTGATGATGTTGCCCTGATTGCTAAATCAGAGGCACATCTCCAATCCAACCTGCAAGTCTGGAAGGAAGAGCTGAAGAAGAGAGGGGTGGTCATAAGCAGCTCTAAAACAAAATCCATGGTGATATCACGAGAAAAAAGAAGACATCAGATTAAGCTGGGAGAACAGATCCTGGAGCAGGTCGACCACTTTATGTCCCAGTCTTGACATATGGATGCGAGTCATGGGCAATGACTACAATCCATAAAAGCAAAATCCAAACCTCAGAAAAGAGGTATCTGAGGAAGATGGTTGAAGTAACAAGAAGAGACATGGTCCTCAACCAGACGATACGTCAAGGCCTAAAATCCCACCCCCTGCAGACCCAAGTAGAACAGTTCCAACTGAGATGGTTTGGCTATGTCTGCAGAATGGGAGAAGATCGGCTACCACGACAAGCATGGGAAACAAAGAGCCAGGGATCCAGACCCCCCAGGACGACCCAGAGTCCGCTGGGAGGACAACATTAGACAATCTTTGAAGGACCGAGGACTAGAATAGAACCAGGCCAGGAGGAAGACAGCCGATAGGATAGTCTGGCGCTCTCTCTTCCAAACCTACTACACCTCACGGTAGAACGAGAACAACTAAGTAAGTAAGTAAGATTTGAAAGGCTGGAATATACAACGTATCACATTGGAAAATTAGGCGGAAACACAGCTGGAATTTGAACTGAGGATTGTGAGATATCATCATCATGTAGCATGTCCTTTGCAGAACGTCGCTCTCATCACAGCCTACCTGAAAGAGTCTCGATCTCTAGCCACCCCTCCTGCCTCCTCCATTGTCATGTTCGAGGTGTCTTCAAGATCCTTGTCCACCGTCGTCTTGGTCGGCCCCTGCCTCGCCTTCCAGGTACTACACCCTCCATCACTGCTCTCTCTAAGCCACTGTGACGTTTAATGTGGCCAAAATATTTCAGTTTCCGGGACATGATATTGTTTATGAGCCAGTTTTCCTCGATGTTCAGGTCGTGTAGGATGTCTATATTTTTCTTCTTCTTGGTCCAAGATATTCTGAGAATTTTTCTGTAACACTTTGCTTCGAAAGATTCGATTTTTTTCTTTAATGTTTGAGTAATGGTCCATGATTCATATACATATGTTGCTACCGGAAAGATGAACGTTCTCAGAAGTTTTACTTTTATTAATTTGCAGGTGTTATGCCATAGGTTCTTCAGATATCTTGTGAGATATAATGTAGTGAAATCAAAGTCAGTACACAGACAGCTTCGCAACTTCATACGAGCAACTCCCAGAAAGCCAGAAAGAAAAAGAGACATTGGACTTAGAAATACCCCAACTATAAGTGACAGATCGAATATTGGGCTTCTTCGGCTTTTACAAGTAAATCCGCATTTTAATACAAGACTGTAAACTTAAAAAGACCAGGACTTCAATTACGAGCCAATACTGGAACCTAAGTATTTGATCACAGGTCATTGTGGAATTAAACAAATGTTTTCCCAGGCCAGTGATTTCGCAGAACACCCGCCGTTATAGGATTTAACTCTAATTTCCAGACCCAAGTGATTTCGAATCGTCTAATACAGAGCTGTGTCCAGTCTAAATCTGTGCAAGGAGATTGTGTATTCCCAAAATTTTGGGTTCGTGGTTACAAGCCATAACATGATTTATGGTACTAACGCCGCTAGTATGAGAGAAAAGCATCCACCCTAACCGCCTACAGTGGAAGAGAGTATGGTGAAGGCTTTCGTCACCACAGAATTGATGAACCGCAGCTGCAGGACTCAGCTAGAGTTAAGTTTCTTGTAAAATAGGCAAAAGCAACGGACTTTTGATAAATACTCACTTACGTCGCTGTGACGAAAACTTGTATCTAAATTTCACCAATCTTTCCATATTTAATTTATTCAACTGTTAAAGACTAATTCATTATTAAAATTGTTACATGTTGTTTAAAACTAAACAATCATAGTCGCTTCAGTTTTATCTGTAGGAAAGCAAACTTAAGAGCTAGAATATATATATATATATATATATATATATATATATATATATATATATATATATATATATATATATATATATATATATATATATATATATATATATATATATATATATATATATATATATATATATATATATATATATATATATATATATATACTGAAGCACATTAAAAACGCACCACTATTATATATACTGATGCCGAGAAGCTGGCAAAAAAAAGTTTAAGAATGGATTTTCCCCGTGTTTGCCATGAGGTAGAGAGCGAATGGCTGCTGGAATGGAAAGTGCAAGATTCAACCCATGGGTGTGTGTACAGACTACATGAAAACGATGAAAGTTACACGTGCAACACGATTCTCAACAGCTATGACCCTGAAAATGTGTACGCTTTGTGGCAGTATACTCGATATAAAAAGGCCGTTGAGACAAAACACCCAGTACATGTGCTTGAAATGCCACGACCATCTGAAAACGACCGCCAACGAGCCATTGGTATGTTGGAGACCGGAATGAGCTCGCGGGCCATTGCCAGAAGGATGAATTGCCACCACAGCACTATTGTACGTCTCAATGAACGTTACGGAACCACTGGCAGTGCCCGGAATAGACTTCGGAGTGGCCAACCACGAGTTACTACCCCTGCGCAAGATCGTCATATTGTGCTGAGTCACCTAAGGAATTGACTCTCCCGGCAAGTCAAATAGCAAGAGCAATAGTGGGTAAACATGGGCAAGTCTCTCGAATGAAAGGCATACGACGACTCAGAGATACAGGCCTTACTGCAAGACGACCTTATGTTGGGCCAAACTTGACTCACAGACATCGTTAGCAGCGCCTGCAATGGGCAGAGCAACATATCAGATGGACTAGACTGCAGTGGAATGCTGTCCTATTCACAGACGAGAACAGATTCAACATATCCTTTGCAGATGGACGTATGCGGATTTAGCGACGGTGTGAAGAGCGCTTTGCAGATTGCTGTGTCAACCGATTTCGAGGTGGCAGTATTCACAATTGGGGAGGATTCAGTTTTCACCATCGCTTGCCTCTTCACGTCTTCCGTGGAAATGTTAATGCTGTGACATATCGAGATGAGGTTCTGGATGCACTGGTTGCTCCTGCGTTCACAATTTATCCAGACTTGCAGCTTCTCCAGCAGGATAACGCACGTGCATTTTTTTTGTATTTTTGGTTTTCTCCCTTGCCTGCACAGAATGCAATGAATTTCATAACAATCAAATGTACAAATTAATGACCAGCATGGATTCATAGGAAAATGAATAAAGATTCAAAATATGTAAACTTGTACACACTTATATTTACATTTCACACTCTGTTCCTGGATTATACAGGTGGTGCGTTTTTAATGTGCTTCAGTATATATATATATATATATATATATATATATATATATATATATATAGACATATATATATATCTATACATATATATATGTATATATATATATATATATATATATATATATATATATATACCTAGACATATATTTAACTCTAAACAGAGCTATTACTTATAAGAGAAATTTCGTTGGATTACACCAACTGGGGGCTTGAACGGAATCCTTCGCTAAAGCCGACGGACCAGATATAATGCGTTAACAATTGTTCAGCCCAATGCAACATTGTTCGTGACTTCTGGAAATATCTTGTGAATCCCCCCTTAAGGTAGAAGTGCCATTAACCTTCTATCTACATCTCTGCCAAGAGTAAACTTGCGCGTAGGTAGATACCCTGGAAGCCAATATTAGATTCTCTTTGGTTGTGGTTACTGTTAGACCACTACTGCAAAGCAGGGGAGGCAATCCGTTACAATCGCTCGGACTGTGGGTGCTCTAAATCCGTACTCATCTTCACCATCGTAAGTAGGTTCTCATTCTACGAGCCATTATTTTAGACAGCCTAATTCTTCATTGTCACACAACATAACTTTCTACACTCAAACTCACCAGAGCTGTGACATCCCTACGCCATTAGGTATGGTACGAGTACTTGAACAAAAAGAAGAAATTATGAAGGTACAGTAATTGCATTTACTGCAAACAGATCAAAAATACCGTTTTCGATTACCATAGTAGCAGTTAAAAAAGGAATAAAATCATTCAAAATCCTTTGTCAGGGACACGTGACAACATAAACACTCGCAGTTACTACCTTCATCTGTCGTTTGATGTAAAGAAATGAAAGAGTGATCGTAAATATCATATGGGGGCAAAGAGAAATTGAGGAACAAGGCAACACATGTTCTAAAAAACTGTATAAAACAAGTAGAATTATCCACTATCCGTATATTCAGGAAGACGTCTTTGGTAAGTCACTCTGTATTTGTCACTGGAGCACCATAGTCAATGAGTGTTTTAACTTTCTTTCTTTCTTCCTGTTTGTGTTCAATAGTAGTTTGGTCTCGTTTTGGTGAGGTACGATCCGTTCAATGTAGACACTAAGTCCTTCAGTGTGGATATCAATGTATTGAAAGATCTTCTTTTTTACTATGAGATTGCTCACTTGATAACTTTCTTGACTAAATTTTGTTCGTTTCTTTTGCAGCTATGTTGTTTTCTTTACTAGCTGTATCCAAAACTCTGCTGGAACAAAAAGACTGTTGGTAGCATCCTTCTTCTCTAAATACTATGCCTGATGGCGTAGGCAATTGTCTCTCTCCATAACCTCCTGTCTCAGTACTGTCTATTATTTCTGTTTTTGACTTCTTCCCATGCCATTTGTTATGCGTTGCAATCAACTTTTAGATCTTGCAAAACCTGGAGCTGACCTTTTTCGTAGTTGCTTAGTTATACAGGTGCTGCTTCACGGAATGCTTTTCTGAGATCTGTCAAAGTTAAAAAAATTACTACATTAAATATATATATATATATATATATATATATATATATATATATATATATATATATATATATATATATATATATATATATATATATATATATATATATATATATATATATATATATATATATATATATATATATATATATATATATATATATATATATATATATATATATATATATATATATATATATATATATATATATATATATATATATATATATATATAGTGTAATAAATAAATATATAAATATATAACACTATATCTATCATTGTGTACAACATCAGCAGTTATGGGCTATTATGAAAAATATGGGATTTCCAAACCACCTTATACAACTCATCGCACTGCTGTACCAAAAACAACAGGCAGCCGTAAGAGTAGAGGTGGAAACATCAGAATGGTTTGAAGTACAGAAAGGAGTAAGACAAGGCTGTACCCTTTCCCCTTACCTGTTTAACATTTATGCCGAGAATATCATGAGAAACGTAAGAGATGACCAAGAACACACAGAGTTTGACTCATTTAACATCGGCGGGTACCAGATCCCAGAAATCAGATATGCTGACGACACAGTCCTCCTATCGACCAACCCAGAAGGACTTGAACAATTAATTCTGTCCACCAAAAAACACAGCGAGGACCAGAATCAATACCTAAACACCAAGAAGACCAAAGTATTGACAACAGACAAAGTAAAGACCAAACCAGAAATTGAAATTGATAACGAAGAACTGGAAAGTGTTAATGAATTCGAATACTTAGGATCAATCATCAACAGCTCTGGCGACTGTGCAGTAGAAATTAAAAGAAGACTTGCAATTGCTTCACATAAACTAATACAGATGAAAAACCTATGGCAAGGCACAAGCAAAGAAACAAAGTTACAACTGATCAGAGCATGTATATTCCCAGTAGCAACATACGGCTGCGAGACTTGGACACTCAATAAAACAGTTGCTAAAAAGATTACATCATTCGAAATGAAATGCTACAGAAAGATGTTGAGAATACCCTGGACAGAAAAAAGACCAACAGAGAAGTACTGCACTCACTAAACGTACAGGAACATTGGCTCCTAAATACCATCGCAATAAGGAAGCTGAAATTTTTCGGTCATATAAAAAGACATAATAGTCTGGAAAAAACAGTGATGAAAAGCATGGTCCCTGGAAAAAGGGGAAGGGGTCGACCTAGACGACGGTGGACCCAAGACATCACAGAGAGTCTGAACTTGTCTTTGGCTGATGCAGGTCGACTTGCCCAGAATCGTGATGCGTTCAGAGCAGCTATAATGGAGACAACGTTCTGGAAAGAATACGTCACATGATGATGATGATGATGATATCTATCATAAATAGTTTTAAAAAAAATCAAGTAAGTAATAATAAAAATCAACATACTTTCAGCCAGAAAAGCAGATAAATATGGTGGATTTGTACCAGTTTTATCAGAACCAGACACAAGAATAAACGGGATGCGGGGCAATCAGGACACACACACACACACACACATAAAAGGATGCATGTTACCAACTCAGCAGAAGAGCGCACTGATAATTTTCAGATACTGTGCGGGTCACAATAAATTGGGATACCATCTTTTCAACAAGCTAAAGATAGGAACTACCGATAAGTGTAATGTGGTACTGATACAATGACAGCTGAACATATGCTTCAAAGATGCCCAACTATTGGGTAACGGAGAACGAACGAACGAATTTTATTTTGAAAGGGTTTAGAATTGGGCACGCAGGCCCGTCTAACATTCTGCCCTTTCTTTCTCTCGTCTTCCATCTGAATCCATTTATTCTCACATGTATCTTAAATATTACTTAAATAATAAAATAACAATAAAATACAATAAAATAAAATCCCAACATTGTAACAGTACAATAACAGTTACACAGATTTACAGTACCTTATCATAATTAATACTAAACAGGACAATATCTTTAAAACCTACATATGCTGTTATTTAATTATTTAAGAACATAACTAAATTAGAGTGGCATATAATCTGCACTCATGATGTATTTGAAAAGTCTGTGATTGAATCAATATGGACTAAGCGTGTTTTTTAGGCCGTGTGGAAGATTATTCCACAGATGAGCAGCAGAAAAAGCTTAACTTTTCTTGAATAAGTCGAGCCTAGGCTTGGGCATGTGTAATTTATTTAAGCGTTGACTACGTCTTCCGCTGTATTATAAAATAGGCCACAGATACGTTGGAGCATTCTGTGATAATATTTTGTGAATAAATTTGGCTTTGCCGAAGAGAAAGCCCTTTCTTAGTGGTATTATGTTAAGATATGTTTATGTGTCTACACATTGTGTGAGGTTTTTGTCTGAAACTAGGCGCACTGCACGTTTTTGTAATGAATAGAGTCTTTTAGTGTTGGACATGGAGCAGCCATCCCAAATTGTGGAACAATGTCTAGATGTGTTTGTATTTGGGATGTATAGAACATTTTTCGTGTCTCCTCATCTAGGAAACGTTTGATTTTAGCTAACTGGTAAACTTTTTGTGCCGTTTGTTTGGTCAGTGCTTGTACATGCGAATTCCAACTTAAATGTTGGTCAATTAAGAGTCCCAGTGTTTTATTATCATTTACATTTTCAATTAAAGAGATTCCATTGTAGAGCTGAAGTGTTGTTTTCAGTGAGTTTTGTAATTTTTGTCTAGTTGATATTATCATACATTTTGTTTTAATGATATTTATTTGCATGCAGTTTTCATTGCTCCACTTAATAAGATTGTCTGTGTCGCTTTGTAATAATCTTTCTAGCGTGTTGCAACTTTTATCACTAGTATAAATGGTACAGTCATCGGCAAATAGGTCGCAGGATGAGTGCTTGATGTGCAGTGGAAGGTCATTTATGTAAATGGAAAAAAAAGTAGAGGGCCGAGAATAGAAACCCGAGGGACACTGGTGTCAATAATAGTTGGGCTTGACAAGGAGTTATTGTACCACACTACTTGCTGTCTGTCGGACAGGAATGATTTAAGTAATGTCACTGGTTTAAAGTTAACTTTCATTGTTTCTAATTTTCTTATTAGAACAACTTAATTTAACATATGAAATGCTTTCCTAAAGTCTACAAAGATTGCTCCACATATGTTATCATTATTGATGTTTAGTTGCAAGTTATCTATCATCTTAGTTAGAGCTGTGTGACATGAATGCTTTTGTCTAAACCCTGACTGACTGTCAATTAGCAAGTCATTGCTAACTAGGTACTGTAATGTTGTTTTATGTAGGTGTTTTTCTAGTGGTTTAGAAAGCGATGATAAAAGAGAAATAGGTCTATAGTTATCAAGGTTACTGTTATCTGACGAACCAGGTTTGAAGAGAGGATTTACATTGGCAATCTTAAAGGCCGAAGGAAAATAACTTTTAGCGATACATTGATTATATATATATAAGTTAGTGAATAACTGATAGTTAGTGCGGCATAACGCAGTATTCGATTGCTAATTCCTTCAATCCCTGATGAGCTATTATCTTTAAGGCCCAGAAGATAGTTATACACTTCATTAACTGTCATAAAAGGAATGTCGGGTGGAACTGAGTTTGTACATTTGTTCTTACAGAATGCTGAAAGTTTGTCTAAGTCACTACAGGAAGGTGGTATTGTGGATTTCAGACTGTTTATTTCTGCTTGAAAGTGATTGCTGAAGTCTGTGCAAGTAAATGAAGTGTTGGAAGAGAATGAGTCTGGTGCATTACGTTTTTTCGCTAAGGTGTTAATTGCCTTCCATCTTTCCTTACTATTTGATTTGTTCTGAACCATATTTCTAAAGTGATTTTTCTTTTCTTTGCGAATTAAATATTGAACTTTGTTCCTGTATACCCTGTATGTGTTGAGGTCCTTATTTTTGTGCGCTTGATCTCTCTGCCACATAGCCTCCAACACTTCTTGCGTGATTCAAGGAAATTTTAACTGTCGTTTGACGCGAATTTCCTTAGCTGGTACGCGCGTGTCAAAAACACAATAAAAAATGTTTGTCCAGTATGCAATAGCGCCATCTGGATCAGGAAGTTGGTAAACACGGGCGAGAGGTGCAGTTAGCAAGTCATTTAAAAATAATTCCCGACTGAAATGTTTGAAACTTCTAAATTTAATACTTACATGTTTATTTTTTGGATTTTTACATTTATTCGTTGACCATGTGCAGCATACTTGATAATGGTCACTCATTGCAATAATAGGGACAGAGCATTCTATGATGTTTTCTGTACGTAGATGTGGTCGATTAGTGTGGACGATGCTTGTGTTACTCTGGCAGGCTGGTTGACTATTTGTTTTTGTACGATAATATTATATTTTTCCATGTTAGATTTGAATTGTGTATATCGATATTGAAATCACCAAGAAGAACAACCTCCTTGACTATGCAAATACATTGTCCATCATGATGGTGAAATCTTCGTACCAGATAGGTCCTGCACTAGGATTTCGATGAAGATACTCCACCAGAAATGGGCTCTGGTTTGGTAGCTTTATTTCCAGCCACAGACATTCTATCTCTGCTGTCTCTAAGTCGTTATCACACTAGAACTGCTCAACGCAAAAAATTGAAGTTAAACGAGAGATGGAAGAAATTAATATTGTCATAAGTCAGACAAGTATACAACACTTCACACCTTGACACCGTTACTTCTTACAAATTAAAGCTACGCGTGATAATAAGAAATTGAAATTGAAATTGTAACAAAATAAGCAATCAAAGAAACATCTTAGAGGCTATTAGCCGATAAATTGAGAATGATCCCAACTAGTAAGCACAAAAGGCTGTCACCAGCACCATTCCTGGACAAACTCTATGGAGATATAAACAGCACTGAACTTGGGTAGAAAAGACAACATTTTAAAGGTAAAAGAAATCGGAAACCCGTAAGTAAATATAATTAATGCTGTATTGTACGTATTGAGAAATTTATGTGGTAGTAAAACCAAGGCCATAATACACGATAATTGTTAACATTTCAAAATGGATATATTTAACAGGTCGTTATGTTCCCTCCCCCATGCATCACGTGCGTGGAGGGTTGGTCCAAAAATGACAAAAGTAGTCCCTTTATCCAATGTGCGTTCTTTGAGTTGACAGACGTATTTCCTATTAAGCTGTCCATCACCTGGGCATCGATTTATGTTGCATATATTCTCAGAATAATCCACAAACCACTTTTCATAAAATTTAAAGTGGGAATAAAAAGATCGTGTTTGGTCCATGCCTGAGTAATTAAACAGGTCTATCTCTCTTCCTGGTGCCTCTGGACGCGCGAATCTTATCTCAACTTACCGACTGGTGTGAAGTATTTATGACCTTTAACGGGAAGTGTAGGAACGCAATAGGTGATGCCACTCACCGATGGCAAAATTTCACAGAGGTCTGTTACGTTTAACCGTGGCCTCGTTTTATTAGGAAGTTCAAAGAAAGAAACTATAATTGAGTGACTTGAGAACTATAGTTATTTATGAACTCTAAAAGAAAGTTGAATTTAAAATTTAAAGTAATTGCCAACGCATTTCAAATTGTGAAAAGAACTCTATTTGTGATCAGAAGCAACTGAAACTTTCACAAATTATGTAAAAATAAACATACTTTAAAATGAAAGTTGTTAACTTCTTAAACAGTTTTCCATAATGAATTGTACATATTGATAAGCACAACTTTTTATTTTTTTTACTTAAAAATTTTTTTTTGCACTCAGTACTGTAAGTATTGCATGCATGTTTAAAATCACTGACCAATTCAACTAAGTGCATGTAATAGCCCTTTTATTTCTTCACATTTTAATATATAACACTGTATGTTATCATTATAAATAAATTAGAGACCGCAGTCAGCGACTCATAGCATGACTGCCTGCGTTAGGACCAGCGAACCAGAGCTGGTCAAGACCGCACTCCACCTCCACGTGGTGGTCCTGGAAACAGTCTGCAGCAGTGCAGTCTGGCTGAGCGAGTGTGGATCGAAATGGGAAGGCAAACCCGGTCCTAAAAAATGACGTGCAGAAGTCGGATGTGTCGACCGAAAGGTGCAGATATCACAGCTTAGGCGTAAACAGACACAACGCAACCACCGTCCTTTTCAGGACGAACAAAGAAGAAGAAGAAGAAGAAGATTCACGGTATCCACACGCTCCAGTCTACCCAGCTGTAAATGGATACCTGACTTTGCTCATGAGTTAGGGAAGGAAAAGGCCGCGAGAAAGGGAACTGGTCATCACACCTCTCGATGCTGGACCCAGTATAGTCAAGTCTCTTACACTTCACTTCACTACAGCAGTACCTGCAATGGGACCACCTTTAACCTTATATTTATTATTGACTGCCAAAATTATAATCCCAATACACGCACCATACCACATTACACGCACCATACCGCACTACACGCACCATACCGCACTTCACGTACCATACTGATACCTGTTTGGAATGAATATTGAAATAACGATTTTCCACCATATATTTTAGACGAAATTAGAAAAATTTCATAAACTTTGTTTACACACTATTAATGAATAACATACGAAGCAAACAAAAAACAACTTTACTCCGTATCTGTCAAGTCTTTTGCCCTATAAAGGAAGGAAAGGTGGAAATATCTGCCTAATGGATTATAATAACTACATCGCAGTGTGATGTATCAATTTATTTATTTTTTGACAAGAATTACTGTACAGTGCTTCCTGCCTGAGTTAAGTGCATGATACCTAGGCAGGAACCACTTGTCCAGTGTTCCCTACCTGACGGTAGGAAGCACTGTACAGTGCGTGTTGCCGCTTAAGTCCTTGGTTCATCCTACACCGGCCTTAAAACCTTTAGCATGCTGCATTCTTTTCCCGAAAATGTGCCCTGCAGCTGCATTCTTTTTCTGTTTTATAGTGGGTGACTTGTAAATTTTATAGTTTTTTTGTTTTTTGGTCAATTGCTCTAATTTTTGGACTGTACAGAAATAAATGAATGATGAATCTGGTGATGTAAATTTTGTTTGTGTACATGTTAGATGAGATAGGAAGAGAGGAATGGAAAGATGAAAAAAACGATAAAAAAATAAAAAATAAATAAAAAAAAATATTTTTGATTTTTTAAAAATTAAAAAAAAAAAACAACAAACGAATAGTCCTTATCCCTTGCATCTCAATGAAAGTCATTTGACCAATACAAATCAAATGACGATCTTTTCGTTACAACCATCATCAGTTGCAAATCAACAAACGCCCTCGTCAGCAGTGACTTTCGGCCGTTACCCTAAACTTTTTCCATAAACCTAATTCTAACCCCTAACATTAGACATTACTAGCAATGACATTCTACTTTCGTTTCCATCTCTGCCATCCCCCATATTCTGAGAACCGATATCAGCGCTAATAAAGACAACAATCTCCTCGCCATCGCATCTGAGTCAGAATCCATTAGAATTAGAGCGAAAATGGCCGCGTGTTCGATGCCGATTCCTTTCGATTAAAAAAATTCACAGAAAATAAACGCGGATAGCCATCACTAAAATAAAAACCGGAAAAGATAGTGAAATCTCTTTCACAGAAGAGTCAATTTTATCATCCGGGGTTAAGTCACGTGCACACAGAATCGAATCCAGGTTTGCCGATGATATCCGAGTGTCGAGATAAACCGCCTGCAGCTGGGAGAACATAGGAATGCTCAGTGGCAATTGCCGCCTCCAGCGTGCTAAAGGTAGCATTCGGGGCGCATGACGAGTGGTTTGATATGCGTCCCATATACACACCTCCCTCACACTGCTAGATGAAAATGTTAATTAAGCTGTACTGGAAAATTAAGTATGATTCGTGAAAATCTTACATCTGCATTAGATATTATTTCTTGCACACATTCACACACACGCAAGTGCGCGCGCACACACACACACACACATGCACACACACAAGAAAAAGAAAACAAAGACAAAACTGGGACTGAACACGAAATGTTAACTTTGGTAACTTTCTTTACACATTTAGTATAGTATAGAATAGTAGCACTGTGAAAGGTAGAAACCCCTCTGTATAATATTCTGACTGTTCTTCTTTGCATATATATTCTGTGTGTGTGATGATGAGGATGGTGATCTCTTGTCGCGAATGCGTGATATGGTATTACATCAAGGTGGACACCCAAGTTACAGTGTAGAGTTGCATCACAGGACGTAATATACAAGTGGAAAGTGTTCCTCACATAAGAAGATGTAGATGTAGAATCAATGGACTCACAAGGTACATGCCACATGTATAGAGTCAAGAATGTGAGTGAACAGCTGTGGATTTTTCCAGTATTTATTACACGGCCACAGCAACAGGAACGTAAACAACTTCATATGACAGTTACAGTACATAGTTGGCAAAACATCATCATATTGGATATTTGAGTAGTAACATCAGCAGCATCTTCAGTCAGCATATGAATACATTATGGGACGACAGTAGGCAAACGTTCTGGTTGTCTATCGCCACATACTCAGCAAAGGTAAATACCTCAATATCAATAGTGGTTCGATGCTAGAACCTTTTCTTGGCTAAGTTTTTTCACAAGTCGTAAATTCATCAACTTTATGGAAGCAATGTTAGTTCACAAAAGTATATTTCCCTGCTGGGATGATCTCTGCATCATTGTCCGATAATAGGATTTACTTTCTTTTCTCTTGACAACGATCCATATAATGATGGGAATTCAAAATGGCTACCATCACAAATTTCGCTCACTCATGAGGGTAAATGATGAGTCGAAATTAAATCTTAATTCTGAACATAAATGTTCCCCATAGGTTCCCATACCGTTCTACAATCAGTAGGGCTGCTTCCTGAAAAATACATGACATCTGTAGGACAATCTGTCATCTTCATCTGTATTTAATGATCCTAGAGGTGCGCTAATACGATGGCTTTCTCTAGGCCTAACAAACATAGTTCATCGAAACAAAGGGTTTGGTGTTACCTTGATTTAGGAATACATACATACGCCATTCCTTGGCGCTACCAAAGAACAACAGGAGAATCTCACATACTATTATCACGTAGCGAGACATCGTTCTCCTTTATAAGAATTCACAGAGATCATTTTCAACTTTCCAAAATCGACCAGCCCAGGGAACACCGCCATCATCGGCGACTTCGTCAGGACTCCTCACACCTTCCCAGGCAAAAACTAACACCTGCCTCAGAATTTCGGCAGAAAGAATATAGTCCGACTTAAACATACGAAGATATCCAATATAAAACTGAATCTTCTTGTTCTAGACAAGTAATACATATGAATTCAATGCATAAACATTCTAAGCAAGGTTAATCTATTTTCTGGCCCTACCAAATGAGAAATGACAAATTCCGTATTAATCCGCCAAGTCAATATTCAAGAGAGACCACTCATATAATCAAAAGTATAAATCAATCATGGATTATCTAGCTTTACAAAGGAATGCATTTTCGTACACAAATAAATACAAATATATATTTTCCATATTAAATAGACATACTAAATGAATTGTATGCCTCTCTGAAGTAATCCGTGCGTCCAATAAGAATATGAGCGCAGCAGATTACCACACCCCCCGGGAAAAAAAAAAGGTACTTTTTTTTTTTGAAATACATCTAGGAGCAACATACAATAGGCTCACAACGCACGAGTAACAATGCGCAGATGATAAGCATTCCAAACAAATGTAACGCCTAATGTGAGGCTAAGTGAGAATATATCTCAGGATCCAGAGAAATTCTTTCTCTGAATATAAATATTTCCAGGGAGGTGTCACCAACGCATACTACAATATTGCAATGTCACAATTTCTACAATAATTTATCCAAAACTCTTTCATCTTAGGTATATTACAATCATGATTACCAAAGAAGAAGAACATCAAAATATCAGCGGTGAATATATATCAATGAACCGCTAAGTAGTGATACAATCAATATATATGATATATTACATATGTGTACACATTTTAACATAGGAGAAAAAAAACTGTAGCAAAGTTCGACCTGTTAGAAATCTCAGGATCTAACAGTTAGGTGGAATCATGTGGGCATCTAGACAAAATGTCTGCTATCACATTTTCTGACCCACGGATAGCTCGCACCGAAAAATGAAAAGGTTGAAGAGCAATCGCGTATCGCGTTGATCTCGCGCTCTTCAGATTTTTACTTTGAATAGTTGTAAGAGCTTTCTGGTCAGTTTCCACAATGAAATGCGCGCCAAGAAGAAATCTTTGAAGTTTAAGGATTGACCAAACCATAGCCAATAATTCACGGTCTAGGACCGAGTAATTCTTCTCTGCGGCATTTAGTTTTCGAGAAATATACATCACAGGATGCAGAGTTCCAGAGTACTCTTGCATTAGTGCTGCTCCAATCCCTGTGGATGAAGCGTCACTACGAAGAACAAATGTCTTATCCTTAGTAGGTAAGACCAAGATAGGTGAAGTAGAAAACATAGTTTTAACCTCATCTAAAGAGGATTGACATTCTTGAGTCCAATGGACTATATTAGGAGACCCTTTCTTTAGCAAGGAAGAAAGAGGTGACATAATGGAGGACAGATTCGGAATGAATCGTCCATAAAATTGTATTAGACCTAAGAGACTTCGCACTTGCTTTTTAGTCTTAGGAATAGAAATGTTAAGTATCTTACTTGTATTATGGTCTTCTGTTTTTAGGAAACCATGACCAACACGGTGACCTAAGAAAGATATTTCGCTAAAACCAATACAGGCTTTAGATGGTTTCGCTGTTAGGTTATGCTCGCGTAAGATAGACAATAGTTCGTTTAACCCGTTATAGTGATCTTCCCAAGTATCACTGAAAAGACAGATGTCATCAAGATATGCAATGACATCTGAGCGATGAGATAGGATTCGACGCATCATGCGTACGAATGTTGCAGGGGCGTTCATTAGGCCGAAAGGCATGAAATTCCATTGGAATAGACCCCTAGGTGTCGAAAAAGCAGTAAACGGTTCGGCGTGTTCGGATAGTGGAACTTGCCAATATCCCTTAGACAAATCAAGTTTAGTGAAGAAATGAGATTTCGATAGTCTAGTAAGTAGCTCTTCTAGTAAAGACATAGGTTCAGCATCAAATTTCGTCACTTGGTTCAATTTGCGATAATCAACGCAGAGACGTATGTTATTGTCTTTTTTTCGTACAATAACCATCGGCGAAGAATATGCTGATGTGGATGGTTCAATAATTTTTAACTCTATCATCTCATCCAACGCTTTCTCTACCTGTGCTTGAAAATGTATCGGGATAGGATACGGTCTGACTCTTATAGGATTATGGTCAGTAAGAATAACAGTCATGTTGAATGACATCAGTTTGACCAGGAATGTCAGTAAGGACATCCTGAAATTGTTCTAACATAGTAGAAACTTGTTTCTGCTCTCCCAGAGATAACTCGGGAGAAACCGTAACATCTTTCCATGATTCGTTAGAATGAAGTGGACTCATCGGAAAAGGGAGATTCACATCCGAGAAACTCGCTTCCTCATTCTGTATTACTGATAGTGATGAGTAATGTCCATGTGGGACTGATGAATCATCCGTTGCCTGGAAAACAGGTTGTAAATAATCCGGACGTTCATGAAATTCCGTGAGCATGTTGATGTGGAAGGTTGTATGCTTCCCGTCAATATCGACGATATAGTCAACATCGGAAACTTTTGATATTACATCGTACGGACCTTTCCAAGAAATAATGAGTCTGTTTTCCCTACAAGGTAGTAAGACAAATGCTTTGTCACCTGGACAAAGTTGTCGCGAGCATCTCTTTTTATTGGCAAATTGTCTTGCCTTCTGTTTCGCAAATTCAGAAGAAGCAGTTGCCAATTTGCATGCTTCAATAATCTTGTGTCTAAGTGCGATGACATATTCATAAGAGGATTTTGTGTCATCGACAATATTATCAGCAGTTATAAGATCATGAAGTAAGGACATAGGACCTCGCGGTTTCACGCCAAAGACAAGTTCAAAGGGAGAAGATCCTGTATGTTCGTTGGCGACCTCTCCTGAGGATGATCTTCAGTTAACTTACCTAGTAGGTTTTTCAGAGTTCTATTTAGACGTTTTACCATCCCATTGGACATAGGATGATAAATACTATTCAGCGATCTCTCTATCTTAAGAGACGACATTACTTGAGACATGGTATCCAATATGAGTTGGGTACCATGGTCTGATAATATTTCTGCTGGAAATCCCAGACGAGAAAATATTAGCCAAAGAGCATCTGCAATATCAGCAGTAGTTATGCTCTTTAGAGGAACAGCCTCTGGCCAACGTGTGCACATATCCACACACGTCAAGATAAATTGGTGTCCTCTAGCAGACTTTATCTTAAATGGACCAATGATGTCTATCGCCATTTTTTGAAATGGTCGAATGGGAATGTCTGCAGCCTGAATAGGTGCAGCATGGCGTGGACCTCTGGATTTTACCTCTTGACATACTTTACAAGATCGACAATAGATCCGTATGTCCTTATTCACAGAAGGCCAAAAGAAAGACGCAAGAACTCTAGATTTAGTACGGGAAAAACCCATATGTCCAGCACACTGAGAATCATGAGCGTGCTGTAAGATTTTAACTCTCATATTTTTGGGCACAAGAATTTGAGAATGAATGGACTTAGCGGAGTCTTGTACCATACGTACAAGTACGCCATTCTTCATCGTAATCCAAGATTTACGGTATGTGTCTTTATTCGGATCACCTTTTGTTGCTAGCGTAAAGAATTTTTTTAGAGTAGGATCATCTTCTTGCTTTTTTATGAACGAGTCACGCGAAATTTCCAAGGTATCATCTTGGTTCTGCGCATCATTATCTTCGGAAGGCGAAGATTGAGGCATCTTAAGAGCTTGAGCTCTAGTGACTACTGCATTAGCAGTTTGCATATTGTTATTTTCCCAATCAGCAATTTGTTGCGGAGTACATTCTTTCACTCCATGAATGCGACCGATGATAAGATCAGCGATCGGATTCGGCAGGAGACATGCTTGCACATCTCCTGTAAAGAAAGGAGTAGCAATATTGATAATGGCAGTGGAGTACTTCTCCAATGTGCCACCAAATGTTACGCATTTGATTACTTTTCCCGTGGCTCGAGAAGGATCTACGAGTGACTGCCTCACTCCAATGGTAGTGCACCCCGAATCGAAAAGAGTTGATACCGGAGTACCATCTACTAGACCTCTATTGAAGACAAGAGCACCTCTTCCATTATGCGCGACGGACGCAGGGAGAGCGGGAAGAAGATGACCACAGCTTAAAGTAGAAACTGTGGTTGGATCGAATAATGTTTTGCATTGGGAGCACTGGATGCTCTACCAAAATCGAAAGCAGAACATCCTACATTATTAGAGTCTTTCTTATCATTATTTTGATTACCGGCTTCATGGAACTCTTGTTGTGCAGAGTTAGCCTGGTAATGAGATTTACCATGTCTTTTGTGTTGTGATCTACCTCGGTTATAATTGCCTCTGTAATTATTATTTCCTCTGTTATAACCCCTATTTGGGTTTGAATCATAATGTTCATGATCGTAATCATCATACTCATTATAATGAGTATCCCTGTAATGTTGGTTTTGTTGTTTCCATGAAGAACTTGGGTAGTTCCTATAGTTACTCCCTTTGCGGAAACTTCTATAATTATGGGCACCCCTGTATCGAGGACTGTCAGCCCGATTCTAGGTCTTCAAAGAAGAACCCTGATTTGAGTGGTTACCTTGGTTTTGATAACTATTCCAATTAACCTTTTTGTGAGATTTATCTTGCGCTCCTTGGGACTTGTGTGAGTAATTATTATTATATTGTGTTGCTGAAGCAACTGGCATACCCTCTGTAATGTTAGTGTTGCTCAGAATCATGTCAGGGTGTGCCGTGACATATTGGTCACAATATTCTTCCATTTGTTTTAATGTACCTGGTTTACGCTCATGTAAAAATTCTAGGAATGGTTTATTTACCGAAGACATGATCTTGTCTCTGAATAATAAATCCGTAAGAGCCTCAAATGTTTTCTGTGTTTTGGATAATTCAGTCTAACGTGAAAGTGTAAGTCGTGCTTTTGAAATGAATTCAGAGAATTCTACACCTGTTTCAGGTCTCATTATTTTAAACAAAAGACGGTAACCCTCCTCTGACAGCTGATATTTCCTTATCAAGGCTGACCTGATAACATCATAGTTATCCTTGTCGGCCTCTTCAACCAAGCTTGATTTAGTCAGAGACTCCCCTTTTAGATTTTCAGACAACTGGTTTACATATTGTGATTTATCCACATTATGAGCTCGACATGCACGTTCAAATCCATCAAGCCAGAATGCTATATCGTCACTGGCGGAGTTGAACGCTGGTACCTTGACCTTGAAAGTAAAGGTTTTACTATTACCACCAGGTGCTTGATTAACATTACTCATATTTGTTAACCTTAATTTCTCTAACTCAAATTCATGTTCTCTTATTGCTTTTCTCTCCTCAGCTTCTCTGTCTAGTCTTTTTTGTTCAGCAGCAGCTTCTAATTTTTTTTGCTCAGCAGCAGCTTCTAATTTTTTTTCTTCAGCAGCAGCTTCTCTTTGCAATCTTTTTTCTTCAGCCTCTGCTGCTTTAATTTGTTTTTCCATTTCCATTTGGAATCTTTTTTCCTCAGTCTGTATCTGCAATTTCTTTTGTTCAGCTTCTCTTTCCAATCTTTTCTCTTCAGCCGCAATTTTTTTCTCTTCAGCTGCAGCTTTTTCTCTTCTGCAGTTAATGCTTTGTCATATTGAGCAACTATCCATTCTTCTAAGTCTTTACCTGTCTTATCAAGGGATTTCCCTTGTGCAATAAAGTAATCTAATGTAGACATCCTGTCTAATGAAATAGTAATCTGACAAAGTAAATAAATTACCTTGTCCCACTTAAATGGGAGGCAAGTCTATACTATAGACTTATATACTTTATATAGTTATCTTGTTTATAATGTACCAAATGATCACTTGAGTACCTGTGGAGAATAATATGTTTCTATCCCAATCACTGTGGGAGACAAGCCTTACAAAGGTCTTGTATACTTCCTTGTACAAGAATAATAGTAATTAAGTACTGTTCTGTACTACAATATAAGTGTATTCAACTATACCTCATATATCATATGTCAACTAAAGACATTAGCAAGGACAAACAAGAAAAGACAATATGAAAACAATTGCAGAAATCAAATTAAATTAAATAGGAAACTAAAGTAAACAGTCAAACAAAAACTAAAGTAAACAAAAAAAAGTAGGCAAATCTGTGATGATAACTGCAATAGAACTAAACAAAACAAATGACGCTACAGTGTATAGATATAAATTGTGTATAGAACTGAAAGATAGCAAAGGGTAGACCTACAAATACAAACAAACCAAAACAAAACTAAAGAACAGAAAAATATTACAAAAACAACAATAAATACAGTTTTCACAGCTAACAAAAAATAGCAACAGATGTTGCATGCGAGTTTCAATTAAGAAATTTGCCCCTACAGAACACTAGTACAAGACCAATGTGACTCGGTATATCTTGTTCTAGTCACCACCCAACCAGGCCCGCAGACATATAAACAACTATACATATAAACAAATAACATGTAACATAAATATAAATACATATCATGTTCATAAGTAAAGAGTGTTGAAGATGGCTTGGTTGTAATATGTAACGTATGGTTTACAACACAGTCACTGGTTACTTTTATTACAACTGTTTTTTAATATCAAATAGTCATTTCCAATACTTGTTCACAGCAATGATGTTCCATCGATGAAAACTGTATAGTACTGTTCTTGCTTCAAAATTATGGCGATGGTATAATCGGTTTTCTGTTCTTCAAAGTAACAGTAATGAGAACGTAAATGAACTTGATCTTTTAAATGTAATAGGCTGTTAATACTGCAATTTGATGGGTAACAGCGGGTACTTTACAATCTCATGATAATGACGTCTGTGTAGCTTCTCACCTTGAAAACCCACGTAATTGGCACCACTGTAAAAGGTAGAAACCCCTCTGTATAATAATCTGACTGTTCTTCGTTGCATATATATTCTGTGTGTGTGATGATGAGGATGGTGATCTCTTGTCGCAAATGCGTGATATGGTATTACATCAAGGTGGACACCCAAGTTACAGTGTAGAGTTGCATCACAGGACGTAATATACAAGTGGAAAGTGTTCCTCACATAAGAAGATGTAGATGTAGAATCAATGGACTCACAAGGTACATGCCACATGTATAGAGTCAAGGTGAACAGCTGTGGATTTTTCCAGTATTTATTACACGGCCACAGCAACAGGAACGTAAACAACTTCATATGACAGTTACAGTACATAGTTGGCAAAACATCATCATATTGGATATTTGAGTAGTAACATCAGCAGCATCTTCAGACAGCATATGAATACATTATGGGACGACAGTAGGCAAACGTTCTGGTTGTCTATCGCCACATACTCAGCAAAGGTAAATACCTCAATATCAATAGTGGTTCGATGCTAGAACCTTTTCTTGGCTAAGTTTTTTCACAAGTCGTAAATTCATCAACTTTATGGAAGCAATGTTAGTTCACAAAAGTATATTTCCCTGCTAGGATGATCTCTGCATCATTGTCAGATAATAGGATTTACTTTCTTTTCTCTTGACAACGATCCATATAATGATGGGAATTCAAAATGGCTACCATCACAAATTTCGCTCACTCATGAGGGTAAATGATGAGTCGAAATTAAATCTTAATTCTGAACATAAATGTTCCCCATAGGTTCCCATACCGTTCTACAATCATTAGGGCTGCTTCCTGAAAAATACATGACATCTGCAGGACAATCTGTCATCTTCATCTGTATTTAATGATCCTAGAGGTGCGCTAATACGATGGCTTCCTCTAGGCCTAACAAACATAGTTCATCGAAACAAAGGGTCTGGTGTTACCTTGATTTAGGAATACATACATACGCCATTCCTTGGCGCTACCAAAGAACAGGAGAATCTCACATACTATTATCACGTAGCGAGACATCGTTCTCCTTTATAAGAATTCACAGAGATCATTTTCAACTTTCCTAAATCGACCAGCCCAGGGAACACCGCCATCATCGGCGACTTCGTCAGGACTCCTCACACCTTCCCAGGCAAAAACTAACACCTGCCTCAGAATTTCGGCAGAAAGAATATAGTCCGACTTAAACATACGAAGATATACAATATAAAACTGAATCTTCTTGTTCTAGACAAGTAATACATATGAATTCAATGCATAAACATTCTAAGCAAGATTAATCTATTTTCTGGCCCTACCAAATGAGAAATGACAAATTCCGTATTAATCCGCCAATTCAATATTCAAGAGAGACCACTCATATAATCAAAAGTATAAATCAATCATGGATTATCTAGCTTTACAAAGGAATGCATTTTCGTACACAAATAAATACAAATATATATTTTCCATATTAAATAGACATACTAAATGAATTGTATGCCTCTCTGAAGTAATCCGTGCGTCCCATAGGAATATGAGCGCAACAAGCACCTTTCAGTCATGACTGACAATGGGAATGCGCCCCTGGAGGTGATAGCCCTCAGATGATTTTTTTACATGATGTTTCTTTCGGCATGTTTTTTTTTTCTCTTCTGATTGTGTTTTCTTTTCGCCCAGTCTCAGGTGGCGCCGTGAATTTACATTGGCTATCTAGGCCTGTAAGAACTGTGTTACAGCTGAAGAAAATTCTAGCTTCTTATAAAATACTTCTTTTTTTTCTCTCGCCCGCTTAGGCGCCCCCTTACAAGTACTGGCTTGTAATGCTATCATTAGGTTTCCTCAGTGTGTGTCCTATCTATCACCAGCGTCTTCTTCTCATCTCTTGTTCTACTGGCACTTGTCTGCTTCTTGTCATCAGTTCAACATTAGTGATCTTGTCATACCATTTCAATTCTTCTATCCTATGCAAGCAGCCATTTATGAAATCCTGTAGCTGTACAAAAACAACAACCTAAATGCCACAGAAAAGTTACTACAACTTTCAAAAACGAAACAATCATATATATGAGCATAAATAATCATTTCTTGAAGTTGTTATTTGAGTTGTGTGTTTCCGTGTATGTTTTTAATAACTTGCCTTCCGTTACAGAAATTTGTCATCATGCTTCTGATTGTGGTACTTGGAATTCCCCTCCTTCTGTCGATTGTTGCCGCACAGCCGCAGGGTAAGTGGCTTTATTCGGTGTACTGTTCAGCACCATGACTTTGATAATGTCAATATGCGTGTCCCGGATGAATATCTTGATGTCTCGTAACCAAGCTTGTTTGTTTTTGTTTTGTTTTTTAAAGTTTAAGGGACAGATAATATTAGCAAAATAAGAATACAAAACGCTAGGAGTGCTTTAACTGTATGTTGACAGAGTTGTATGCTCTTGTGTGGTACGAGCCGGGCGCCGAAATGCATTAAAAATATTAAAACAATTTAAATTTTAACAGAATGATAGAAACCAGAGTGTTTCGTAATAAAAAGTACGAACTATTTTTATGTTTACATTGATTTCACTTCTTTAATATGCATTTTTAGAGTTCTCCATCCTATATCAGTCAATTTATTTTAAAAAAAAAAGGATACTGAGGTCTCATATCTACAACAACATCAATTTTCAAACATCAAGTAGTCTACCTTAGATTTAACAACAAATATAAATGTTTGATGTTTTTATAAAATACTACAATTAACATAACGTCGGCAAATTACAGTGTGATCCAACTCAATAACATGAAATTGGGTTTCGTAAGAGTAAAATACAGTACAGCACGGAATTTAAGGAAGGGGGGGGGGGGGGGGTCTCGCACCACATTGAAAAATCCCTAGGCCGCCTCTGCAAGTACATATATATGAAATCAAGGAAATTGAAGTCCAACATAATAATCTGAATCTTCAACTCAAATGTCACTTCTTTCCTATGGTATTGTGACATACAGAGATCAGGAAATAAAAGGTAACGAAGAAGCTACAGACTTTCATAAAATAAAGACTGAAATAAATAGGAAATGGAGACAAATATAAAATCGAAAAAGAAGGCATGGACAGAGGTGATTAGCAAACCGCAGGTCTTGGTATGTGTTTGTTGACACCCATACTCCTCAGGGAGTTAACATTTAACGAATTAATGAACGAAATGCTAGTTTTGTACTACATTCAAACTTGACAAACTTTTGCTATTTTTCCCTTGCCAATCTCTTTTGAGCTTCATCTTTTGATAATTCCATCACCCATTTGCTATTATCTCTTAATTCACGTTTTCCTTGTCATTTAATGTTACACGTTTGTAATATTGTCTTTTACCATTTCTTCCTTTTAGTCCCTTCCAATTACTTCTTTCTTTGTATGTTTTAATTAATGTAGTTGTCGTACAGTTAGCTTGACGGTGAAAACATTTGTTTTGTCTGAAACACTTATTAAGCCATCTTTCTTACTTCGTAAAACCAGCTACCTGCTATTTCACGAGATTACGTTAACACTGATACTTTGTCACCTAAATCTCTTACTACTTACAAGCATGAGAATGTGTGTCTTCCACGAGATACATCTCAACCACAACCAGATGCAGGACGAGATAGGAACACTAGTTACGAAGTCACAATAAGTGGGGCTCAAAATCCACAGATAAAAAAACATGGTAACATTAGCGACGTATGATAGTCAGGTCATTGTAAAATAAACACATCTAATGGATGTGGGCTCATACAGACATCTTGACAGCAACATGCATAGGGCTGGAAGAACTGATACACAGAGGAGGATACAGAAGAAAATAAAAACCAACAAATTTTCAATCACTTGTAAATTATGCGGAATTTGAAAAAGATCGCATTCAAATCAAAAGTATGACTCAAATATTAAAACAGTCTTACAAAACGATTAAAACATAGAATAAAAAAAATGAACAAGAAGCTACAGATTTTTTTATAAATGTTTGTTTCTCAGTATAAATTTTAAATGGAACGAGGAAATCCAAAATGTGGAAATGTTGGGAAGAACTAAATAAATTCCACTGGAACGAGAAGTGAGGACAGAACGCACCATGAGAAAATCTACTAATATCACAAAACACAAATTCCAAGTTTTAGAAAACCCCAGGATTAAAGAAACGGGAATTCCCGAACAAAAATCATGGAGAAGATATAGACAAGGTAAAGAAAACACGACAAGAGCTTGAGAAAGTGACACAAGACAATAAGGTTTGGCATCGACTTACTGAAACTGTATGCTCAACAAGAGGTGGTTGTTGTTATTGATCCAGCGGTGCTTGGGCTCTCACAATTCGGCCCAATGTCATGTAGTGATTTCCTGCATGTGTTCGCAAGTTATTTTGTTTCTCTATACAAGATGTTCCCTTTATCTGGTCTCGGAGGAAGCTGGGAGACAAAGAAGTACGAGGTGTCTCCGAAGACTGGGTATAGACAAGATGTACGTGAAAGATGAAAAACATTGTAATAATTATTATTACTCTTTGATTTCTCAGTCTCACGTGGTGAACCGATCGCATTCTCGGCAGCGCTTGTAGCAGACACAATAGTAATAAGTGGAGGCACTATTGTGTACCCTTATGTCATCACCAATTACGGAGGAGGGTATGATAACAGCTCTGGTATATTCACGAGCCCCAGGGTAAGGTCATAGGATAATTGACACTCTTGAGCGTAAACTTCTTCTTTATAGATCCAGGGAAATTACATGTGACTTAGATCATTACTTCATTTTTATCATTCTTTCACTCAATGATTCTTTGTCGTCATTAATTTCTTTTTGCCTGTTTTTAAAATAAACCCTTTTTTGTGATAGCTTCATTATTTGTCCTATGTAGTTTACATTGTATTGCGACTAATATGGGGTTATGCCTGGGGCTTGTAACCTCATCATATAAAACATATTGCTACAGACACCAGTGCTGTAAGAGCAAGTGAATGCCTTGTTCATGCTTCATGCTTCAGTGATAGCTCTATGCCCCACAGGGAGCGACAAATAAAATGATGATGATGAGTAACTTTGTTGACCATTTCCGTCATGTCAGAAATACGATGTTCTTTGACAGGTTTTATATGGTTATAGTTGTCGTGTGTTTTGTGTGACGACGAAAACTTTTGATCTGACTAAGACACTTGTTAAAGCAATCTTCCTTATCTCGGAATACCGGTTCCCGACTATCTAAAGTGATCTCAAGTTACTGCCTCTTGTAATTCCCGAGTTCTCTGAAGAGTCCGGGAAAGATTAGCACTATTGAACTCTGTGCAGGGTTATGGAATCGGCCAAATCATTTTCCGACTCCGGTTTCAGAAATGTTAGAAACCGGACCCGACTTCCGACTCTGACTGATTCTTACAGTCTGTGTAGTCGGCGTAGGGGAAAGTAGTTGGAGTTGTGGAGTAGATCGATTTTAGTGGAGCCGGAGTTGGAGACCGTAAAAATTGTCCGGACAATGACTCAATATTTTATGTCATGTGACTAGCAAAAAAACTGTAGACAGAGTCGGGAGTTCGAAAAACGTTTGGCCAACTCCATTAACTTGGTTTTTTTACTAGTCACATGACATAATATTCGCCGTCAGTGTCCGGAAGTTATTTTACTAGTCACATGACATAATATTCGCAGTCAGTGTCCGGAAGTTCCTTTTACTAGTCATATGGCATAATATTCGCCGTCAGTGTCCGGAAGTTTTTTTACTAGTCATATGGCATAATATTCGCCGTCAGTGTCCGGAAGTTCTTTTTTTTAGTCACATGACATAATATTCGCCGTCAGTGTCCGGAAGTTCTTTTACTAGTCACATGACATAATATTCGCCGTCAGTGTCCGGAAGTTCTTTTACTAGTCACATGACATAATATTCGCCGTCAGTGTCCGGAAGTTTTTTTACTAGTCATATGGCATAATATTCGCCGTCAGTGTCCGGAAGTTCTTTTACTAATCATATGACATAATATTCGCTGTCAGTGTCCGGAAGTTCTTTTACTAGTCACATGACATAATATTCGCCGTCAGTGTCCTGAATTTTTTTTTACTGACTCAACTAAAAAATGACCGACTCAGCAACTTAACTCTCGACTCCGCTTCCACATTCATGACCATCAGTCAACAGTAGAAGGCTCATAACATGACCTTGTGCATGGTGCTGGTAACCTTATCACGTAAAACAAATAGCCACAGTAACTACCACAGCGTGTGAGTAGTTGGTGCAGATTTCCTGCAGGGGGGAACCAACTACAGTGGCGGCTCTATGCTCTATAAGGCCCACAATGGCAAATGATGAGAATAAAAATGATAATGAATGACGGAAACTGCTAAGACAGTAGCCCCTCATGATGTCACGTGCCCCAGGGTCAGGTCTTTGGACGATAGTCATTTACTCGTCAGTGTAAACTTCCTGTGTAGACTCACATGAAGCTGCTATCGTTTGCCCCCTAATAAAGACAAATATAATAATATTCAGTTATTCACTTCTAAAATGTTTTCATAAACAGTTTGTCAAAGTCAGCAGTGGCTCTACTATTCTAAATGGTAAAGGTAATCCCATATTAGATACTGCCGTAGTGGAGTCAACTGTTTGAGACTTCACAATACTAGATCCAGCATCAAGAGGTCGGGGTGACCAGTTCCCTTCCTCGCTGCCTTTTCCTTTCCTAACTCAAACAGCAGTCTGGTACCCATTTACAGCTGGGTAGACTGGAGCGTGTTGGTGCTATTCTAAAGGTCATTTTGTTTTGTCAGTTCATTCACTACTTACCTTGATTTACCAGTGTGTCATGTGACAGTTGTACACATTATGTTGAAAATCCAAAAATATAAAATACAAGCTATAGAGGTGATTGCGCTTATAATTCCTCAAATTCCTCAGTGCTAAAATTCGTTAGTTACGTGCAGAGTTCGATCTAATGACCCCTGTCCACGTAGCACTATTTTGTGGTGCCTAGTTAGCAGGGCGATTGGCCACGATTCAGCGAGGCAGTGTTGCCATTTGTAAGTTCTTAGGTTCAAGTCCCCGGTAAGATTATCACTTGTGTTGTTTTTATGTTGTCTAGTTTTATACTTGTTTACTTCCTTCAAGTGCCTGCAATACCCCATGTGTATGTGTGTGTGTATTTATTTATTTACAAGTTATCTTGTTGTATTTCTATTTCTGGCAGGCTGGACTTTACCTGTTCCTAATCTACGGCACTACCCCTGATGGCGGAGGTTATTTCCGGGCACAGTTGCGCAAGAACGGGACGGAATTTGTCTCCTTTTACGCATACAGCAAATATAACAATGACTCTGGAGGTTGGTTATTAGGTGTTAATGATTCTGTGCTGACCACTTACAGAACCGTTTGGGATTAGAATGGGAGTGCGAAAGGGATGCCTCTTGTCTAAATTTCTTTTCTTACTAGCAATATATTGGGTTATGAAAACATCGACATCACACAAAAGAAATGAAATCACATGGAATCTGTCTAGACAGCTTGATGATCTAGATTTTGCAGATGACTTGGCTCTTCTGTCCCATAACCATAATCAGATGCAAGACAAAATGAAAATACCCGATAAAAGGTCACAAAAAGTTGGTCTGAAAATACACCGGGAAAAGACAAGATAATGAAAATAAATTCAATAAATGATAACAAGGCTGAACTTGAAGAAACACCACTACAAGATGTAGAATCGTACACATATCTTGGCAGTAATATAGACAAAGCTGGATGGACAGACAATGGCATCAATCTAAGAATGCAAAAAGCAAGAGGAGCTTTCATTGCATTGGGAAACATATGGAGATCAAGAGAAATCAGGTCCAATCCGAAAATAAGAATCTTCAACTCAAATGTCAAGTCAGTCTTATTGTACGGCTCTGAAACATGGAGAACAACAAAAACTATAACCAAAAAGTTCCATACTTTCATAAATAGTTGCTTACGTAGAACAGGAGTGAAATCGCTTGACAAAGTCATAAATGTGGAACTGATGACAAGAACCAGACAAGTCCCAGTGGAACAAGAGATGAGACGAAGACGCTATCAATGGATAGGAACCCTGTTGATAGCATTACAGGGCAGTCCTTGTTCTGGAATCCTAAGGTAAAGAGAGGCAGAGGTGAATAAAACAATACTTAAAGAAGATCATCAGATACAGAAGTGAAAATGATGAAGAAAACATGGAAAGAACTTGAGCAAATGGCACGTGATAGAAGGACTTGGAACGTGTTTGTTGAAGGCCTATGATCCACGAGGAGCTAAAGGGTATTGATTGATTGATTCAGTGCGCAGTGATTTAGCAGTATACAGGTATACCTCACTTTATTGCGCTTCGCTTTATTGCGCTTTGCAGATATTGCGCTGTTTTCAAATTATTCATGTATTTTTTCTGGAGCGTGCCTTCTTCTTTCGATAGATTTTGGCGAGAACATCGCTTCGACCGAGTCGATCGGCGCCATTTTGCTTACTACATTTGCACGCTTCGTCTCTCACTTTAAATCAAAAGCTAGAAATGATTAAGCTTAGTGAGAAAGGCATGTCGAACGCCGAGATAGGCCGAAAGCTAGGCCTCATGCGCCAAACAGTTAGCCAAAATGTGAACGCAAAGGAGAAGTTCTTGAAGGAAATTAAAAGTGTTACTCCAGTGAACACGAAGTGATAAGAAGGCGAGACAGCTTTATTGATTATATTGAGAAAGTTTTAGTGGTCTGGATGGAAGATCAAACCAGCCACAACATCCTTTGTCTTATTTTAGGAAACTGCCACAGCAACCCCAACTTTCAGCAACCAGCATTCCGATCAGTCAACAACCATCAACATCGAGGCAAGACTCACCACCAGCAAACTGATTACGATTCGCTGAAGTCTCAGATGATGAAGATTAGCATTCTTTTACCACTAAATGATTTATAATTTTACAGTACATTGCTTTTTTAGACCTAGTGCTATTGCGCACTTAAAAGACAGTGTAAAAATGATTTTAGGCTTTTATTTGCACTGGGAAGCCAAAAAATGGGTACGACCCGCTTTTTTGCGATATTAGCTTTCTTGCGGTGGTCTGGAACCAAACCCGCAATATCTCCGAGGTATACCTGTACCTGCTTGCGCTAACAGACGATTTCTTTCTCACCCCTGTAAAGAAAATTTGGTAATTTCCTATCTTTCGTACCTTTTTGCTCCGCAGTGAATATATGTAGTTAGGTGTTGTTTCGTAGCGCTTAGGGTTAGGATTAGGGTTAGAATTAGGGTTAGTATTATGGTTAACACTAACCCTAACACAAACCCTAATCCTAACCCTAATCCTAATTCTAACCCTTATCCTAACCCTAAGTGCAACGAAACAACACTTGACTATACATATTCACTGCGGAGCAAAAAGGTACGAAAGATAGGAAATTACCGAAAATTCTATGTGACCTTATTCAAATAAACCTATAAACACAGAGATAAAGGGAAAGTATTCAACCTTGATTGGTCATGTGATGGGTAGAAAACCAATCTAAAGCACTGTAACACAGGGAGCAGTAGGAAAAAAAAATCCATTGACGGACATGTTCGTCAAGGCTTCGAGCAGGGTTTCTTAACACTTGGTTAGGGTTAGTTCTAGGGGGTAGATGTATTTACCCTAAAAATTAAAAAGTAGAATGTTTTTATTAAGCATTCATGGACATTTTAATTTCCCAGTAAAGGTCCTTAGGCTTCCTCCGTAGGGATAAATTATAATACAACAATCATGTGAAGACAAACCCTCACATTGACGCATGCAAAAACAAGCATTCTCATTGGCGCATGGGAATACAAGCGTTCTCATTGGCCCATGAGAAAACACTCGTTCTCATTGGCCCTGATAAAACAGACGTTTTCATTGGCGCATGTGAAGTATTTGAAAGCCTGATATTTTCCAGCGATATCCATATTCTTGCATCGCGTTGTATTTTTAAACATTTGTTTCATATTATATTAATTAGCCTTCTATTTTTGTCCAAAACGAAGATTGTATAATAGCAACGTTGACTGTGCTGCGCTTATAATAATAAATTCTTTAAGCACCAAACACGGCGCATAAGGCAGAAACCAGTGCTCTCCAGGTTGTTCGTTGTGACGCCACTGCTAATCTTAGCTCTTGCACATTATTTAGGCCCAACGTTCTTCCTTCTCTTATTATTGTTCTTCTGAGTGTTTCTTTTGGTCTTCCTTTTTTCCTCTTACCCTCAGGAACCCAAGTGAGCGCCTGTAATGGTATTCTGTTGTTTTGCATTCGTAGGACATGACCGATATATGACCATCGTCTTTTCCTTATATAGTCGGAGACATATTTCTGCCTAGAGTCTTCTCTTATTTGTCGATTAGTCTTGAATTCTTTCCAACTGATGTTCATGAGTTTTCTAAGACATTTGTTCTCGAATGTATTCAGCTTGTTCTCCAATGATTTTGTTATTTTCCAACTCTCAGTGCCGTATGTTAACACTGAGATAACATTTGAATTAAACAGACGAAGCTTGGTATGTATATTCAATGATCGTAATTTCCAAATGTTAGATAATCTATTGAAGGCGCTGGCTGCCAAAGCAATTCTAGTATGAATTTCTCTTGTTGTGTCACCATCCTGAGTCATTTTACTGCCTAAATAATTGAAACTTTCAACTTTCTGTAGTTTTTCCCCGTTCAAGATGATATCAAAGGTCTCGTTAGAAAAGTTCATAGCTTTAGTTTTAGAGGCATTTATTTGGAGACCTATTTTAACCGAGAGATGACACAAATTATTTATTGCTTCTTGGGATTGTCTTGGTGTTGAACTTAAGAATGCTACATCATCTGCAAAATCCAGGTCCCCCAGGAATTTTCCATTTGTCCATTTTATACCCAATTGTTCATTGTGGGTATAGTTTCTCATAACCCAATCAATAGCTATTCCAAAAAGTAGTGGTGACATAATACAGCCTTGTTTCACCCCTGTTTCTACTGTAAACCATTCTGTATTCCCTTTATTTGTTCTAACACAACATCTTGCATTGTCATATAGCGCTTTGATTATATTCACATATTTTGTTGGAAAACCATAGATTGTAAGTATCTTCCACAATGATGGGCGGTGTAGACTATCAAAGGCTTTTTGAAAATTGACGAAGGTTATAATAAGTGGCGATTGCCTTTCCACTGATTCTTCTATAATTGTTCTTAGTGTGAATATTTGATCAATACATGATCGTTTCGGCCTGAAACCCGCTTGTTCTTCTTTGATCTTTTCGTCAGCATGCAATTTAAGTCTTTCTAACATCATGCAACATAATAATTTTCCAGGTACTGATAATAGAGATATACCACGCCAGTTATTACAGTCTGATAGATCACCTTTCTTCGGTAACTTTACAATAATACTGTCTTTCCATTGTTGTGGTGGTTGTTCTTCTCTCCATACTTCATTTATAATATCTAAAATTCTCAAGAGGTTGTTGTCATTAACTGCTTTAATCATTTCCCCTGAAATTTCGTCAACTCCAGCAGCTTTAAAATTTTTTAATCTTTTAACGGCTTGTTTGATCTCGTCCAGCGTGAATTCATCGCAAGTTATTGGCAAGGTGGTTGTGGGTGTTACATTATTAAAATCAGGTGTTACTGTTGGTGGTGGTCTGTTTAGCACCTCCATGAAGTGCTCAGCCCATCTCTTCATTTGTTCTTTTTCTGTTGGTATTGAATTCCCTAATTTACCTTTAACAGGTGTTTCCATAGCAGTAGGCTGGTGACATAGTTGTTTTGTAATTTGATAAAGGCACCTACTATTACCAGTTCTTGCAGCATTTTCAGCTTCTACGGCCAGTTCATTGATGAAATGTCTTTTATCTCTTCGAGTTTTTGTCTTCACTTCTTTATTTAACAAGTTATAAGTTAGTTTGCAGGATTCAACTGCATTATGTGTACTTGCCGCTAGTAGTTTAAGTTTTGCTGTTTTCCTTTCTTGTATTTTATCCCAAGTATCTTCTCTCATCCATTTTTTCTTTTTATGTACTAGGTATCCGGTGGTCGCTACTGCTGCTTCTGTCATTGCTGTTCTCAGTTGTTCCCATTTAGTATCGATTGTCTTGGTGGTGATATCGTTGTCAATTTTGCCTAAAGCATCGAAATAGTTGTTCATTTTGACATTATATTCCTCCTTTATATCATTTGATTGCAGTCTGTGTACATCTATTCTTCTATATTTATTCTGTTGGTATAACTTCTTCAGTTTAATTCTCAGTTTAGCTATGCAGAGGTTATGATCACTTCCGATCTCTGCACCTCTGTATGCTCTGACGTCTTGAACTGATGAGCGAAATTTAGCGCTTATGCAGAAGTGATCTATCTGGTTCTTAGTTCTGCCATCAGGTGAATTCCATGTTATCTTGTGGATATTCTTATGTGGAAAGATGGTGTCTGCCACAACGAGGTTTGATATTTCACAAAGTTCTAGAAGTCTTTCGCCATTTTGATTCATACAGCCTATGCCATGAGTACCGAGATATCTTTGTACTCCATCGTTGTTGTCACCTACTTTGGCGTTAAAATCACCCATGACTGCTATTATGTCATGCTTGGGTATTGTGTTGATGGTACTTAGAAGTGCTTCATAGAAGTCATCTTTTGTGGTATCAAGAGCGTCGTTAGTTGGTGCATAACATTGTACAATTGAGAGCTTGAAAAATCATGTCTGAAATCTAGCTAATATTAGCCTCTCATTGATAGGTACCCAGCTGATAAGCGATGCTGCTGCTTTCTGTGTCATTAAGATGGCTACTCCCTCTGTGTGACGATTATCATTACTACCAGAGTATATAATTTGCTTTTTTTTTCTGAAATATATTTTATGCCCTTCCCCGTCCATCTACACTCGCTGACACCCAATATGTCCAACTTATAATTATCCATTTCTTTAATTACTTCTTCCAATTTTCCGTCTTGATACATAGTTCTTACATTCCAGTATCCAATTTTAAAAATCTCCTTAGCCCCCAAGATATTAGAGTGAGTCATGTTTACTGTCGAGCCTCGTTCTGTTTCGGTAACAATAGCTTGTTTTACGATAGTGAATTGTTAACTCACTGATCAACCCTCCGATCCAACCGACCGATTCGAGGGTTTCGAGGTCAGTTATAGGAAAATATCTACACCACTAGATACTCTGGTGTATCTTTTATAATAAGTCTGAGTTAATCGTTCAACACTTATTTTAGTATCATTTACCATAAATTTCTAGGTCACTAGGAAAAGTATTGATCAATGACTTATAATTATACATTTAAAAAAAAACAAGATGAACCCTTGCGTAAAAACGCACAAATATATATGTCCCTGCAGAAGCCATTCTATGATATTTGCAGTCACATATACCTGCCATTGACTACTTTCAGACTTTGATAACAATTCAGCCATTACTCATGATTATTTTCAGATCTCCTAGGAGCACTCACCTTCAACAAAGTGATGCTAAACCCTACTGTCATGTGTCATTCGTTCAAGGTTTTTCCATATCTTATTTCTTCCTTCTATGCCCATCTCCTATTCTCGACTACATATGATTTTAGGTCTCCCTCCTCCTCTCCTTATCTGTATGTTTCAGAACAAGGATTACCTGGCAAAGGTCGCAGTATGTGTCACATCCATCGCCAACGCCTTCTTCTCATCTCTAGGTCCAATAGAGCTTGTCCTGTTCTTGTCATCATTTCCGCGTTAGTGGTTTGGTTTTAATGACTTTCTTCATTGCACAGGGACTACTCCATCAGTGCACCGAACTCCTCCCTTTAATCACACAAGGAGGATCTCAACACAGTGTACGAACTCCGTAGCACCGTCGAGAATCCCAATGTGTGTATAAAGGAATCACACATTCTATAAATATTTTTGTGGTGGGTTCCACATTAGTGACCTTGTCATACCTCTTTCAATTTTTCTATTCTACGCAAGCAACAATTGATGAAACATGTAAATCTTGCTGTCCGTGTTCCACTGCCATTCAATAAGATTGGCTTGGTATCTGAATTCATGACTCTGAGTAATGTGAACTTGATTTCCTTTGATTTCCTCTATTTCCTAGTTCAATGTGATAACTCTTCTTGAATCTTTTCTTCTTACTAGCTGTAAGTACCCGACTTTGTTAACGTGTTGTGAAAGCTCAGAAAATATTACAATCAAACCACTATATTTTGTTTAATGTACATCCTTCCTTTTGTTTTACTCACACAAGTATAACTTAATACAATTGATCATATATTGTCATATTTGCTTATTGTTATTTTCTACATTTATTATTACAACATTAATCCAATGCTTCTCGAGAAACAACATTTTTGTTGTTGCCTTAAAATTAATAAATTTGACGGTGTGCCCAATTTGGAGAATGCAACATACAGTTGTCTTTGTTAAAAGCACCTATTCTCTAAGCTAATGCCTGTTACTTTAAGTGACTGTCCTTTTGCCTTGTTTATTGTCATTGTAAATACATGCCGCATATGCTTCAGTCACTGTCAATAAAAAGGCACGTTGATGAGGATAAGACGAATGCGTGGAATGACCGTATCTTGTCTTCTGGCATAGCCTATTACTAATGTTACTTTTATCACGTGTGGCGTGCGGTTCTTATACAAAGTCTGGTTCCATGACGCAATTTAGGCGGATCAAGATTTTCGCGATAACATTATCGGTACACAAAGTTCAACAATTTAGTTATGCGGTGGTATTCATGTCATTTCCAAAGAGCTGGATAAAATAATGCACCTAGTGGCTTTGTACGACACTGTCAACAGATTTGAAGCTGTGGCAATGCCAGGCAGCTAAAAACTCTATTTCCATCTGCTGAATATTTTGCTGGTTGTATTCCAGGTATAGTACTTACGAACTTCTGGATACAGAAATGTTTATGCTAACGGATGTTGTTGACACCAAAGAACAAAGGCAGTTAGTGTCGTTTTAGGCGGTTTCCTAAGTTCTCAGTTGCACATTTTCAGGCGCAAAATAGAAAAGAGAATCATTGCCCATTGTCTAGATGAGCCATGACAGGGACAACAGTTGGGTATCGTTCATTATTATGAAAACTGAGACTACGCCAAAATGCATCATTACTGACGACATATTTTCCCAGTTGATGCTGTAGAATCTCATCCGTTGTCTTTTTATTAGCAAGTCCAAAAACTGCTTGACCACTAACCTCTTTAACATACTAACACATATATTTGACGGATTTCACAGAGCTGCAGTATCCCAAATTAATTTAGCTTGAAAAATGTTTAAGGGAGGGAAGTATAAGGTACAACCCATTTAATTGTCCAGCTCAATTTCTGTAGGCTGGTTGTTCAGCTTAATTTTGGCGGTCGCGGTAGATCTCCACATCTCATGGTGCTTGTCTTCTGTAGTGTAAGTGACTGTTATCACTAGTTTGCGTTCCCTATTTCAGTTCTCGCGGGTATCTTTTTGGACATCCTCTTCATTTCATGCAAGGAATTGAATACTGTATTGAATGTTACTGATCAGAGCATGTATATTTTCAGTAGCAACATACGGCTGCGAGACTTGGACACTCAATAAAACAGTTGCAAAAAAGATTACATCATTCGAAATGAAATGCTACAGAAGGATGTTGAGAATACACTGGACAGAAAAAAAGACCAACAGAGAATTACTGCACTCACTAAACGTACAGGAACATTGGCTCCTAAATACCATCGCAATAAGGAAGTTGAAATTTTTTGGTCATATAAAAATACATAATAATCTGGAAAAAACAGTGATGGAAGGCATGGTCCCTGGAAAAAGGGGAAGGGGTCGACCTAGACAACGGTGGACCCAGGACATCACAGAGAATCTGAACTTGTCTTTGGCTGATGCAGGTCGACTTGCCCAGAATCGTGATGCGTTCAGAGCAGCTGTAATGGAGACAACGTTCTGGAAAGAATACGTCACATGATGATGATTGAATGTTACGCAGGATACTTGGATCCTAGTCTTAGTAATGATTTAAAAAAGTAAAGCGTCCTATTCAGTGATGTGGAACTCTACGGTAAAAACACTGTTAATCTGAGCTGGATGAATTTTCTCCCACAACCATGTCATAATGTGAGCTTGTGGAAGGCCTCTCTTCCGCCACTCCATTGAGTACACCAGAAATGTGGCTTACTGCATCCATTAGTCTTGAGAGTTTTCTGTTAATTCATGCCGAACTCATGGACCTTAACCAAAGAGAAGGTTTTGTTTAATTTCAGACCAATACTGATTACATATGTAGGCACTATTTTTTGTGATGCATGGTTGGCAGGGAGGATAGTGTGATTCGCTTCCGTTGCTAGGCGGTAGTGCCGTTCTGAATGTCCTGGGTTCGACTCCATGGTAAGCCACTCACTTCTGTTGTTTTTCTGTTGTCTATTTTTCTACTTCTTTATTTTTCGGAAGTGCCTGAAACATACCTTTACGTGTGTAATATTTATTTATTTATCGTTAAGATGTGTATGGTAACCATAGTAATTATTATTTGTGCTCCTTTCAGGAAACTCTGTCGTTGTATTTTTGTACAAGAATGAACAAGTGTACGTTACAGCAGATGCAAACTCAACATTGCTTGGCAGGCCATTTGCAAAATATTGTACCTTCACCGGCATCCTGGTTGGTGTGCCGAGCTATCCCGTGATATAAACAAGAAAGCAGATACCCAAACAAAACTAGTATAATACCGAAATGTAAACAAGAATGAACAATCAAGTTTTGCCTTCTTATTCACAATATACGTATCAAAAGAAATAAAGTAATTAAATTGCAAGAATTCTTGCTTTGTACGTAATTTGTGTGTGGTATTTTCTACCATTGTTGTTGGTTGTTTGAAAGTCGTACAGGGGAGATATGTTTAGGAGTGTTTTCCAGTGCGAATGTTTAGAAGTCTTACAGCACAGCTGCCATATTGTCGTACTGGTGTAGGATTGCGTTTACAAGTTTTACAGTACAATTGTATTTAGAAGCAATTCGTTGTGATTAAGTTTAGAAACATTAATGTAGGATTGTGTTTAAAAGTCCTACAGTAGGAATGTGTTTAGAAAACTAATGATCGTGTTGTGATATAGGCTACTGTTGCAAACTTCGTTTGATGCTCGAACGAGACAGACACAGTTCACTTTTTGATTTGAGAAGAGAAAAGTATAAGCTAACTGTGACTTGACTTTGACGTTTGCCTTTTCCGATCCCCTAGGTTACGAGTTTCAACTCCTTTTCCCCAACTTTTAGACAAGATGGACAACAATTAACAATGACCCTAATGACACTGTTACGGGTTCAAATATATTGGGGGTCGTAGTATTCATGTATTAATAAATATTGACAGTGTACGTCAGAATAGGCCAATTAAAATTAATACGAGAATAAACACGACCCAATGAAATTCAAGAGTCCTGAAGACCGTGTAACATTTCCACATTTATATATATCGTTGAATCCATATGTGAACATCATAAAGAAAAAGCATACAGCTCATACACATCCATATCCGGCTTTCATATAATCATATTATATATTTTTCGACTTTAAAGATTTGTAATTTCCATTTCATTATTCGTATAACGATGCTAATTAATTATTATCTACATCTATATGCATTTAGACATAAATTCAGTCCTTCAAAACTAGGTGTATGTGCTATATACTAATAATAATGATAATAATAATAATAATGTTCACATACGATCACGGATAATTACACCAGTCGCTAACAAATGTACAGAGTGTTAGACATCAATCGCGTCAAATATGAATATACAGTTTGAGGAATAGAACACCCAGAATTTAAAACACGACTTGTCCATACAGACACATGACACATTACGCTCAGAATTTAAAACACGACTTGTTCATAAAAACACATGACACATTATGCTCAGAATTTAAAACACGACTTGTCCGCACAAACATAGGACACATAATGCTCACGTTGCTACACCAAACAAAGACACGTCATTATCTCAACCACACATAGTTACATTACACATCGATGAATTTGCGCGCATCAAGTAGCTTTCAAAGACAAATTCCTATCTAGCGCGCAAACAGATTCGTAACAGACACAAAGACGGCGAAATAGATGGAACATTTAGAGCAACAGAATATTGATCCTGAAATATATCAAACAATAATGAACTACGGTCAAGAATCAAGACACAATTGATGCGGACAACTAGCAACACATGGAGACTGAAGAAAGGTGTAAAATAGCTTGTCTGTCAGTTTTGTATCATCATCGTCAGCTGCCATCTCCACAACGACGGTTGGATGTAATGTATCTCCAACGTCTTCTGTCTCTTGTCTTCCTCGTGCAACCTGATAGATTTTTTCCTGTCCATCTCTTGATGTTATATTTCCATTTATAGCGATGTCTTCCCCTTGCACGTTTGCCTTCAACTCTGCCTTCTATTATGGTCTTCTGCAAGGTGTTATGCCTTTTTATGTAGCCAACATATTTTAGCTGCCTAATCTCCTTCATTAGTTCTCTTTTCATACCTAGGTTTTCTAGGACCCGCTTGTTTGTTTTGTTCTCTTTCCATGATATGCACCCCGTTCTTCTATATATCCACATCTCGAGAGCCTCAATAGAACTTAAACAAAAAGTAATGCTATATATTGGAAAAGTAGAGGGCATGAAGAATACGAGCATGAAAATGCACAATAAAGAACTGGAAATAAAAATGGAAAATGTCTTCACGAAGGACATTTAATTTAAAGATAAATTAGGGGAGTAAGTGTTGCTATAGGTCTCACAGAAAAAAAGAGAAATGCCTGCAACCAAGCCAACAGGTACCTTCACGAGTGATTAAATTCTTGGACCCCGTGCTCCCTGTTTCTACCAACACGGCTATGGCGAATGGCGAGTATCTAGCGCCAGCAAACCAGACCCCCAGAGTCTACTGGGGTAAAACTCTAGACTACGGGAGAGGTAACCCTACAGAAACCTCCGGCAGAGCAAGTCCTCCATCAGATGTGGCCGATGCTGGGCCCACCGGCGCGTGGACACGTCCTGATCCCCATCGAGACTTGCCCGGGGAGCACAGTGTTAGGATGTGCAAGAACATGGACAGGAAGACTCCACAACTTCCCCACCGAAGACACGCCCACGACGACCGTTGCCTCAATTGGCTGTGTGTGGTGTATCCGGAAACGGGGCCTCCCAGTACCGAGGCACAGTTAAGTCCCCGACGTCGCTTAATGGTGCAGAGTTAAGAGAGAAGGCTGAGCGAATGCAAACAACAATAACAACAACACAAATTGGCTCAGCATCACAATCCCGCCTGTGGTGCAGCATGTTGAGAACCCAGCTTGGGGGAATTACATGGGCACTAGACTTAATACTGTCTCTTGACTGGATGGCCGCATGCAGGAGATTTCTACAATGGAGAGATGGCCAATCCCTAATCCTAATCAATACTGCAACAGATACTCCCACCTTCTACTCCAGAGAATGGCACACAACTTCAACTCCAGATCTTGCCTTCGCCACCCAAGATATAGCTGGACGTATTAGTAGAGAAGTAGGAGACCAACTACGAGCAAGCGATCATCGCCCTATCTATCTTGCTGCCCAGAGTGTAACTCTCAGTACAGGCCCAGCCATTACAAGATGGAATTACAAAAAAGCCAACTGGGGTTTATTCAGGCATCAGGTGAACACGCTGCTGTCTGACCTCAAGGTACAGAACAGAGACATTAATGAAGTGGTAAAAGACTTCAACAGATGCATACTTCAAGCTGCAAAAGAAACCATTCCCAAAGTATTCCGGTGTAACTACACACCATGCTGGTCCAGCACACTCCAAGAACCACAGAAAGCTATGGACAAGGCCAGAAAGGACACAGAGTCTCAGCCTTCACTTGAAACTCACAACAAATGGAAAAAAGCTGTAGCAGAGTTTCAGAGAACAAAGCTAGAAGAAAAACGGAAAAGCTGAAGAAAAAAAACTGCAGCGCTGAACCTTGAGAAAGACGGCATGAAACTTTGGAGATTAGTTCATTCTCTAAATAAAGAGAGTTCCTCGCCTATGCAGACTATCACATTGGATGAAGGTGGCAAATTTCTCAGAGGAAAACAAGCTGCAGACCTGTTTGGTAGAAGGTACAGCTCAGAAAGCAACTTATCCATTAACAAAGACCATCAGAGAGAGATAAGAAAAGAAATACTGGCAACCATGGGACAGACAGATATTCCTGCCCCAATGAGGGAACCCATCACACTAGGAGAATTACAATTAGAGATGTAATTACGGATTCAGCTTATATAACAATGACTCTGGAGGTTGGTTATTTGGTGTTAATGATTCTGTGCTGACAACTTACAGAACCGTTTGAGATTAGAATGGGAGTGCGAAAGGGATGCCTTTTGTCTCCATATCTTTTCTTACTAGCAATATATTGGGTTATGAAAACATTGACATCCCACAACAGAAATACAATCAAGTGGAATCTTTATAGACAGCTTGATGATCTTGATTATCTAGACGGGTGTCCCTTCCTTATGTGTTATAAATGTTTATACAATACCAAAAACCTACCCTCTGTTCTATACTTATTGTTCTAAGTCTACTATCAATTACTAGACACAGTATTAAGGTCTTTGTCTTGTGTGGACTGACCTATACTGTATAATAGGGGAACAACAGAAGTGATTGCGTCATTAATAGGCTGAACTACCCATTGTAAACTTCCGGTGTTATGTCTTGCGGTTCGCTCTAAAGACCAGTCATCGAAGCATCATGTTTTGGTGATGCTTAGATGGCAGGGAGGATAGTGTGATTCGCTTGCATAGCTAGGCGGGGTTGTCGCACGGAAGGTCCTGGGTTCGAGTCATGGGTAAGCCACTCACGTCCATTGTTTTTCTGTTTCTAGTGTTCTACTTCTTTATTTCTTACGAGTGCCTGAAAACATACCTTTATGTTTGTCTAATATTTATTTACTGTTTACAGGCCTCGGGTTTCCCTTCCTTATAGAAGAACTTCAGAACGCTATTTCCAAGCTTAAGTTCCAAAAGTCACCTAGCCCAGACAAAATCAGCAACGAAATGCTAATAAATCCGAGCCCAGCAGCGAAGAAAAAACTGCTTGAGATATTCAACCACATCTGGGTGAAAGGAACTGTATCCCAAGTATGGAGAGAAGCCATCACAATACCCATACTAAAGAAAGGGAAATGTAAGACCAAAGCTGCACGTTACCGGCATATTTACACTGGTAAATTCTGTTCCAACTATACAGCTGAGGTTCAAGCTCTAGAGCAAGCTGCAAATATGATTTATAACAACAACTCTGACTGCCACCAGGTAGTCATCATCACAGATTCACTGTCTGTACTGCAAGCTCTCAAGGGTGGTAAACTCCTGCATCTGAGAAATGAACTAAACAAGGTAGCTGCCAAAAAGAGAACCATACTTCAGTGAGTACCATTTCATTGTGGTGTACCCGGAAATGAAAAGGCAGATAAACTTGCAAAAAAGGGAGGAGAATGTAAACAAGAAGATAATGAAGTCACACACTTTGAGAAAAAGAGAGCTATCCAGACTATCAGAAGAGAACAGAATTAACCCAACGACGACTTCCACACTCTTGGCCGGCAGGGACAGATCACCATTTTTCGCCTCAGGACAAGACATAACAAACTGAATAAACACATGCAGAAGCTACGATTGTCTGCTTAACCACTGTGCACATGTGGATTAAACGAAGAAACTGCTGAGCATGTTCTACAGGATTGTCCTCTCTACGACCAGTTAAGAAAGATATACTGGCCCAATGACTCAACACTAAACTCAAAGCTGAATGGAGCTAAAGAGGAACTTCAGACAACGTACGAATTCATCATGAGAACTCGTCTGACGGTGTAATCATCAAAGATGCGATCGCAGGAAGAAGAAGAAGAAAAAAATTATCTAAAGAGCTAAATCAATGAGCTAAATCAATGAGCTAAATCAATGAGCTAAATCAATTAGCTAAATCAATGAGCTAAATCAATGATCGATGTCAGCTTGCACACACAAAAAGAATTAAAAATAAAATCGTTATTGGTACTTTACTATTTTGGTTTAACAGCTGAATAGCATGGACAATTTAAGAAAACAAACAGATTACCCCTTACCACTGGTTGTTCCCGGGGGTCTCTTGCTAGACAAATAAATAAAAGCACTATTGGTGCCTCATGCATGTCATACGAGGCTAGCAACATCAGGTTGGGAATGAGGCTGGCACATTCATCATGCAAAACGAATGGATCCGGAAATGAACAGCTGCAAGTGCTTGGTGCAGGCTTCCTGCAAGGTGAACCAGCGATTGTTGTTTTTCTATGCTCCGTAAGAAGCGAAACAGAAAGAATAATGATAAACAGGTTAATGATAACAGAACTTATAGAGAGATATTAATGTTATCATGAGAAATGGTGACATCAGACAGGTTAATGATAACAGAACTTATAGAGAGATATTAATGTTATCATGAGAAATGGTGACATCAGACAGGTTAATGATAACAGAACTTATAGAGAGATACTAATGTTATCATGAGAAATGGTGACAACAGACGGGTTAATGATAACAGAACTTAAAGAGATATATTAATGTTATAATTGTCGTAGATTTTTTGATAGGGGAATTAAGACTTGGGTTGGTCCCTTCTGAATAGATTAGAATAAGTGATCGTCACAGTGAGAAGTAGTGATAGCAATAGTGTTCTACGAGTGAGATGGTAGACTGTGATAGAGGCTGTCTCTGAGATCGAGGATTCTTCTCTCTCTCTCTGCCTATCTTCTACGACAGATCTAGAGGAGTCAGACAGTCTAAACACACACACACACACAAACATATATATATATATATATATATATATATATATATATATATATATATATATATATATATTAATATATCTCTAACCACTCACGTGCACGCACATACAGGACGACAGTTAGACGTACAGACGTGGGAAAACTATAACAAATGATTATATAGATATTCTAGAACGAGCTGACCAACGCGCTGATTAATTTCAAGAGAAATTTTAATTATCATCTAAAATTTCATCACAACACCTAGAAATTACATCAAAGCATATACAAATAGTCATAAAGTCAATAAAAATGCTACCAAAATGATAGACCCACAGGATGATCTTATCCCTCAGGGTATGCCCACAGTCCTGTTGGAAGAAAATGATAGCCCCAAAGAATCAAGGATACATATGATTAGGTCTAATATTTCCCCCTTTTAAGGTATGGACAGCCTTGCTATCTTTGCTCTATTTTGAGGGAAATATGATTAGCAATACTTGCATACAGAAAGTTAAGACAGCCAAATGGGTGCCAAATTACAACAATAAAGAAATCACTCCGTCCTGCATTCACTCTATTCATTCAGTCGTGTTCACGTGTATTTATTCATACTCACAGCTTTGATAGCCAGTTCTGGAAACACAATTTTTAGGACATTAACATACAGACTCGTCAATAGCAGTCTTTGACCAAGAAATCCCCAGTTCCAAAAAGACGGGATGAATTCTCTGCTTCCGGGAACGATTTCTTGGGTGTACTTATTTTTCGGAGGTCTGTTTAGGTCACATTAAAATTGTCCAGGCACGAACATTAACAACGAGCACAGTGTCACTAGTTTTGGTTTCTAGAAAATGAGGAATGTCAGGTCGGATACCTTATCTCAGTATAGGTGTTTAGTTGGTCACACCACCACTTGTCAAAACTCCGTCGGAATGTTACTGACGTTAATATGTTACTTGCCACAACGGCTAAAAATGTACAGAGTTTGTGCAGAAATCTGATCTGGCTCAAAGGCCCAGTATCAACATTTAGTCTTTAATAAAACCCGTTTGTGAGAGTTGTACTCTGTCTATTTATGGAGACACACGCACTGTCAGACAGGTGTCAACTTGTAAACCCACGTGGTTAAAAGGTAAAAAATGTTTATGTTTCTCACAGGCATGTCTCTGTACTAAACGCCGGCAAAGTTGGGTTACCCAGTATTCACTGAATAAAGAAATCCACATATGAAATATTTTACATATTATGTACTCAATATAACTTACATTTTTAAACTGCAAGCGTATAGCTTGACTTATCATTTAAAACTTTCCCGTGAAATAAGTTATATACACAAAATCATCAATCATCATGAATTAGGAATACATACGTATCCGTCAACACTCATGAGGCATCTATCATTTATAAGTTAGTTTAGAAAAATTATTCTCGTCTGATTATTTAACAGTTAAATTAAATTCATTAATAGCCGACTGAGTGTAAGCTAAAAAATATAATTTATTCTGTTTTCCACTGTAACTCATCAGCTAGAGAATATAACAGACTTATACATTATTCACTCTGCACAAAAGAACTCGGGAAATAAAATAAGCGATCTAACACTTTGAACACTTCGAAAAATACTAGATATAATATATATATAATATTTACCTCAACACAGAACTACTAAGAACTTAAACCACTTCGACCAAACTAAATGCCATCTCTATTAACAGAGATACTTAGGAATCGAACGAAGGCTTGTTCTAGTCTTGACTGCGAAGTTACTGAGTGAATTAAGTCTCAAACTCTCGTTTAAGATATATGAAACACACACAAAGAATGTGCCCTATTTCCAAAACCACGCAATCTCTCGTCTCCTAACACTTACGTAACTTAGATGCATGCCGTATGTGCCACCGGTGCGTCTTCACACCTACGTTAACAAACTGACCGAGAAGCCTGAGTGTCATGGGAAAAACCCAGACTATATGTCTCATTCCCGAGCGCTGCGTGAGTGTCATATCACACTTCACTCCGAGAGAAACGTTCTTGTCAGGTGAAAATGCTAGACGGTATGACACCTAACCGGGAACTAGCCTGACGAAACGCCCGTGACATGAGAAAAATACAGACGCATGTCTGCTATCTCTGTCTGCCCAGACGAGTATTCACACGTTCTATCGTCCACTGACATCTAATGCAACAGAATGCATTTTAACGCTCTCCCGTCTAGTGTAGAGACTGATACATTATGTCATAAATGCGTTTACCAGTATGAGAAAGAAAACGGTAAAGTTGAGAGTGGGAAAGAAAATATTTTTCGCAAACGAACGAATGCGAAAAATACAGGAAAAAGGTAAAGAGTGATAATAATTAGAGGACACGGGTGGAAGAAAGGAAGAGGAAAATATAGAAAATTTAATGATCATAACTCTCTGTGACAGAACGTCCCCCCTTTAAGATATGGAACCAATCCATGTCTACGTTATGGAAATAAATTTCCTTTATCCGTAGCTTCAGGGTGTCTGTCTTCTTCCCTCTCATCTCCCCCTTCATCTCTCTCCAATTCCTACTCAAGTCTACTCCCAAAGTTTCCTTTTCTCTGGAATGTCTCCCATGCGCTTGAAAGAGCGTCGCCACTTTTGACATTTTTGAAAGATTTCGTGTGTGTGCAGTGGAATTTCTTTGCCACTATCGTCATCTTCGTCAGTTTTGGCGATCGTCAGGAGATGGTCGCAGGTCGGCGCCGGTCTTTCCAAGTATCTCTTTAACAGATTTAAATGAAATACCCTCTCCTTTCCTTGAATAGAGATGTGGTAGTTAGCCTTAGAAATCTTTTTCAGGACGGTAAACGGCTCTTGCCATCCGATCCTCAGTTGGTTGTTTCCGGTAGGGAGTAACACCAAAACGATCTCATCCATCAACAGGTTTCGGTATGGAGATCAGTTATCCATCAACACTTGCTGAGGGAATCCCAACCGAGTGAAAATATGCACGATGGTTTCTGCGACATGCTTGGCATCTGCGCATGTTAGCGGGATAGCTTCTGCCCATAAAGTGCATGTATCGACTAAGGTCAGGATAAACCTGTTCCTTCTTTTAGTCCTTTCTAGGGGTCCTAAAATGTCGATCACAACCCGTTCCAATGGTGTTCCCACTATTGGCATTTCACCCAACGAGACTGGGGGTGTCCGTTGCTTGGGTGGTACACGTTGGCACTGGGCACAGGATTTGACATACCTGATAATATCAGTGTTTACTCCTGGCCACCAATAATGAATGGTTATCCGTTGGTTTGTGGCGTTCTGTCCCATATGTCCGCTAAAGGGAAGAGAGTGCCCCATTTCTAGGATTTGGCTTCTGTACTGTTTCAGTACTAGGAGCTGGTTGTAACCTTGGTCAGGCTTGCCCGTTCTGCATAGAGATATGCGTACCATGTCGTTACTCTATTCAATTGCGATGTTCCATGGTGCAGCAATTCGAGTTGGCCAAACTCAAATGCCTGCACACATGCAACAATCATCGACATCGGTCGATGAGATATATCTCTATTCGTTTGAGGTGTTTCATGCTTACAGACATTTGGATTTGTCGACGATCCGAATGGCTGTATCATGGAACACCTCAAACGAATAGAGATATATCTCATCGACCGATGTCGATGATTGTTGCATGTGTGCAGGCATTTGAGTTTGGCCAACTCGAATTGCTGCACCATGGAACATCGCAATTGAATAGAGTAACGACATGGTACGCATATCTCTATGCATGACGCGTATGTCTCGGTAACGTCATTCGACTTGTGGGTTTTGACCCCTACGGCAGTGTGTTTCAGAAGTGTGGCCATTGCCACTTATATTGTGTGGTATAACCGCTTAAAAGTGTGGGGCGTCGTCCACTTATTAGTTGTGTTGGCTGGGAAGCCACTTGAGCAGTGTATTTCGTGGATCAAACGTAAGACGTATCGTTCCTAACGCAGTTTGTATAATTATGGCAGATTAGCCTGGCGTGGTATGCCAAAGGAACATTATGGTACTAGCAATAGTGTAAGACTAGTATAGATGGATATTATGTAGCTAGCAGTAGACGTAAGTCTAGCTTAAGAAGTGTATTGCGAAACTAGCAGGATAATTAAGTGTAGTGCAAAAGGCTATTGAATAAACTAGCGACGGGAGTAAGTCTAGTTAGCCTCTGAATTTATGCCAAAGGACATTGGTCGTTTAAAAGGAACTGACCTCTAACCAGAACTCTAGATAGAGATTAATGAACATGTGTTAATGAAATAACGAGAACTCTTGCAGAACGTACATGAATGTGATGTGACTTTTGTTCCCATGTAGTTGGTGTCTGCTCATGGAATGAAATCATTAATTAAATATTTTGAGTCGTCAAAATCACGGTCTTATCAACTGACGTATTCTGAGTTGAGTTAAATGCTGTTTATATTCAACTAATCATGACCAGTGATAATTAATGCCTGAAAACGCTGCATCTCACACTGCTAATATAATTAGTAAGACAAGAGACTAATTCAGGTCAGTCAATGGTCGAATATTAAATATGAAACATGTTCAGCTAAGAATGCATCACACGGTTTAAAGCAGACAATATCGATACCAACGAACAGTATTACGGAATCCTATAAAAGTGATATAAGAACCCGAAGGACTTCGACTGTAGGAACAGAATACGCATATAACAACTTGGTCATCCTAAATACTTGGTGTCATAAATAGAAGCCCCACAACAACCGAAGTTGTAAAAGAAGTCCTTAACAAACTGGTGTCAGAGGCGTTTGGATTTCGGGAATACTGCAACACCCCATCAAGTATCGAAGAAAGCGAAATCGACGATGAACGTTTGAAGGCAAGATCATTCATTCAAACCAAGCTGGCAACTATTTTTCGCATGTCAGTAAGTGACGTCACTATATCAATGCCGTCAGCGCTAATAGTCAACTTTGCCTGAGAGAATCCTAATTTTCTTCCACCACAAGAGACTGATCCATACTAATAGAAAGAAAGTCTTCCACTCTAGAACCTGAACCAGTGGACATGTATTTCTTCAGCAAATTCACCTAAGGCTGCGACGCAGATCGTTTGAAGAAGCTACTTTCGAAGACCGGCAATACTTTCAAACGGTTCTACTACGAATGTCAAGGTCTACTATCATTGGACTTCAGCTGTTCAACACTTGTGGGAAGCTAGGATTAGATTTACATACACTCATGTATTTCTCAGAGGGACAGTTAAACAGATAAGTTCTTATTTTTACTTGGGCGCTTGAACATTATCATACTGTCCTTGCATTAGCTTTAGTCAACAGTTCATCACCACTTCGCTTACTTTCTACTTATCATCTGTGTTTCCCCATTCATGTTTATCCGTATATTTGTATATTCGTCGAGTTTAATATTGGCTGGAATTTTCCCAGGAAAACTTCAGTGAATGTTAACTTCTATTAGATGTGCATGCTTATATTGGCTGACTGAGGATCTGACTGATTAAATTTTTTCTTTTGAGTCAGGAAATAAATGTTTCTTCAGTTCGCAATATAACCATACTTTTGTGTACTTAGCAGTTTCGTCATGTAGATTACGTCATCATTATTTGCATAACCTCATTTGAGTACTGTTGACAATTGTTTTCGTGTGTTTTCTAAAATTTCTTTGTCTACACGTTAGTTTAAGACGACCTGTCTCGTTATATTTTTTGTGATGTCAATTCTTCACTTTCTTTTACTGATTACTCTGTATAGTCTCCCTTATTTACTTTAAAAGTGTAAATTGTTGTCGCAGAACTGAGAAATCATTTCATTGTAATTCATTTGATTGTTTTCATTGTTTTTGTCACATGTTCTTGGAACTTGTTTGTTATTGAGTGATATATTTATGTACATATTATATTGAGTTCTATATCCTGGTGTATATTATAGACTATTGAAGGTACTCAGAAACCTATTATCATGTCTACACTACAGGAATTCATTGACATTGGAAAAAGTTATGGGAAATCAGGAGCGGAACTACAAAGTTTTGCAGATACGAAATATGATGAATATTTATCGCGTCTGGAAAGAATTAAACAGCGCGAAGCGACTAAACGAGCTGAGGGGCTTAGGAAGTTTGAATTAACCCAACAGAGGGAAATGAAGGAAAGAGAATTAACCCAAGAGAGGGAACTTAAAGAAAAGGAAATCGCCCAACAAGATAAAGACAGAGAATTCGACAAGGAAAAAATGGCTCAACGAGATAAAGAAATGGAATTAAGAAGAATGGAACTGATGCAACTAGACTAAGCCCATAAAAATGCCATGGAGCTTGAAGCATTAAAACTTCACGCAGAAAAAGAAAAAGCTTTAGAATTAGCTAAAGTGCAGTCTGAACAGACTAAGACTGCGGCTGGTACAAATATTTTCCATCCGAAGCTAAAAATGCCACATTTTGATCAAACTCGCGATTGCATTGACTCTTTTTTATCTAGATTCATCATGAAAGTCACCGCCTTGAACATCCCCAAGGAAAGATGGAGCAGTCTTTTACTTGATTTTTTGACTGGTGACTCACTTAAATGTTTCATGAGTCTTGATGAATAGAGTAGAAACGATTTCGAAGTCGTAAAAGAGGCATTACTAAGACGTTTCCAGTTAACTGAGTCTGGATTCAGAGATCGTTTTCATGCGGCTAAGCCAAGTAATGATGCAGATTTTGGTGAATTCATTGCATCAATTAAGCATTGTTTAGCAGATGGATTGATCTCTCTGGTATTAATAAAACTTATGAAGGTATCATAGATCTCATGCTGCGAGATAAAGTTTTATCCGCATGCAGTACCGAATTAGAAGCATTTTTACAGGAAAGACATCCTAATTCGATCGATGAGTATGAAAAACTCGGAAGACAGTATCAGACCGCACATCAGAATAAAGATGTTCATAGATCGTCTATTCGAGATCCTATACCTGTGTGCGCGGCACACCATGATCACAGACCTCGATCGAAGAGCTTTGATGGACGTTCTCGTTCAGATTATTATCAATCCGACAGAGGTTTTTATAACTTCCGTCGTCATCGCTCTCCTTCGAATTCATATCGACGAGGTTAAAGAAGATATTCACCTCATGATCATGGGTATCACAGAGGCAGGTATTATGATGATTCACATCAGAAAGGATACTATAAACACAGATCATCTTATGGTAGGGATGCCAGGAAGGATGACTCTACTGATTTTTATTATAGCAATAAAAAGTCAGTCAATAATAACAAAGGTAATGCCAGATCTCCGTCGAGAGACAAAAGTAAACATAGACATGCAAATAATTGCAGTGTCAAAATGGAGAAATGTAATGATGATAATGATCATGCGAACGCATGTATGGTAATGAATGATACATGTTATGAGTGTCAATCAAAAAACAGATTAAAGTCTACAATTACACTTGATTGTGGTCATTGTATGCCTACAATGTCGGCATGTGTAAATGTCGGTTATCTTACATTTCATCCAGGAATATTGGAGGGCAAAGTAGTGAGAGTTTTGCGTGACACGGGGTCCTCAACGATAGGCATAAAGCACTCGCTTATCGAGCCCTCTGCTTTTACAGGCAAATCAGTTAAGTGTGTCCCATTTGGTGGGAATATAGAAACTTTCCTTGTGGCACGAGTATACATTGATACTCCTTTTTACACAGGCACTGTTTATGCCTGCGGCTTGAGAGCACCCATTACTGAAATTATAATAGGAAACATACCAGGAGTTAAGGATTGCACTCCTGAGGAGATTGCAATGTGGGTTGAATCTCACCCACAGGTGGCGAATGCTGTTGTAACGAGAGCACAACAGTTAGCTACGGACATGGCTACACCACCTCTTCCTATAATAGATACAATTATGTCTCAAATTGGCACTGTTACACCGTCTGTTTTTGCAGAAAAACATAAGAGTGACCCAACATTACAAGGATTGTTTAGCCGAGCAGATCAAAAAACGATTAAATACACAGGAGTGGCTAAAAGTGGTTCAAGATAAAAAAATCAATACTCACTAGATATTTGGATAATGGTAAAACAATCATACATCAAGTGGTAGTTCCTAAGGAATACAGACCATTGGTCATACAAACAGGTCATGACTCCCCTATGGCAGGTCATATGGGGATCAAAAGAACATTGTTTCGTGTTACGTCACAATTTTATTGGCCTGGGGTTAATAAAGATACAAAGTTATACTGCAAATCATGTACGACATGCCAAGGTATAGCACGTAAGGGCAGGTTCCATACGGCACCCTTACAAATTACAGACGTGCCTGAAAGACCTTTCAAAAAGATTGCAGTGGATATAGTGGGTCCATTATCAATTACTTCAAATAATGGATTTCGTTATATTTTAACTTGCGTAGATCTTTGCACGCGTTGGCCAGAAGCCGTACCGTTGAAAACCCTCACGACTGCATCTGTGTCTGATGCATTATTTTCGATATTTTGTCGAATCGGTTTTCCGGAGGACATTTTGTCAGATCAAGGATCACAATTTACTACCAACATTATGAGGGATTTAGAATCCATGTTATCTGTTCACCACTCGTTTTGTAGTGCCTATAGGCCCCAATCAAACGGTGTGTGCGAGCGCTATAATAGCACTCTAAAACAGATGTTATCTAAGATAACTGAGGAATGCCCTCGGGAATGGGACCGACTCCTCCCGGCTGCTTTATTTGCTTTTCGTGAAGTGCCTCAAGAAAGCACGGGATGGTCTCCGTTCGAATTGGTTTATGGTTCGAATCCTCGCGGACCAATGATGATACTCAAAGATTTGTTGGTTGGAGCATCAATTGATACAGCCACTCGAAACAGCTACGAGTTGGTTATTGATCTCCGACAGCGAATCATCGATGCGTGCACTTATGCATCCCATAGTATAAAATCAGCTACAGATTATTACATAACCAAAAGAGAATATTAAGATCCTTCAAACCAGGTGAAAAAGTTTGGTTATTGCTACCTCATAACGATAACAAATTACTAATATCATGGCAAGGTCCATTTGATATTATCAAACAAGTCACAGATGTTGACTATTCTGTGAACGTTAGAGGGAAAATCAAAACCTTCCATGTCAACATGCTAAAATTAGCAGTTGAAAGACCACAGGAATTAATTCCTGTCATTAACTCTATTAGTGATTCTTCACATCATACTGCTTCTTTTGCAGTTGTCGATGAGGAAGATACCACGTCGCCTATCCCTTTACAATTCCAATTACCTTCTTTGCAATCATCGGAATCTTGGAAGGACGTGACTATTTCTTCTTCACTATCTTCTTCACAACAAGATCAAGTTCGGGATATTCTTATTTCTTTCAATGATGTCCTCACTGACCTTCCAGGTCAGACATCACTTATATCCCATGACATTACTCTTACTGATTATAAACCTATCAAACTTAGACCCTATCCTATATCTTTACACCACAAAGATAGGGTAGAGAAAGAGTTAAAAGAGATGATACGTTTGGGTGTGATATCTCCTTCGGAATCACCATATGCATTCCCAATGGTGATTGTTAAGAAGAAGGATGATTCTTTACGTATTTGTATTGACTTTAGGCAATTGAACAAAATTACAATCACAGACGGGGAGCCTATGCCTCTTTTAGATGATCTTCTGTCAGAATTATCTAATGCTACTTTCTTTAGCAAACTAGATCTCTCTAAAGGCTACTGGCAAATCCCTCTTGCCGAAAATGCCAAACCTTACACAGCTTTCACAACTCCTTTTGGTCTCTACCAATGGAATTACATGTGTTTTGGTTTAGTGAATGCACCAGCGACGTTTGTGCGCATGATGCGCCGCCTTCTTGGCGATCGTAAAGATGTCATCACGTACATCGATGACATCTGCCTATTTCATGAATCGTGGGAAGACCATATTGATGGTTTAACTTCTCTTCTACATACGTTACGTATGCATGGTTTGACTGTGCGACCTTCAAAGGTCCAAATAGGTTGTCAGGAAATTTCTTTTCTTGGTCACCGCATAGGTAACCACAAACTATATCCTGACGACAATACAGTCAAACGAATTCTAGAGATTTCTACCCCTTCATCTAAGAAGCAGGTTAGAAGCATTTTGGGCTTAATTAATTATTACCATAAATTCATCCCGCATTTCGCACAACTATCTACACCTTTGTCCGCACTGTTGACCAAAGGTAGTCCTAATAAGGTACGTTGGGACCAGGATTGCGAAAGCGCCCTGGTAACAATTAAGAAATTATTTAGTAATGCACCTATATTATTATTACCGAATATACATATTCCATTCATACTTCAATCAGATGCCTCGAGTTATTCAATGGGTGGATGTTTGCTACAATGCTACAAGGAAACACTCCATCCTTGTTTCTACGTATCAAGGAAACTAACTTCGGCTGAACAGAAGTATGTGACAGGTGAACGTGAGCTCCTGTCAATGGTCTGGTGCCTGGAGAAGCTGTCAAGATATCCCATCCGCACGCACTTATACATTATGACGGACCACAGTCCTCTTACGTACATAACATCTAGAACAATACGTAACTCTCGAATACACCGATGGTACTTGTTGATTCAGGAATTTTCGTTTACGATTCTGCCTATTGCTGGAAAAGACAATAACTTGGCGGATCTTCTGTCGCGCAACTCCTCTGATAAGAAAATGAATTAACTCTTTAGTCACCATTTTGAGAAGTGCTATTATTATTGTTATAAAATTTATTGTGTGTACTTAATGAGTATGATGATAGTACAGGTGGATAGTACTTATACTAATATATTCTAGAGACGTACATCTTCTCCACCACTGTCTCACGTGCCACAAGTGTCACGTTTGGAAGTGAGGGGGATGATGTTGAGGATTGTTTCATGTTTACAGGCATTTGGATTTGTCGACGATCCGAATGACTGTATCATGGAACACCTCAAACGAATAGAGATATATCTCATCGACCGATGTCGATGATTGTTGCATGTGTGCAGGCATTTGAGTTTGGCCAACTTGAATTGCTGCACCATGGAACATCGCAATTGAATAGAGTAACGACATGGTACGCATATCTCTATGCATGACGCGTATGTCTCGGTAACGTCATTCGACTTGTGGGTTTTGACCCCTACGGCAGTGTGTTTCAGAAGTGTGGCCGTTGCCACTTATATTGTGTGGTATAACCGCTTAAAAGTGTGTGGCGTCGTCCACTTATTGGTTGTGTTGGCTGGGAAGCCACTTGAGCAGTGTATTTCGTGGATCAAACGTAAGACGTATCGTTCCTAACGCAGTTTGTATAATTATGGCAGATAAGCCTGGCGTGGTATGCCAAAGGAACATTATGGTACTAGCAATAGTGTAAGACTAGTATAGATGGATATTATATAGCTAGCAGTAGACGTAAGTCTAGCTTAAGAAGTGTATTGCGAAACTAGCAGGATAATTAAGTCTAGTGCAAAAGGCTATTGAATAAACTAGCGACGGGAGTAAGTCTAGTTAGCCTCTGAATTTATGCCAAAGGACATTGGCCGTTTAAAAAGAACTGACCTCTAACCAGAACTCTAGATAGAGATTAATGAACATGTGTTAATGAAATAACGAGAACTCTTGCAGAACGTACATGAATGTGATGTGACTTTTGTTCCCATGTAGTTGGTGTCTGCTCATGGAATGAAATCATTAATTAAATATTTTGAGTCGTCAAAATCACGGTCTTATCAACTGACGTATTCTGAGTTGAGTTAAATGCTGTTTATATTCAACTAATCATGACCAGTGATAATTAATGCCTGAAAACGCTGCATCTCACACTGCTAATACAATTAATAAGACAAGAGACTAATTCAGGTCAGTCAATGGTCGAATATTAAATATGAAACATGTTCAGCTAAGAATGCATCACAAGGGTTAAAGCAGAAAATATCGATACCAACGAACAGTATTACGGAATCCTATAAAAGTGATATAAGAACCCGAAGGACTTCGACTGTAGGAACAGAATACGCATATAACAACTTGGTCATCCTAAATACTTGGTGTCATAAATAGAAGCCCCACAACAACCGAAGTTGTAAAAGAAGTCCTTAACACTGCCCATAAAGTGCATGAATCGAGTAAGATCAGGATAAACCTGTTCCTTCTTTTAGTCCTTTCTAGGGGTCCTAAAATGTCGATCACAACCCGTTCGAATTGTGTTCCCACTATTGGCATTTCACCCAACGAGACTGGGGGTGTCCGTTGCTTGGGTGGTACACGTTGGCACTGGGCCCAGGATTTGACATACCTGATAATATCAGTGTTTACTCCTGGCCACCAATAATGAATGGTTATCCGTTGGTTTGTGGCGTTCTGCTTCTGTACTGTTTCGGTACTAGGAGCTGGTTGTAACCTTGGTCAGGCTTGCCCGTTCTGCGATAAAGTACGCCATCCTTAGAAAAAATGTCCCCGTGCTGTCTTGGTTCCTTAGCCATGGACAGTTTCCCAAAGCAGGGTGCCAAAGTAGGGTCCTTTTGTTGCGCTTCTTTAAGTTCCATGGGTAACAAATTAGGCGCAATCTCCCGTTCCTTCTTGGTTTGCCCTCTTGTAGTTACTGCTGCCACAATCGGCTCTTCCGGTTTCCCAATAGACACGTATCTACCGCCAAGTATGACTGGGTAGATGGGGTCATCCATAACAGCCGCTTTGATCACCCCTCTGACAAAGTCAGAGTGTATCTCCACCAATGCGATGGGAAGCGCTGTAGGTGCATCACTCTTAGAAACTCCACAAAATTGGACGGTCTCTGCTGTCTCTTGACCAAGTTTGACCAGGTTTCTGGCGACAATGCAATCATAAGAAAGCTCCGTGTCAAATAAACACACAGTTTGAGAACCGTTCAATGTAACCGTACCTCGAGTTGAGGGTCCATCCCCAACAGGTTGGGAATCACTGTCAATAATTCCGCCTTGCGAGACTGTTAATAAGCATCCGATGCGTTTAGGCTCGGTGTGCTCGATCTGATCATATTTCCCGTGCTCAGGGATTCTCCCTTTGCCACCTTGTCCTTTCTGGCTGCGCTGCCATGTAGGGCGGTCGGGTTGATCAGACTGTTTACTGTGGTTACTGGGGTACTTGGTTTTGTAGAACTTAGACTTTTCAGGAGGGGGGTTTTGAGGTCCAGTTTCTCTGTGGTTATTCTGATTAGAAGCATGAGAAGATTGGTCTAGATTATTCTTTCGAAAATGCTCTTCTGTCGGTTTCCGTTTTGTGGCCGGTAGTTCAGCCAGCGCATTGTGATATCGCTCAGACTTTTCTAAGATGTCTTCAAGCTTTTCTGCACCCTGCTCAGCTAAAGATCTCCGGGTGTCAGCAGACAAAGTGTTCTTTATTTGTTCTGTTAAAACAAATTCCTCCAGACCTTCATAGGTAGAGGGGAGCTGTGAAAGCTCAAGACACTTTGTCAGATATCCCTTTAGACGAGACGAGAACTGCTGAAAAGTTTCAGAGCTCTCCTTCCTTCTGTTGCGAAACAGTTGCAAAAATTTGCGAGCATTCATTTCGAAGCGCTCCAGTAACGCTTTCTTCAACACATCATAGTGGTCTTGTTGGCTGCTCTCCAGTTTGGCGTAAACATCATACGCAGAACTTATTAAAGCCTGGGAAAGCTTCATATTCCAACGCGACCTCTCTAAACCGTACAGATTTGCAATTTTCTCAAATTTTTCTAGATACGTGTCAATCTTCTCATTTGGACACGGGAAAGATTCTAGCGCAAAAGACATAGCAGTGAGATGAGTAGATTGAGTGTTAGAAGGATTAGTTAAAGGAAGAATGAGGGGAAGACTCTCCATTGATGGAGGTAAATGCAGCACCAAGACTTTGGACTTCTAGAGCCTTAAGAGCCAACTCATGCTGTCGTCGTTGCTCATTTTCTCTTTCCCAATGCTATCTCTCCTTCTCTCTTTCCTCATGCTGTCTTTCCTTCTCTCTTTCCTCATGCTGCATCCTGCGAATTTCCATTTCCTCTTCCATCTTCCTCTGCTGTAAAGCTTCGGCTGCTTTCCTCTCCGCGTCATATCTCTCAAGTTCGTCTCTGACAAAAGCTTTCGCTTCTTCTCCTTCCAAACCTTCTTCTCTTGCCTCGTCCCTGAGGAGTTGCCTAAGCTTCGCCCTTTCTGCCATAGTAAATCAGCGGCTGAGACTTAGACGAGAAAGAGATAAGAAAAGGATACACTGGTTCCAACCACTTGCGAGAAAATACCAAAACCAAAGATGATATACTCTATCCTGGGATACCTCCTCCAAAATATATATTGTCTAACTATCGCTGCTATTAATCGGCAATGAAGCACCTAATGCAGACGACTACGCCAAATAAATGGTAGTTAAGATTACTACTGAAAGAATAAGTTGCTACAGTGGAAAGAAAATAATTTAGTACAAAAAATTTCTAGGAGAACAAAACCCCTAAAATATTTAAATCCACTAAAAGTACACCCCTGAAGTCAGGGTAAGGGAGGCAATTAGCAGGACGTAATTGTCTGAACGCACTCCTTAGCTTAGCTAAAACACCTACTTCTTCAGAACCCTGTGAATGTTATACACTCACAAACTTTACCAGCGTTTAGTATTACAAAATCATTAATTAACATATATTCCGACAAAATCAACCTGTAACTCAAATGTATAATGCTCAGTAATGCTGTGGAAAAACAATTATTAGTTGTGTGGTCAGCACGCCCATAAACAGATCGATTCGTCTAGGGGATAAATTATTTAAAAGATACCCAACTCACAAGACATCACACTCGTACTCTATATCAGAATAAAGAAAATTAATCCTGCAAACGAGCTGATATTCGTATTTGCTCAGGACTAGAGTTGAATTCGCGGAAAAACGAGCCCCCATTCTGTCGTAGATTTTTTGATAGGGGAATTAAGACTTGGGTTGGTCCCTTCTGAATAGATTAGAATAAGTGATCGTCACAGTTAGAAGTAGTAATAGCGATAGAGTTCTACGAGTGAGATGGTAGACTGTGATAGATACTGTCTCTGAGATCGAGGATTCTTCTCTCTCTCTCTGCCTATCTTCTACGACAGATCTAGAGGAGTCAGACAGTCTAAACACACACACACACACACACATATATATATATATATATATATATATATATATATATATATATATATATATATATATATATATATATATATATCTAACCACTCACGTGCGCGCACATACAGGACGACAGTTAGACGTACAGACGTGGGAAAACTATAACAAATGATTATATAGATATTCTAGAACGAGCTGACCAACGCGCTGATTAATTTCATGAGAAATTTTAATTATCATCTAAAATTTCATCACAACACCTAGAAATTACATCAAAGCATATACAAATAGTCATAAAGTCAATAAAAATGCTACCAAAATGATAGACCCACAGGATGATCTTATCCCTCAGGGTATGCCCACAGTTCTGTTGGAAGGAAAGTGATAGCCCCAAAGAATCAAGGATACATATGATTAGGTCTAATATTTCCCCCTTTTAAGGTATGGACAGCCTTGCTATCTTTGCTCTATTTTGAGGGAAATATGATTAGCAATACTTGCATACAGAAAGTTAAGACAGCCAAATGGGTGCCAAATTACAAAAAAAAAGAAATCACTCAGTCCTGCATTCACTCTATTCATTCAGTCGTGTTCACGTGTATTTATTCATACTCTCAGCTTTGATAGCCAGTTCTGGAAACACAATTTTTAGGACATTCACATACAGACTCGTCAATAGCAGTCTTTGACCAAGAAATCCCCAGTTCCAAAAAGACGGGATGAATTTTCTGCTTCCGGGAACGATTTCTTGGGTGTACTTATTTTTCGGATGTCTGTTTAGGTCACATTAAAATTGTCCAGGCACGAACATTAACAACGAGCACAGTGTCACTAGTTTTGGTTTCTAGAAAATGAGGAATGTCAGGTCGGGTACCTTATCTCAGTATAGGAGTTTAGTTGGTCACACCACCACTTGTTACATGCCACAACGGCTAAAAATATACAGAGTTTGTGCAGAAATCTGATCTGGCTCAAAGGCCCAGTATCAACATTTAGTCTTTAATAAAACCCGTTAGTGAGAGTTGTACTCTGTCTATTTATGGAGACACACGCACTGTCAGACAGGTGTCAACTTGTAAACCCACGTGGTTAAAAGGTAAAAAATGTTTATGTTTCTCACAGGTATGTCTATGTACTAAACGCCGGCAAAGTTGGGTTACCCAGTATTCACTAAATAAAGAAATCCACATATGAAATATTTTACATATTATGTACTCAATATAACTTACATTTTTAAACTGCAAGCGTATAGCTTGACTTATCATTTAAAACTTTCCCGTGAAATAAGTTATATACACAAAATCATCAATCATCATGAATTAGGAATACATACGTATCCGTCAACACTCATGAGGCATCTATCATTTATAAGTTAGTTTAGAAAAATTATTCTCGTCTGATTATTTAACAGTTAAATTAAATTCATTAATAGCCGACTGAGTGTAAGCTAAAAAATATAATTTATTCTGTTTTCCACTGTAACTCATCAGCTAGAGAATATAACAGACTTATACATTATTCACTCTGCACAAAAGAACTCGGGAAATAAAATAAACGATCTAACACTTTAAACACTTCGAAAAATACTAGATATAATATATATATATATATATATATATATATATATATATATATATATATATATATATATATATATATATATATATATAATATTTACCTCAACACAGAACTACTAAGAACTTAAACCACTTCGACCAAACTAAATGCCATCTCTATTAACAGAGATTCTTAGGAATCGAACGAAGGCTTGTTCTAGTCTTGACTGCGAAGTTACTGAGTGAATTAAGTCTCAAACTCTCGTTTAAGATATATGAAACACACACAAAGAATGTGCCCTATTTCCAAAACCACGCAATCTCTCGTCTCCTTCTTCTTCTTCTTTCGTTCGCTTGAAATATATTGTCTATATCTGCAATGTTGTTTCTTGTATAAACTTCACTGTCTTTTGTAGTTCATACAGAGGTCCATATAGTTTTGCTTCCAGTGTTGTTTCTCTGGGCCAGTGGGTTTGCCTCAATATATCATATTCGGGGCAATCTTGAAGTACGTGCTCCGCAGTCTGGGGTGCCTGTCCACATGTACACATGGCTGAATTGCCAAGCTTGAATTTTGTATACATGTGGCTGCGGAGGCGGTTGTGTCCTGTTCTGAGGCGCAGAATGACTATTTGTTCTGATCTGTTCATAGCTTGGTAGTCATCCTGCGTTGATGTTGGTGGCTTTCTGATGGATTTGATCATCTTTTTCTTCTGATGGTACGTAACTGGTACATCCGGTTGCTCGTCTGCAGCACCTTCTTTAGCCAGTCCGTCTGCTCTCTCGTTTCCTGGTATTCCACAATGAGACGGTATCCACTGCATGGTGACCCTGCGCTGGTTGCACAGTTCAGAAAGTAGGGCTTGTGTACCTGGAAATTTTCTGGACTGAAGTGCTTGGAGTGCTGATCTTGCATCTGTCAGAAATAATACAGGCTGTGGACCGAGATTGGTGTTCAGTAGTTTCTCAGTTGCCACCTTGATTGCCTGGACTTCTGCATCATAGTTGTTACAGAATTTCCCCGTTGGTACTCTGACCGTATCCCTAGTGTTGTTTGGGTATTCTATGTACACTCCTGCTCCTCCATTCTTTACTGCATTCTGTGCTGACCCATCCGTGTATACTCGGACCCAGAGGTCATGTGGGTATTCATCATCCAGGAAAATGAGAGTGACTGTCCTACGTTGCACGCTGTCCTTCATTGGATGGCTCGGCATACAGAGGAACTTTTCTGCCTGTATTAGCACTTTTGTGTCTCTGCGTTCTCTCAGTGCTTGTATCCTCCCCATTTTCACCATCTCCACTATAGGCGTCGATTTCATTGCCCCCGTGATGACCCTAAGCGCCTGGTTTTGCACCTTATCTAGCTCTTGTAATGTGGTGTTTGATGCTGGACACCATGCAGCTGACCTATATTCCAGGTGTGGTCGTATGCCCTGCTGGTAAACTTTACTAAGTATTTTCACGCTGGCTCGCCATGTGGTTCCACTTAGTTTTCTCAGGATGGCTAGCTTCCTCCTGGCCTTTGTTGCTGCATTGTTGATGTGCTGCTTCCACGTCAGCCTATCATCGAATGTAACTCCGAGATAGGTGGGTTGTTTATCTTCTCTCAGGAGCTCTTCGTTTATCTTGATGACACCAGCTTTTTGTTTGGGAGAGAGGGTGAAGAGCGTAGTGCTGCACTTTTCTGTGTTGATATTGACACACCATCTATTTGCCCATGAGGTTAAAGCATCTATAGCTCTTTGTAGCAGTTTGGTGGCCACTGTTGCATGCTCATCTGTGCACCATATTACCAGGTCATCAGCGTACATTGCCACTTTCATTCCATGAGGTAGTTCAGCAACCAGGTCGTTGATGTAGACTAGGAAAAGTGTGGGGGACAGAACCCCTCCCTGAGGGACGCCATGACGCAGTAGAATTTTCTTACTCTTGAGGCCATCTAGTTGTACCCGGGCTCTTCTGTTATGCAAGTATGATTTCACCCATTTGTACATCTTACCATTCACTCTACAATTTCTCAGTTTCTTCAGAAGCCCTTCTTTCCAAACCTTGTCAAATGCTTTCCTTAGATCTATCCATGCTGCTAGTACCAGTTTCTTTTCTTGGAACGCATCCTCAATGTCTTGGGAAAGGTAAGTTGCCTGATCTTCGGTGGAATAACACTGCCTAAAGCCCGCCTGCTGTGGTACAAGAAGGTTTTCACTTTCAAGGTACCACTGTAGCCTGAGGTTGATGATACGTTCCATTGTTTTGCAGAGGCAGCTTGTAAGGCTGATTGGTCTGTAGCTGGAGGCAGTGGAACTGTCTTTTCCTGGTTTTAGGAGTGGTATTATGATTGCTTCCCTCCAGGTCTGTGGAACTCTGCCTGAGTTCCAACAGATATTAAAGATCTGCAGCAGCTTTGTTTTTGCTGCGGTTCCCAAGTTCTTAATCATTTCATTGGACACTCCATCAACTCCTGGCGACTTTCTCATTTTCAATTTGGATATTGCAAGCTCCAGTTCTCTGAATGTGATTGGTGCCTCCATAACTTCAGGTATGGTTCCATCTCGTCCTGCGTGTTGTTGTTTCTCACGAGTCTCCTGTTGCTTCTCTGGGCTAACTTCGATGTTGTTGTCTTTAGCAAAGGAGTCTGCAAAGTGATCAGCTGCCTGTTTTCCCATGAGGATGTTTCCATCTTTGTACAGAGCAATCCTTGAGTTTCTCCCTGTACCTTCATCGTTAAGTTGCTTTACCAGCTTCCACAGTTTCCTCGAATCTCTTTCGAAGTTCAAGGACTCTGTTTTCTCCTTCCAGCTTCTTCGCCTGGTCTGCAACTTGGCCCTTTGAAATTTGGCCTTAGCTTGCTGGTAGTTATTGTGGTGTTCTTGGCATGGACTGGTCTCTGACTGCTTTCGAGATGTTTCCACTCCATTGTGCAGTTGCTCTAGTTCACTATTCCAATATGGTTTGTAGTGCTTATGAGCCCCTCCAGGTATTGTTTCACAAGCAGTCTGTAGTATGCATCTGCTGAATTCATCGACTACCTTATTGATGTCTTTGTCTACAGTCAGATCTCTAGCCAGTATACTAGTACGGTGCTGGTACATTGTCCAGTCTGCCTTCTTGTAGTTCCACCTAGAGAGAGTGCTGCTCTCCTTGACAAGTTCATTTTCCACAATTAGGAAGACTGGCCGGTGGTCGCTGCCTCCAAGTTGTTTCCCTACAACGCGTGTGGTGTTCCACTCCAGGCCGGGTGAGTGGAATGCCAGGTCTGGTGTAGAGGTGGTGTGCCATGACCTCGAGTAGAAGGTTGGTGGGTCGATTGGCTGGTTAATCAGGATAAGCCCATTGTCATCCTGCCAGTTTTCAAGCTCCTCACCTCTCCTGTCCATGTGATCATAGCCCCAGCTCTGTGAGTGGCTGTTGAAGTCTCCGCATACAATCAGTCTTTCTTTTGCTGGGATTGTATCTAGTGCCAGTGGGCGGTCGCTCGGACAGTAGTAGTTGAGCAGGTGGAATTCTGAACTTTCTGTCCTGAGATGAAGCATCTGGTATTCCGCCCCCTCCATATATGTTTCAAGCTGACATGCACTGATGTTATTCCTCACGAGTGTCAGTATTCCACCCTTTTGCCTGTCTATTCGGTCAGATCGGTAGCACTGGTAGCCTCTGATTTTGAAGGCTATGTCTTTGTTGAGGTGGGTTTCTTGCAAGCAACATACATTTACTTGCTCTTCATTCAAGATGTTTTCGAGCTCTAATTTTTTGCTGTAGCCGTCTTTTTTTACTATTGACGCCTTCAGCATTCCAGTGCATTATTTTAAATGGTCTTTTCTTTGCTTGGCCAGTAGCTCTATTCTCATGCCTCCTGGCTCCACGGGGCAATTGAGAAGGACCCCCAGTAGTAGGGGTTGGGCCCTTCCGAGGCAGAGGGCCCGGCACTGCGCCTGCCTGGGTGTCCGTCACAGGGCGAGTGCCATAACGTTTTGCAGATATAGGCATACTTCCCATAGCGCATGTGCATGGCATCCTGATTGCTGTGGTGCGCCTCTTGGCTGGTTGCCTCCGTCTTCAGCACCTTGACTTGCTAGGGCAGACTGTGGTCTTGCTCGAGTGTAGGAGGGCCTGGCCAGTCTTGGTTTTTCAGCCGCTGATGGCTGTACTTGAGCCCCATCTCCACGTCAAGGAGCTGGCCTCGATGGGGTCTCGTCTCCTAACACTTACGTAAGTTAGACGCATGCCGTAAGTGCCACCGGTGCGTCTTCACACCTACGTTAACAAACTGACCGAGAAGCCTGAGTGTCATGGAAAATCCCAGACTATATGTCTCATTCCCGAGCGTTGCGTGAGTGTCATATCACACTTCACTCCGAGAGAAACGTTCGTGTCAGGTGAAAATGCTAGACGGTATGACACCTAACCGGGAACTAGCCTGACGAAACACCCGTGACATGAGAAAAATACAGACGCATGTCTGCTATCTCTGTCTGCCTAGACGAGTATTCACACGTTCTATCGTCCACTGACATCTAATGCAACAGAATGCATTTTAACGCTCTCCCTTTTAGTGTAGAGACTGATACATTATGTCATAAATGCGTTTACCAGTATGAGAAAGAAAACGGTAAAGTTGAGAGTGGGAAAGAAAATATTTTTCGCAAACGAACGAATGCGAAAAATACAGGAAAAAGGTAAAGAGTGATAATAATTAGAGGATACGGGTGGAAGAAAGGAAGAGGAAATATAGAAAATTTGATGATCATAACTCTCTGTGACAATAATGAGAAATGGTGACATCAGACAGGTTAATGATAACAGAACTTAAAGAGACATATTAATGTTATCATGAGAAATGGTGACATCAGACAGATTTGTCGGAACTACTGCAGGCATCAAATACTTACAGAAAATACAGTGGTTTCGCCATCTTATAAGCGTGGAGTCCGCTTAATTATCAGTATTTGTAATATAGTGTTTTATTAACTTTAGCACTTCTGATGGGGTCTTAGTGCCTATGATATTTTCTACACTTATTTCTACCTTGTGGTTACTACAGTATGTCTTAATGTTGTGCCTCTGCTGGTCACATTTTTTGCCGTCCACCAGAAAGTGTCTAATTATGTTTGGTTCTTGACACTCTTCACATGTGGGTTCCTCAATCATGAAATACCCAGTTCCAAGATTGAGCCTCAGCATTTTTTATTAATTGGTATTTTTAGTTCATCTTGTATTTGACATTTTTTGCTTGTTTTTTTATATGAATGTCTTGCTTTTTTACTTTGGTCCCATGCTGTTATCCACTCTTTAGTTAGTGCTTGAGCAATTAAGCTCTTAATTTCAGACTTCCCTAAGCCTACTTCAATTAGATTATAGCTAGTTCTTCCCCCTTTTGCTTCTTTGTCTGTAAGCTCATTTCCTGCTATCCCCACATGTGATGTTAGTGTTACACTGCATCCTATAGTGTGCAGATATGTATTGACCTGTAGTATTTCCTCTATAATATCTGGCCTGCTATATTCATTTCTGTTTCTGATAGCTAGTACTGATGAAAGGGAATCTGTGAGAATGGTTACTTTATTTGGTGGGTTTTCTGCAGCTATTTCTAAAGCTTTTAGGATTGCCACTAATTCTTCTGTAAAGATGGATGTATTACCTGTTACTTTGTATCTTTTATAAATTTTTAATTTTGGTGTTGCTATTCCTGCTCCTAATTGTCCTTCTTCATCTTTTGACCCATCTGTATATATAGTTAGGCTATTATTTATAAACCGTTCTATGTACTCTAGTGCTTTACTTTTTGCTGAGATTATGTCGTTAGATTTGCTTATGATCTTTAATAAATCTAAAGCTAACATATAACAAAATAAATAAGGATCCGAGCCAGTAGTCCACACTGGTGAAAGACTCCCTCCAAATACTTACGGTTTAACCAAATAAACCGTCCAGTGAAAATTAAAAACATACCAGCTTAGAAAATATCATATTTTGGATAATAAAGCCATTTTGAACTATAACTGCAAACGGAAATATACCTTTAGAGATAATATAGTATAAAACAAATACAAACAAAAACATATCACAATAAATGAAAAACGCCCTGATATAACCAACAGCTCCATGTACATGGTAGATGGTTGAAAGGGGCGTGCTACAAAGAAAAGTAGCAAACACATTAATAAAAAAATAAAAAATTATCAGTACATGAAGACTACATTCCTATAATATTCTATAACTGTCATGTTTAAGTGCAGAAATACGCTACACTTGTTGTAAATGTATGCATCCACCACTTCATTTATATTCATTCTAACGAGAAACCTGAGTGGTGAGACTACTGACCTCTCGCGGCAAAAGTGCCGCTTTCGAAACACAGTGGCGTCTCTCTATAGCCTACCCAGCTGTAAATAAGTACCAGACTCTGCTCTTGAGTTAGTAAAGGAAAAAGCAGCGAGGAAGGGAACTGGTTATCTCATCTCTAGAAGATGGGCTTGGTACACCTACGGCACGATTTGATATGGGACTACCTTACCTGCCAAGGCGAAAATTGTCATGAATTTAGCGAATTTGGATTTATGTGATATCTTCAGGAACGCACCTCTCGCACAAAATACACCCGCACAGTAACTATCATCATCACACTAATAATCATCACAAGCATCTATATCTTCATCATTACGTCATCATCATCATATTTCAGCAACCCACGTAGCATAGGCCTTCAAAAAACTTATGCCATTTAGAGCCTGAGGCTATCTCTGCTTTTGGTTCTCTGTGAGAGAACCGGCATTAAGCAGTCAGCAGCGCTTGCTGTGGTGGTTCATGATTTATCATTTGCATATGCTGAGGTTGTCAGCCTCGTATAAACTTGTACAACCACAAGCGAGTTACAAATGTCAAATGTAAAATGAAAAAAAATGTATGTCTAAACTCATCCCGTATGGGGTTAAATTTTTCTACAGACGTCTGGCACAGGAAGACTTCTCAATAATTTCAGGCCACAGGTTTTGAGGTCGTCTTACAGATAGTCGAGTATTAATTTAATTATGATCCCATTATTATTCTGTTTATAGGTTCCGAGGACTTTGTGGTAAACAGTGTTTTACAGTCGAGTTTTCTTCCTGGTTAATCTCAGTAGATCCTCAATACGTGGTCCAATCCTCTTTATTGAAATCCTATATTTATTCGGTCCTGGCTAGTCTGAAGGTGTCGTCTTGACTCAATATAAGACAGTGCTGGAGTCTAAAAATGTACATTATATGGGGGTTTTTGCCCACGATCCTCCAGCTTTCTACGCGGTGAATATCGCCAATCAAACGTCGTCTAGTTAAAATATTTTGGCTAGACCAAGCAAATATATTCTTTGACTTTAGTTTATATCTTCTCTCCGTTCTCTCATGAAATTCCGCATGACACAGATAATTTCAAACTCCTCCCATATAAGGTATTGACTTTTCCACTTTTAGATGACTCATGTCTATAATTCATCATAACGGTAAAGGTACGTAATACCATGCCACACCCAAGGCACATTTGCAGTTTATCTCTGGATTGTCAATACTTGAAGTATGGGCGAACGGCTTGGCACATGAGAGAAATCCGAGCCTGTGTTTGTCCAAACATAGGCAAGGCAGACCCATCTCTCTTCTCCCAGCTGGGTTGTTTACGTCATCTCTAATAGATCATGCAAAATAACAACATGAAACCTGAGTCATGTGTTCAATGTGCGAGAAAAAGCGGAAAGTATAATATGGAGAAGAAGATAGATAGAACACGATAATTGAATAGCACGGTCATTTGTGACAAACCACTATCTAAACATTACGTTGTATATATATATAGTGTAATCATGATGAATTAAATACTATAGAAAAATAAGTTTTGTTTAGTTGGTCAATAAAATTGAATATGTATAATAAACAATTTTAAATTGTGTTGTAAAATATTAAAGAATGTCATTGTAAATAGCAAAGTAAATGAATGTTTCTATCATTTTTATGAGTTTCCATGATTACAGCTCTTGGTATGTATAAATTTAAACGGAAAATTTTATTTTTTCTGACAAATACAAAATGATCTGCTAACAAATAACATGATAGCTTTCTCGAAAAGACCATAAAGAGTTACTCTGCAAAAAGCCAAGAAGAAATTTTAAGGAATAAAGATTTGTATAAAGTACAAACAAACAAACAAACGAACAAACAAACAGATTTTTACATTTGTGTATATAGATTTGCATTTTGTTTCTGGAAAAAAAACAATTTAAAAAAAGCACACAATACTGTTACATGCGTGGATTTACAAATACAGGACAGACTAAACAGACTGGATTTTCTTTTCTTTTTTTTTTTTTAACCAGCGGCACTTGGGCTTTCAGCCCTTCGGCCCAATGACATGTCATTGCAAGGCTGGGGAACCTGAGGCAGCCTGTTTCGCTCCTTCCCATCCACAGAGGGTTTATCTCAGGAGCCGTTCAGGTTATTTAGTCAAAATCCCGGTCATAACACTTCTACAAATGCTCGCGCCCGGGCTTGAACCTTGAAAACCTAGTCGCTAGCGCAACGTTGTAACCATTACACCAGCGCGGCTCCCAAACAGACTTGTTAAACTAGGGAACACACACGAGTAACAGGTGTACTAAATAAAGACAGATGTGTTTAGTTTGCTATCCCGTTTATTAACGACATTACATGGCCGAAATACGGAGTGAATGGACAATACAGCACGTATTAAGAAATAACAATGCCCCTTATATAAGGCAATGTACAAGTCGTGCCCCAAAGCCCTAATCACAACAGCTCGCAAAAATCGAGCATGGGAACAATCTTCATGATTATGGGCTATCACATGTTTGGGAGACGACGTTGATAATGAAAAAAAAAAACAACACCAACATTGTAGAAGTTGCCTCTTAGCAACATGGATAACCCAACCCTCTGCTGAAAACCAAAAACTAGCCAAACAAACTAATTTATTGTATTACTGTACTATTATTATTACTATTTACAAAAATTAGCACTACAACTTCAACTGCCAGTCCTCATATGGTTAGTGCTACTACTACTACTACTACCACTGTAGCTACTACTACAGTTTCTGCTGATGCTATATTACAAAATTAATAACACGCTAATATTGTTACTAATATTATTACTACTCTCAGAACGGGTCTTAGAGCGTTCGGCACGCGGTGTAAGTGGTTTGACATGCGGTTTCTCCTTCACAGTTCTAACTGATTTATTTGAGTTCGCCACCGCACCACTATGCTGTCTGGCTGCTCGTGCCATGACCGGTGACTGATTGCTTGTGTCAGTCTTATTTCGGAGATATAACCCCCCTGCACCGGGTAGAGAGTGTCAAACCTCTTGGTATCGCACGCACGCCAAAGTGGGCCTGGTGTACCATACCGCTGAGTCTAGGATGCTCCCTTGGGGTTGAAACAAAGCCCACACCTCACCTCCCATAACTGGCTCAAGGGTATGAATGAGTGAATAACTCGTCCCCTAAAGAGCAAAAGAGTGAATAACTCGCGCCCAGGGAATCAAAACAAATCAAACTGTGAAAGGTAATTAAAGAGTACTAGAAAACTAAGTAAGATTCGTTAATATAATTGCAGCTCAAATGAAGATAGTTTTTACCTACAAACAGAAAACACGATAACAATCAAAAAAAGAAATGTTAAAAAAAATATCACACTTTGTTTTTAGTGTTTTTTAAAAGACATTTACTTTGCATGCTTTGGCACGTGCGAATTATGTCATAGCTGAAAAAGGTTTAGTCTCTGGACGAAAGAACAAGTTTTTGTTTCTCCCACGTTCCGGAGCCCCCTAAACTAAGCAATCTGGGCGGTCTGCTAAGTCTTATTGCCCTTAGACCGACCCTCACTATTCTATATTTCTATATAATCTATATATGCTTTACAGTATTATACTAATCTGTACTGTACTGTACTGTACCATACTATACTATACTCTACTCTACTCTACTCTACTCTACTCTACTTTACTCTACTCTACTCTACTCTACTCTACTCTACTCTACTCTACTCTACTCTACTCTACTCTACTCTACTCTACTCTACTCTACGCTACTCTACTATGCTATGCTATGCTATGCTATGCTATGCTATGCTATGCTATGCTATGCTATGCTATGCTATGCTATACTATACTATACTATACTATACTATACTATGCTATGCTATGCTATACTATACTATACTATACTATACTATACTATACTATACTATACTATACTATACTATACTATACTATACTACACTATACATCCTTCACATTATACTACTATACTATATACACTTCACATGTTTATACTTCATTATACAGATTTCACACTAATCTACTAAACTATACATTTTCCTCATTACTCTACTATACATTTTTCACACTACACTGCTGAACTATATTTGTATCACACTACTCCCCTAAACTATACATGTATCAGCCTACCCCACTAAACTATACATGTATTACACTACCCCACTGAACTATTCATGTATCACACTACTCTACTCAACTTTACATGTTTCCCACTACCCCACTAAACTATTCATGTATCACATTACCCCACTAAACTATTCATGTATCACACTACTTTACTCAACTATATATGTATCACACTACCCCACTAAACTATTCATGTATCACACTACTCTACTCAACTATACATGTATCACGCTACCCACTAAACAATTCATGTATCACACTATTCTACTCAACTGTACATGTATTACACTACCACACTAAACTATACATTTATCACACTACCCAACTCAACTATACATGAATCACACTTCAACACTTAAGTGAGGTGATACTCCTAGTAGCCGGATAATCTGTTTGCTCCTAATTAGAAGGATGATGATGATGATTTTTAACGGCCGACTCTTTGTCAGAGTGCCGGTCATGCACAGTGTATAACCTAGGTACTCCCCTTGAATATAACTGCAAGGTGTCGGGGAAAAATGAGGATACCATGTCTACGCCGCTGTGGGCTGTTAAAAATAATATCCTGGATTTGGTAAGTCCAGTCGTTAGAATTTACAGTCACAAAATTTCATCGGGCTGGTAGGCTTATAGATCCTACACGATTGTTGATAGAAAGTTTATATATACCAATGTACCTTTACACACATTATAAAATAAGGACCGCTGGTCGTCGACTTGGGAATCAGGTCTGCGAAAAAAAAAATACAAGCAAACATTTGTGGGAAATGCTACCATTCTATAAAGAAAATACGGACGAGGGCAAGACAATCTCGCATCCGCTCTGTCAATCCTGACGAATAGACGAAATGAAAAGATACACGTTGTTTGCCCTGCGGCAACTATACACACTCACAGAAGTTTGCTAGCCCGCTGATTTTGTCGATAGTGACTCGCCGCACAGTTTCGCGGCCAGCGGGTCACTCGCACAGTGTTTTTTTTCCAACACGCAACACGCTCAAACAAAAACACCTGTCCTCATTATAGTTAGCTAGTATATCGTCGGTGTCTGTAACCTTCTCGTATAGGCATTAAAAAAATAATAGACGCTATAATAACAATAATTACAAATGAAATATGAACATGTATTCCTTCTCCCCCTGTCAGTCATCTAACGCCTCTAAGTTCGGTGTGGTTAATGGTCGCTTTTATTTCTCTCTCTCCTGGAGAGTTGAGTGCCGAGTCAGTCTACTATGTAAACATAACTGCGGTCTCTTGTCTCAGTTAAGAACAGTCGTGTGGTGTGGTCTTAACATTTTTCCTTGGATATCTTTTTGTGAAAAATTGCTACGTGTTATATTATTTTATTCGCCTTACTAGCAAGAAAAATCTAAGTGAAGTATAAGGCTTTAACTTTAATAACTGTCCCCATGAAGTACTTCTAATACTTAGAACTATTCTCCTCTTAGCAGAATCCAGAATGAAATCTCCACGATATCACTTATACACAGTATTCCATAAAAGAAATTTGTTTAAGGACTGCGAGCTGGACTCTTCAAATTCTGACTGAAGACTGATGGCTGGTTTTTAGACACAGCCGTATAATATACTGAAGCACATTAAAAACGCACCACTATTATATACTGATGCCGAGAAGCTGGAAAAAAAAGTGTGGGAATGGATTTTCCCCGTGTTTGTAATGAAATAGAGAGCAAATGGCTGCTGCAATGGAAAGTGCATGATTCAACAAACGGGTTTGTTTACAGACTACATGAAAACAATGAAAGTTAGACGTGCAACACGATTCCCAACAGCTATGACCCTGAAAATGTGTACGCGTTGTGGCAGTATACTCGGTATAAAAAGGCCGTTGAGACAAAGCACCCAGTACATGTGCTTGAAATGCCACGACTATCTGAAAACGACCGCCAACGAGCCATTGGAATTTTGGAGACCGGAATGAGCTCGCGAGCCATTGCCAGACAGATGAATTGCCACCACAGCACTATTGTACGTCTCAATGAACGTTACGGAATCACTGGCAGTGCCCGGGATAGACTTCGGAGTGGCCAACCACGAGTTACTACCCCTGCGCAAGATCATCATATTGTGCTGAGTCGCCTAAGGAATCGTTCTCTCCTGGCAAGTTAAACAGCAAGAGCAATAGTGGGTAGACGTGGACAAGTCTCTCGAATGACAGTATACGACGACTCAGAGATACAGGCCTTACTGCAAGACGACCTTATGTTGTTCCAAACATGACTCACAGACATCGTCAGCAGCGCCTGCAATGGGCAGAGCAACATGTCAGATGGACTAGACTGCAGTGGAATGCTGTCCTATTCACAGACGAGAGCCAGCAGATTCAACATAACCTTTGCTGATGGACGTATGCGGATTTGGCGACGGTGTGGAGAGCGCTTTGCAGATTGCTGTGTTTTCAGCACAACCGATTTGGAGGTGGCAGTATTCACATTTGGGGAGGATTCAGTTTTCACCATCGCTTGCCTCTTCACGTCTTCCGTGGAAATGTTAATGCTGTGACATATCGAGATGAGGTTCTGGATGCATTGGTTGCTCCTGCGTTCACAAATTATCCAGACTTGCAGCTTCTCCAGCAGGATAACTCACGTGCGCACACCGCATGCATTACGCAGCAATATCTACAGCAGCAGAACATTGTGACGATTGATTGGCCTGCCCTATCACCAGACATGTCCCCTATAGAACATCTGTGGGACGAGCTTGGACGCAGAGTCTACAGGCAAGGTTCTCTAGCTAATCTGCAACAGCTCGAAGCTGCTCTTACACGTGAATGGGACTTGATTCCCCGGAATTTCCTTCAGAGACTTGTGCGTTCCATGCGGAGCTGCTGCCAAGCTTGTTTGCAAGCACACGGTGGACATACCAGATACTGAGGATAGTGTGAATGAATTTTTTTATTGGTTGCATTTTTGGTTTTCTCCCTTGCCTGCACAGAATGCAATGAATTTCATAACAATCAAATGTACAAATTAATGACCAGCATGGATTCATGGGAAAATGAATAAAGATTCCAAATATGTAAACCTGTAAACTCTTATATTTACATTTCACACTTCGTAGACCACAAACTGAGGAAAGAACAAGCAGGATTCAGAAGAACAGAAGATGTGCAGATCATATATTTACCCCCAGGAACATTATAGAGCAGTGCTCAGAATGGCAGAGACAGCTGTACATAAATTTCGTTGATTCTGAAAAGGCTTTTGACTGTATACATAGGGATAGTCTATGAAAAATACTGAGGGTATATGGAAATCGAATCACAAAAAGCCTCTATCCCAACTTTACGTGCAGTGTAGGACAGAGCAACCTAACCTTTGAGGTGAAGACAGGAGTACGACAGGGATGCTCTTCATCAACCACTCTTTTTTTAACAGTTACAGATTGTGTGATGCGACAGACAACAGAAAGCAGTCCAAGAGGAATAAGATGGACTAATTTTCTACATTGGAAGATCTGGAATATGCAGATGACATTGCACTACTAGCACATTTATATCAACACATCCAGGAAAAAACTATAGACTTAATAATTATAGTCAGTAGGTGGGCTTGAACATCAATCTAAAGAAGGCAGAGGTCATGACACTCAATGTGAGCAACCCCGAGCCCACAACCGTAAGGAATCAACAACTGGAACAGAGGGACACCTTCACATACCTAGGATGAATAGTAACACCAGATGGCGGAGCAATAATAATAATAATAATAAATTCTTTAAGCACCAAACACGGCGCATACGGCAGAAACCAGTGCTCTCCAGGTTGTTCGTTGTGACGCCACTCCTCTTAGCTCTTGCACATTATTTAGGCCCAACGTTCTTCCTTCTCTTATTATTGTTCTTCTGAGTGTTTCTTTTGGTCTTCCTTTTTTCCTCTTACCCTCAGGAACCCAAGTGAGCGCCTGTAGTGGTATTCTGTTGTTTTGCATTCGTAGGACATGACCGATATATGACCATCGTCTTTTCCTTATATAGTCGGAGACATATTTCTGCCTAGAGTCTTCTCTTATTTGTCGATTAGTCTTGAATTCTTTCCAACTGATGTTCATGAGTTTTCTAAGACATTTGTTCTCGAATGTATTCAGCTTGTTTTCCAATGATTTTGTTATTTTCCAACTCTCACAGCCGTATGTTAACACTGAGATAACATTTGAATTAAACAGACGAAGCTTGGTATGTATATTCAATGATCGTAATTTCCAAATGTTAGATAATCTATTGAAGGCGCTAGCTGACAAAGCAATTCTAGTATGGATTTCTCTTGTTGTGTCACCATCCTGAGTCATTTTACTGCCTAAATAATTGAAACTTTCAACTTTCTGTAGTTTTTCCCCGTTCAAGATGATATCAAAGGTCTCGTTAGAAAAGTTCATAGCTTTAGTTTTAGAGGCATTTATTTGGAGACCTATTTTAACCGAGAGATGACAAATTATTTATTGCTTCTTGGGATTGTCTTGGTGTTGAACTTAAGAATGCTACATCATCTGCGAAATCCAGGTCCCCCAGAAATTTTCCATTTGTCCATTTTATACCTAATTGTTCATTGTGGGTATGGTTTCTCATAACCCAATCAATAGCTATTCCAAAAAGTAGTGGTGACATAATACAGCCTTGTTTCACCCCTGTTTCTACTGTAAACCATTCTGTATTCCATTTATTTGTTCTAACACAACATCTTGCATTGTCATATAGCGCTTTGATTATATTCACATATTTTGTTGGAAAACCATAGATTGTAAGTATCTTCCACAATGATGGGCGGTGTAGACTATCAAAGACTTTTTGAAAATCGACGAAGGTGATAATAATTGGCGATCGCCTTTCCACTGATTCTTCTATAATTGTTCTTAGTGTGAATATTTGATCAATACATGATCGTTTTGGCCTGAAACCCGCATGTTCTTCTTTGATCTTTTCGTCAGCATGCAATTTAAGTCTTTCTAACATCATGCAACATAATAATTTTCCAGGTACTGATAATAGTGTTATTACAGTTATTACAGTCTGATAGATCACCTTTCTTCGGTAACTTTACAATAATACTGTCTTTCCATTGTTGTGGTGGTTGTTTTTCTCTCCATACTTCATTTATAATATCTAAAATTCTCAAGAGGTTGTTGTCATTAACTGCTTTAATCATTTCCCCTGAAATTTCGTCAACTCCAGCAGCTTTAAATTTTTTTAATCTTTTAACGGCTTGTTTGATCTCGTCCAGCGTGAATTCATCGCAAGTTATTGGCAAGGTGGTTGTGGGTGTTTCATTATTAAAATCAGGTGTTACTGTTGGTGGTGGTCTGTTTAGCACCTCCATGAAGTGCTCAGCCCATCTCTTCATTTGTTCTTTTTCTGTTGGTATTGAATTCCCTAATTTACCTTTAACAGGTGTTTCCATAGCAGTAGGCTGGTGACATAGTTGTTTTGTAATTTGATAAAGGCACCTACTATTACCAGTTCTTGCAGCATTTTCAGCTTCTACGGCCAGTTCATTGATGAAATGTCTTTTATCTCTTCGAGTTTTTGTCTTCACTTCTTTATTTAACAAGTTATAAGTTAGTTTGCAAGATTCAACTGCATTATGTGTACTTGCTTCTAGTAGTTTAAGTTTTGCTGTTTTCCTTTCTTGTATTTTATCCCAAGTATCTTCTCTCATCCATTTTTTTCTTTTTATGTACTAGGTATCCGGTGGTCGCTACTGCTGCTTCTGTCATTGCTGTTCTCAGTTGTTCCCATTTAGTATCGATTGTCTTGGTGGTGATATCGTTGTCAATTTTGCCTAAAGCATCGAAATAGTTGTTCATTTTGACATTATATTCCTCCTTTATATCATTTGATTGCAGTCTGTGTACATCTATTCTTCTATTTTTATTCTGTTGGTATAACTTCTTCAGTTTAATTCTCAGTTTAGCTATGCAGAGGTTATAATCACTTCCGATCTCTGCACCTCTGTATGCTCTGACGTCTTGAACTGATGAGCGAAATTTTGCGCTTATGCAGAAGTGATCTATCTGGTTCTTAGTTCTGCCATCAGGTGAATTCCATGTTATCTTGTGGATATTCTTATGTGGAAAGATGGTGTCTGCCACAACGATGTTTGATATTTCACAAAGTTCTAGAAGTCTTTCGCCATTTTGATTCATACAGCCTATGCCATGAGTACCGAGATATCTTTGTACTCCATCGTTGTTGTCACCTACTTTGGCGTTAAAATCGCCCATGACTGCTATTATGTCATGCTTGGGTATTGTGTTGATGGTACTAAGAAGTGCTTCATAGAAGTCATCTTTTGTGGTATCAAAAGCGTCGTTAGTTGGTGCATAACATTGTACAATTGAGAGCTTGAAAAATCGTGTCTAAAATCTAGCTAATATTAGCCTCTCATTGATAGGTACCCAGCTGATAAGCGATGCTGCTGCTTTCTGTGTCATTAAGATGGCTACTCCCTCTGTGTGACGATTATCATTACTACCAGAGTATATAATTTGCTTTTTTTTTCTGAAATATATTTTATGCCCTTCCCCGTCCATCTACACTCGCTGACACCCAATATGTCCAACTTATAATTATCCATTTCTTTAATTACTTCTTCCAATTTTCCGTCTTGATACATAGTTCTTACATTCCAGTATCCAATTTTAAAAATCTCCTTAGCCCCCAAGATATTAGAGTGAGTCATGTTTACAACAGAATGAACAAAGCAAGAACAGCCTTTTGTATTCTAAACAACATCTGGAAGTCCTCTCAGTACAGCACAAACACAAAATTAAGATTATATCAGAGCTGTGTGCTTTCTGTGCTTCTCTATGGCGCGGAATGCTGGAGAGTAACAAAGAAGGAAATGGCTAAATTGTCCTCTTTCCACACAACCTGCCTAAGAAAAATTCTCCGAATCTTTTGGCCGAATACCATCACCAGCCAAGATCTGCTTACTTCGGAGCAAGCAAGAGGACATGCACACCATCATAGATGGCAGACGCTGGAGTTGGGTTGGCCATGTCCTCAGAAGAGACCCTGATGCCATTACAAGAACAGCTATGCTATGGACCCCTGAAGGAAAAAGAAAAAGAGGCCGACCAAAAACAACTTGGCGGAGGACTGTGGAGACAGAGATGCAAAAAAATGAACCAGAGTTGGGGCACTGTACAAAGGATGGCCACCGACCGAGCAAAGTGGGAACAATTTTTTGCTGCTCTACAAGACGCCACTAGGCGTGATGGCTACTAACTATTTGACGGTCAGCGGCGAAGGATCAAAGAAAGAAGAAGAAAGATGACTGACAGGTCGAAGAAGATTGTAAACACCGCGTTTGCCAGTGTTTAAAGAAATGGGGGCGGGTACAAAAGGGTGAGCTGCAGACAGACAGGACAGCCAGTTTTAATGCATGTTTTAGCTAGCAAATCAGAGAGTAGCTTTTTGGTTACAATAGGCTATTTATATTACTGTAGACTCTTGTCCATTACACGTCAAAACCATGTAGTAATTTGTGACATTAAGGAAAGAAACAGATTTACCATAACTAATGTCATCTGACAGTCTTGACCACATTTTTCCTAAAATATTATCCAAACTTTCATTTTCGTGTTTGGTCATTAAGTATTGAGTAATGAAGATATCACGAAGGAAGCCAGTACACAAATGAAACTTATTAATTACAATAGAATCAAACATCCAGAATGCGACAATGCAGAGCCAAAATATACATTACCAATATAAGATGAAGTGATAATTTTCAGGATAAGAACCGTCCATTACAGACTCAGATACCATCTGTTCAACAAACTGAAAATCGGACAGATAGAAATGTGTCCATGTAGGGAGGACAAACAGACAGTAGAATATGTACTTCGAACCTGTCGTCTCTTAGAGAGGAGTAAGGTAGCAGCGTGGTTTTTTCCAACCCGGTTGAGGGAGAAACTGAATGGTGAGGAGAGAAGCCTGAGTCGGTCTGCCAACTTTATAAGAGAGATAAGTGTGGTTATATGAGAGCGAACGATGAAGGAGCCAGCGATCCACTTTCTTTGGGCATATCGTGAGGAACAGAAAGCTGGTGTATTTTGTGAGGGCAAAAAATTACATTCTTGATCCAAGCGAGGGCAACTGATTAAACTTAACTGGATAAACTTAAATCTAGTGTAAGCATTCGGCGACTGCACCTGAGGTTCAGTTATGCTGTATAAGAGAGACATTAAGGCACTGAAGATAAATCTAGCAGGCTGGGAGGACAAAACTGCCGATCGCCCCAAGTAAGAGATGCTACATGCTGCACCAGTTCAGATTGGGTGGAAAGAAGCAACAAGCAGAAGAGAAAAGAACACGGCGAAAAAAACGCGGCTGAGGACTAACACCTCAAGGGTTCATTTTGGCAACAGGGAGGATCAAAGCACAAAAGATATACATGACGACAAAGAGAGACGATACTTTACAGTTCCACATTGTTACGTGGACAGACGTCAACAACATAACTTGTGAAAAGTACTGGAGACATGAAGCTGTGGAGAGACCTGATCCTCTTGTCTTAAAGTATGTGTCACTCTTCTTCAACGCAATCATTATCACATATCATAGCTATACCTCGCAATCATTTTCCTATATCTATCATCGTTTTTACAATTGTTTAGTCACACACACAACCCAGCGCTTGACCTGACAAAACATAACGGGCGTGAAACATTGCGCTAGGCACGTAAAAATCTCGAGCACCCATAAACTAGATGAAGTAATACAAAGTTTGGGCCAGCGTTGCCACTCCTAGGTGGATTCACCTAGATCTAAACTATTTAGTCCCGTCTAGGTGTCATTTTTCCACCATTAGTTGAAGAACGCAAGCTAGATTCGGTTTTCGGTCCCAAAATGGTCCGAAATAGCCCCAAAATCGCCCAAAGTACCCCAAGTAGCCCAAATGTAGGTATATCTAGGTGTTTAAAAAAATACCAAATAGATTTTTATTTTTCAAAATTCTCAGTTGCAACACTTTTCGATGGCCACTCGAGAAAAGCCTTCAAAGTGACTTTCTATACACTCTCGACAGATATTTTAAACCGTGAATTTAATTTCACTAGAGTTTAAATTGCTGCGTGCAGAGTTCCGTTGCAGAAGACCCTGAGCAAGGTAGAGCTTCGTCTCCTCACCTTAACGCCTGACTGAGATAGAAAAAATCAGTCAACAGGATTTTAGTATTTGACACAGTCTACTGAAGAGCCTACTCGTGTGGTGTCCCAACCTGGTGGTGACAGCACGGGGAATGTACTCCAAATCTATTGAATTAAGTTAAAAAGGCAGACTGCCTACATTGGAGTCTGAAGGTTCGTTTCAAATAAAAGTATCCCAGAGAAAGTCTTCACGTTATACTGGCCTGCACCAATCCAATACAATACCAGCACTAGAACCAACTATCCTGTACGGTATCCCGTAAATACTTACAGTGATACATTAGTTCAGTATCCTGCAGCGTATGCATACTTATGTATCCTCACGAGATGGGTATCTCCAAATACCCGACTGATTCCATACGAGCGGATGCATCCATTTTCAAGTTTATAGTCTCATAATAGTATACGAGAAACTGTTCGATCTTTCATCATTGTGCAGACACATTGAACGTTAAGACACTTTTCATTACATTACGTGGAGTCCTAACCAAACCAGAATTCAAATCAGACACCAGAGTCTATCCTAATGAACACTCGATACACACAAGTCAATCCAGTTTAGTCGATAGTACATAATTAATTATTATATCACCTTATCAAATCATCATCATAATTTGTTAATGTGCTTTGTTCTTTGTATTATTCTTTTAATAATCATTTTGTTTTTACACTAGTTGATGTATACTGAAAAGGAGCATTAGTGGTGTCCGATTACTGCACTCGTTGCCAAGTTCTTCACTTATGCTGTCTTGTTTGTGCATCTATTGTCATGCGCCCTAATATAATCGACCAGGTTGAACGGGACGAGCCTCGCCAAAACGAGGTAAAACTTTAAAAAAAAAAAATCCTCATAATTTCTTCGAGTTTATCGCTGTGACGATACGGTTGTGCAATCTCAAGTCCACTCCGGCAGGATTGCATTACATTCCCGTGCGAGTGATATTTTCTCTCCCCTGTCATTATAATGTGGCATATTTTATGCACCATTATTTACTCTCTATGCTGCATCTAGTAGGGTGAAGTCTCTAACACTCCACACCCCTACGGAAGTATCGGCCACGGGACTATCTTTAATTTTCACATGGTTGCTTCAAGCCAATTCCAGACAGAACTGTAATAACGCCATGTAATTTGACCGATCAGTGACTGATAAATTTTCGCTTCATTCGTCTGGCCACATTTGATAGAGACGGTCATCTCTATTGATCTCTATGAACGTGACGGTCCGCCACTGGACTCCAGATGGCCAGCGACTGTCCCTATGTTTTAACAAGACGGGAGATAATGAGGTAATCACTTCCGATGTAGGTTCTGTATCGAGATTACAGATAAATCTGTCTGGAAACTCACGATTTGCAGACGATAGCATCGGGGCAGCATCAGTGCACAACATTTGTTTGTGAAGATAGCACAAGATGCCGGCGGAAGTCTGACGTAACGATATGAAGAGGTCACGCGTGGATATTAAATTTAATATTTTGAAACACGTGAGGGTATTTTTGGAATTTGAAACACCCCTACCCTCGTAGTGCTGAACGAGATTCGATTAGATTTGTTGATTTGAAAGGCCGTAATATACACTGTAACTCATTGGAAAATTATGCAGAAACACAGCTGGAATTTGAACTCAGGATTGTAAGATATAGTGTAGTGAAATCAAAGTCAGTACACAGACAGCTTCGCAACTTCATACGAGCAACTCCCAGAAAGCCAGAAAGAAAAAGAGACATTGGACTTGGAAATTCCACAACTATAAGTGACAGATCGAATATTGGGCGTCTTCGGCTTTTACAAGTAAACCCGCATTTTAATACAAGACTGTAAACTTAAAAGGACCAGGACTTCAATTACTAAGACTGGAACCTAGGAATTTGATCACAGGTCATAGAGGAATTAAACAAAAGTTTTCACAGGACATTGATTTTGCAGAACACCCGCCGCTAGAGGAATTAATTCTAATATCCCAGACCAAGTCATAGAGGAATTAAACAAATGTTTTCCCAGGCCAGTGATTTCGCAAAACACCCACCGTCAGAGGAATTAACTCTAATTTCCAGACCCAAGTGATTTCGAAGCATCTAATACAGAGCTGTTTTTAGTCTAAATCTGTGCAAGGAGATTGTGTATTCCCAAAATTTTGGGTTCGTGGTTACAAGCCATAACACGATTTGTGGTACTAACGCCGCTAGTGTGAGAGAAAAGCAACCATCCTAACCGCCTACAGTGGAAGAGGGTGTGGAGAAGGCTTTCGTCATCACAGAATTGATGAACCGCAGCTGCAGGACTCAGCTAGAGTTAAGTTTCTTGTAAAATAGGCGAAAGCAACGGACTTTTGATAAATCCTCAATTACGTCCCCGTGACGAAAATTTTATCTAAATTTCACCAATCTTTCCATATTTAATTATTCAACTGTTAAAGACTAATTCATTATTAAAATTGTTACATGTTGTTTAACACTAAACAATCATAGTCGCTTCAGTTTTATATGTATGAAAGCAAACGTATGAGCCAGAACATAATATTATATATATATATATATATATATATATATATATATATATATATATATATATATATATATATATATATATATATATATATATATATATATTCATTCATTTCATAACTTCATAACCCTCCACTCCCAAAGGAGCATAGGCCTTCAACAATTACATGCCATGTCCTCCTGTCACGTGCCATCATCTCAAGATCCTTTTACGTTCTCCTCATCATTTTCACCTCTGTTTCCAGCTCTTTTCTCCGTGTGCTTCTTGGTCTACCTCTGCCTCCTTTGCCCTGGTGGTTCCAGAACAAGGACTGCCTTGTAATGCTATCAACAGGTTTCCCCAGTGTGTGTCCTATCCATCGCCATCGTCTTCTTCTCATCTCTAGTTCTACTGGCACTTGTATAGTTCCACGTTGGTAACCTTGTCATACCATTTTAATCCCTCTATTCTACGCAAGCACCCATTTATGAAAGTCTGTAGCTTTTTGGTTATTGTCTTTGTTGTTCTCCATGTCTCAGAGCCATACAATAGTATTGACTTCACATTTGAGTTGAAGATTCTTATTTTCGTGTTGGATCCGATTTCTCTTGATCTCCATATGTTTCCCAATGCAATAAAAGCTCCTCTTGCTTTTTGTATTCTTATTTTAATATCACTGTCTGTCCCTCCAACTTTGTCTATATTGCTGCCAAGATATGTGTACGATTCTACATCTTGTATTGGTGTTTCTTCAAGTTCAACCCTGTTATCATTACCTGCATTTATTCTCATTATCTTTGTCTTTTCCCTGTGTATTTTCAGACCCAATTGCTGTGACCTCTCATTGAGTGTTTTCAATTTGTCCTGCATCTGATTAGGTAATGGGACAGAAGAGCCAAGTCATCAGCAAAATCCAGATCATCCAACTGCTTAGTCAGAGTCCACTGGATTCCACTTCTGTTGTGTGTTGTTGATGTTCTCAGAACCCAGTCTATTGCTAATAAGAAAAGAAATGGAGACAAGAGGCATCCCTGTTGCACTCCTGTTCGTATCCATTTGGGATATATATATATATATATATATATATATATATATATATATATAGATATATCTATATATATATAGATATATATATATATATATAATAATAATAATAATAAATTCTTTAAGCAACAAATACGGCGCTTAAGGCAGAAACCAGTGCTCTCCAGGTTGTTCGTTGTGACGCCACTCCTCTTAGCTCTTGCACATTATTTAGGCCCAACGTTCTTCCTTCTCTTATTATTGTTCTTCTGAGTGTTTCTTTTGGTCTTCCCTTTTTCCTCTTACCCTCAGGAACCCAAGTGAGTGCCTGCAATGGTATTCTATTGTTATGCATTCGTAGGACATGACCGATATATGACCATCGTCTTTTCCTTATATAGTTGGAGACATATTTCTGCCTAGAGTCTTCTCTTATTTGTCGATTAGTCTTGAATTCTTTCCAACTGATGTTCATGAGTTTTCTAAGACATTTGTTCTCGAATGTATTCAGCTTGTTCTCCAATGATTTTGTTATTTTCCAACTCTCACAGCCGTATGTTAACACTGAGATAACATTTGAATTAAACAGACGAAGCTTGGTATGTATATTCAATGATCGTAATTTCCAAATGTTAGATAATCTATTGAAGGCGCTAGCTGCCAAAGCAATTCTAGTATGGATTTCTCTTGTTGTGTCACCATCCTGAGTCATTTTACTGCCTAAATAATTGAAACTTTCAACTTTCTGTAGTTTTTCCCCGTTCAGGATGATATTAAAGGTCTCGTTAGAAAAGTTCATAACTTTAGTTTTAGAGGCATTTATTTGGAGACCTATTTTAACCGAAAGATGACACAAATTATTTACTCCTTCTTGGGATTGTCTGGGTGTTGAACTTAAGAATGCTAAATCATCTGCGAAATCCAGGTCCCTAAGGAATTTTCCATTTGTCCATTTTATACCTAATTGTTCATTGTGGGTATAGTTTCTCATAACCCAATCAATAGCTATTCCAGTGATATAAACACGTTACCATTATTTTATTCTCAGACATCTTGGTGAGTGATTCATATAGTGATGCGTAATTAAAGTCGCTCAGTATATATATATATATATATATTTATATGTGTGTGTGTGTGTATATATACCTATACCTAGACATATATTTAACTCTAAACAGAGCTATTACTTTTAAGAGGAATTTCAAAGGATTACACCTACTGGGGGCTTGAACGGAATCCTTCACAAAAGTCGACGGACCAGATATAACGCGTTAACAATTGTTCAGCCCAATGCAACATTGTTCGTGACTTCTGGAAATATCTTGTGAAAGATACCTTAAGGTAGAAGTGCCATTAACCTTCTATCTACATCTCTGCCAAGAAAAAACTTGCGCGTAGGTAGATACCTTGGAAGCCAATATTAGCTACTTTTTAGTTGTGGTTACTGTTAGACCACCACTGCAAAGCAGGGGAGGCAATCCGGGACAATCGCTCGGATTGTGGGTGCTCTAAATCCGTACTCATCTTCACCATCGTAAGTAGGTTCTCATTCTACGAGCCATTATTTTAGACAGCCTAATTCTTCATTGTCACACAACATTACCTTCTACACTCAAACTCACCAGAGCTGTGACATCCCTACGCCATTAGGTATGGTAAAAAAAAGGTAAAGGAGCCCGTTACACGCCCATTGAGGCATATTGGGAATATGGTGTTAGGCCCATATTATCTTGACCGTCGGTACACTAGGGGTGATGTGGTCGGCATCACGCCGGCCGCCTTAACCTTCCCAGAGTTGCTCTGGTACCCATTTGGGGCTGGGTCGACCCAGGAGCCGTTTGTGGCCTAAAAATTTCCCACCTCATCTGGGGATCGAATTAGGTACGGTACGTGAAGGAAAAGAAGAAATTATGAAAGTAATTGCATTTACTGCAAACAGATCAAATATACCGTTTTCGATTATCATAGTAAGCAGTTAACAAAGTAACAAAATCATTCAAAATCCTCTGTCAGGGACACGTGAGAATATAAACACTCGCAGTTACTACCTTCATCTGTCGTTTGATGTAAAGAAATGAAAGAGTGATCGTAAATATCATATGGGGGCAAAGAGAAATTGAGGAACAAGGCAACACATGTTCTAAAAAACTGTATAAAACGAGTAGAATTATCCACTATCCGTATATTCAGGAAGACGTCTTTGGTAAGTCACTCTGTATTTGTCACTGGAGCACCATAGTCAATGAGTGTTTTAACTTTCTTTCTTTCTTCCTGTTTGTGTTCAATAGTAGTTTGGTCTCGTTTTGGTGAGGTACGATCCGTTCAATCTAGACACTAAGTCCTTCAGTGTGGATATCAATGTATTGAAAGATCTTCTATTTTACTAAGAGACTGATTACTTGATAACTTTCTTGTCTAAATTTTGTTTCGTTTCTATTGCAGCTTTGTTTTTTTTTCTTTACTAGCTGTATCCAAAACTCTGCTGGAAAAAAAGACTGTTGGTAGCATCCTTCTTCTCTAAATACTATGCCTGATGGCGTAGGCGATTGTCTGTCTCCATAACCTCCTGTCTCAGTACTGTCTATTAGTTCTGTTTTTGACTTCTTCCCATGCCATTTGTTACGCGTTGCAATCAACTTTTAAAATAATAATAATAATAATAATAATAATAATAATAATAATAATAATAATAATATATATTATATAATGTTTCAGACCTACGGGTCTTTTATACTTGTACATGCGAACTAATATAACCGACTAGGTTGAAAGGTACGCGCCTCGCCAAAACGAGGCAAAAGTTTTACATATAAATTTCAAATTCACCTGTACAGCGAAGAAGACAGAAGGACAACGGCTGGAGAGAGAGAGAGAGAGAGAGAGAGAGAGAGAGAGAGAGAGAGAGAGAGAGAGAGAGAGAGAGAGAGAGACGTGTAAAGGCCCATATCTTGTTATTTGCAGCCAAGCAGTTCTATTACTCCACAAAACTATACAACACTTCACACCTTAACATCGTTACTTCTAACAAATTAAAGCTACGCGTGATAATAAGAAATTGAAATTGTAACAAAATAAGCAATCAAAGAAACATCTTAGAGGCTATTAGCCGATACATTGAGAATGATCTCAACTAGTAAGCTCAGATGGCCGTCACCAGTACTATTCCTGGACAAACTCTATGGAGATACAAATAGCCTCAAACTTACATCTGATTTCTTCTTTGAAAATGTTCTGGAGTTTACGCCATTTACAAAACACGTCTAGTACTATACCTTGTCCGTCTAGGCAAGGAAGTAAAATAAACATTGACTTTTCTGCCATCGTGAGATTGCGAATCAGGGTACGCAATCACTGAGTTATCAGACAGAAGAGTAGATAACTGGTATTGTCCCTTTATTACTAGTAAGCTCGTTACACTTGATTGAATGACAATGGTTAACACAGCGCCGGTGTAGGAGGCACCAATGACTTAACGCTGGAAACACTGTACAGTGCCTCCTACGTGACGGTAGCGGACACTGTACAGTGAACCTTACCTGCTAGGTAGGAAGCACTGAACTTGGGCAGGAATGACTTAACATTTTAAAGGTAAAAGAAATCGGAAACCCGTAAGTAAATATAATTAATGCTGTATTGTACGTATTGAGAAATTTATGTGGTAGTAAAACCAAGGCCATAATACACGATAATTGCGTTTTTTGTTCTATTTGACAGAGTATAAATAAAGAGTATTAATAAAGTAAAACTGGATAAATGACATTCCTTCAAAATATAGATCTAACCAAGGAAAATCAGTATACGCCAGTTAAAAATCTATTAAACATCTGTATTTTGCTTATTTAGTAACTACTATTACCAAAGAGCATTAAAACCTATGTTTTACCTTAATATAAGAAGTCAAATAATTTATAACGTCATCAGCTTGCATTGTGTAATAAATCTTCTCTTTGGCCTGAACATACTTATCGCGGAGCGGGCAACAAAGCATATTTTTTCGTCTGTAATACGTTTAATTGTAATGGAGGTAAGTTGTTGTAGATAACTAGCTATTTTGAATTACGATACAAGAGCACATTTAAAAAAAACAAAATAGAATCTTTATAAAAGCTTAAAAATAAAAAATCATATTTCGTTTAATGTTAACGATTTTAATGCTAATGTACAATACAATACAAAATAATATTAATTTCTAAAATAAAATAAACAAAAGCTTTGTTAACATTTCAAAACAGATATTTTTAACAGATCGTTATGTTCCCTCCCCCATGCATCAAGTGCGTGAAGGCGTGGTCCAAAAATGACAAAAGTAGTCCCTTTCTCCAATATGCGTTCTTGGAGTTGACAGACGTATTTCCTATTAGGCTGTCCATCACCTGGGCATCGATTTATGTTGCATATATTCTCAAAATAATCCACAATTCACCTTTCAGAAAATTTATAGTGGCAATAAAACGATCGTGTTTCGCCCATGCCTGAATAATTAAACGGGTTTATCTCTCTTCCCGGTGCGAATCTAATCTCAACTTACCGACTGGTGTGCAGTATTTATGACTTTTAACGCAAAGAGTAGGAACGCAATAGGTGGTACCACTCATGTAAGGCCAAATTTCTCATAGGGCTGTTACGTTTAACCGTGGCCTCGTTTTATAAGGAAGTTCAAAGAAATAAACTATATTTGAGTGACTTGAGAACTATAGCTAATTATGAACTCTAAAAGAAAGATGAGTTTAAAAATTAAAATAATTGCCAACACATTTCAAATTGTGAAAAGAACTCTATTTGTGATCAGAAGCTTTCACACATTATGTAAAAATAAATTTACTTTAAAATGAAAGTTGTTAACTCCTTAAAGAATCACCTTTTTTCGATTTTTTTTCAAACCCACCCATTGTACTCCACGTCTTACCGCAGTTCCCCTCAACTTCCTTGATTAACTCCTTAAACAGTTTTCCATAATGAATTATACATAATGATAAGTACAACTTGTTTTTTACAATTTTGTTTGCACTCAGTATTGTATGTATTGCATGCATGTTTAAAATCACTGACCATTTCATCTAAGTGAATGTAGTAGCATTTTTATTTCTTCACATTTTAATATATAACACTGGATGTTATCATTATAAATACATTTTTTTTCACGTAAAACCAGTAATGGTTGTCATGTCTCAAATGTACTCCCTAAAATTAGCTCGTAAAATGTGGGTTTTGAACACGTATTCTAAAATTTAACTTCAGCCACTCTTGACATTTCGTCTCAGTATGATACCTGTAAATAATTAAATGAACTTATTTCATGTCTTTTCCTTAACGGAAAGTCTGGAGTGATATATCAACTAAGATCTTTCTTTTATATTTTTTTTAGTTTAACAATTATAATTAATAAAAATTATTCAGAAGTACAATTATATGCAATATTATTTATTTATATATTTATTGAGCATCCGATTGAAAGACTGGTTAGAGCGCTGGTCTCTCTCAGCAAAAGTGCTGGGTTCGATTCACGGTATCCACACGCTCCAGTCTACCCAGCTGCAAATCGATACCTGACTTTGCTCATGAGTTAGGGAAGGAAAAGTCCGCAAGAATGGGAACTGGTCACCACACCTCTCGATGCTGTACCCAGTATAGTCAAGTCTCTTACACTTCACTCCACTACGGCAGTATTTGCTATGGGACCACCTTTACCTTATATTTATTATTGACTGCCCAAATTATGATCCCATTACACGCACCATACCCCACTACACGCACCATACCGCACTACACGCACCATACCGCACTACACGCACCATACCGATACCTGTTTGGAATAAACATTGAAATAATAATTTCCCACTATATATTTTAGACGAAATTAGAAAGAAATTCATAAAATTTCTTTACTCACTATAAATGAATAAAATATGAAGCAAACATAAACACATCTTTCTCTTTATCTCTCCAGTCTTTTGCCCTATAAAGGAAAGAAAGGTGGAAATATCTGCCTAATGGATTATAATAACTACAACGTAGTGTGATGTACCAATTTATTTATTTTTTGACAAGAATTACTGTACAGTGCTTGAGCAGTGCGTGTTGCCGGTTAAGTCCATGGTTCCTCCTACACGGGCCTTAAAGCATTCGGGTGGTTTGATATGCGTCCCATATACACACCTCCCTCACACTGCTAGATGAGAATGTTAATTAAGCTGTACTGGAAAATTAAGTATGATTTGTGAAAATCTGACATCTGCATTAGATATTAATTCTTGCACACATTCACTCACACACACACACACACACACACATTCACACACACACACACACATATTCACTCACACACACATATTCACTCACACACACACACAAGAAAAAAAAAACAAAGACAAAGCTGGGACTAAACACGAAATGTTAACTTTGGTAACTTTCTTTACACATTTAGTATAGTATAGAATAGTAGCACGTTTCAGTTATGACTGACAATGGGAATGCGCCCCTGGAGGTGATAGCCCTCAGATGATTTTTTTACATGATATTTCTTTCGGCATGTTTTTTTCTCTTCTGATTGTTGTTTCTTTTCGCCCAGTCTCATGTTCCGACGTGAATTTACATTGGCTATCTAGGCCTGGATGAACTGTGTTACAGGTGAAGAAAATTCTAGCTATAAAACACTTTTTTTTTTCTCTCGCCCGCTTAGGCGCCCCCTTACAAGTATTGGCTTGTAATGCTATCATTAGGTTTCCTCAATGTGTGTCCTATCTATCGCCAGCGTCTTCTTCTCGTCTCTTGTTCTACTGGCACTTGTCTGGTTCTTGTCAACAGTTCAACATTTGTGATCTTGTCATACAATTTCAATTCTTCTATCCTATGCAAGCAACCATTTATGAAATTATGTAGCTGTACAAAAACAACAACCAAAAAGCCACAGAAAAATTACTACAACTTTCAAAAACGAAACAATTATATATCGGAGCATAAAATATCATTTCATGATGTTATTATTTGAGTTGTGTGTGTCCGTGTATGTTTTTAATAACTTACCTTACGTTACAGAAATTTGTCATCATGCTTCTGATTGTGGTTCTTGGAATTCCCCTCCTTCTGTCGGTTGTTGCCGCACAGCTGCAGGGTAAGTGGCTTTATTCGGTGTACTGTTCAGCAGCATGACTTTGATAATGTCAATAAGCGTGTCCCGGATGAATATCTTTATGTCTCGTAACTAAGCTTGTTTTTTTTTTTTTTTTTTTTTAAATTAATAAAGTTTAAGGGGCAGATAATAATATCAAAATAAGAATACAAAACGCTAGGAGTGCTTTAACTGCGTGTAGACAGTTACATGCTCTTGTGTGGTACGAGAACGGGGCGCCGAAATGCATTAAAAAATATTAAAACAATTTAAATTTTAAAAGAACGATAGAAACCAGAGTGTTTCGTAATAAAACGTTTGAACTATTTTTATGTTTACATTGATTTCACTTCTTTAATATGCATTTTTAGAGTTCTCCATCCTATATCATTCAACTTATTTTAAAAAAAAAAAATTAAAAAAAGGATACTGATTGCTCATACCTACTTCAACATCAATTTTCAAACATCAAGTTGTCTACCTTAGATTTAACAACAAATATAAATGTTTGATGTTTTTGTAACATGCTACAATTAACATAACGTCGTCAAATTACAGTGTGATCCAACTCAATAACATGAAATTGGGTTTCGTAAGAGTAAAATACAGTACAGCACGGGGTTTAAGGAAAGGGGGGGGGGTGGGGGGGGGGGAATCTCGCACCACATTGAAAAATCCCTAGGCCGCCTCAAGTAATTGTTACGTGCAGTCTTTGATATCTTACAATATTATACATAGGTAATTTTTTAGTGCTTAAGGGAAAGTCATTATTGAGTTACTTCCCTTGAACTCCGCGGATAAATACATTTTACTGCGATTTATTCGTTGTTTGGGTAATAATAGATTGTTCTTGCTTCAGAATATCTATGGCCTGAATTTATGTGTATTGTTTGTCTGAGTAGGACAAGTCTGTCTTATATCTGTATATCTTTACATATCTAAGTCGAACTATATGTTCTGTTGTCTCTAGAGAGGTCAAAGGCTATTCGGCGGATGTGTGGCTTGAGTGGTGTGATTTGGCTTCGTCCTGATAGGGACTGTGTGTGTTTTGCTATGTCGGCTTGATGCCTTGAAAAAGTGATCTCAGTGGTTTTGGGGAAAGTGATAGTCGTCTAGACCTATCGTGTATGCTTTACCCCAGTGTTTATTCATCTTGCCAAGGAATGGCAGTTTCATATTCCCTCTACCAAGGTAATCAAAGATACTCTTATGAACTCTCGATCGAAGCCACCATTGTCGATAATTACGATTTGAATGTTTAAGAGAATATATTTGACTCGATGAAAAACGACTTCGATTCCTAGCAGCACTATATTCTGTAGAATGCAGTCTATTGTTCATGACCAAATCTACAGAGCAACGAAATGTTGTATGAATGACTAACTTTAGAACAGATTCATTATCTGTATTCAAACGTGAGTGACAGTTCACGAGTGGAGCCATCTTGGAACCAAAACATGTAGGACTTTCAAGAAGAGAAAAGGGATGCCCGTATTATCGCTTGATCAGTCCAGAGATCACTGCTACACATGAGAACCCATTGTTAGCGGTTCAATATTATTATATGGAAAAATATGTGCTGAACATTATGTTGAAGAATCGTTGCTAAACGAGATTAGGTTTAGAAGTCATCTGAAATATTGTTTACAAGCTGACGTGCTCAGTCAGTGACGTCAGATGATATATGTATGGGCGATACTGAGTGCTTGGCTATTGACAGTCCATTATACCATTATTCTACATGAGTGCCCATGTAACATTGCAAGACCATTTGTCCACTGTACTATGATGTATTATGGCAACCTGTGATTTGTCACTATCTGTGCTGTCGAGTGTGTACGTCCAATTAAACTTTAGAAAAGGTACACAGTCGTTGGTGTCGATGACTTCCGGTCATACATGAGTGTGAGAAGAGAACATTTGTCAACAACACGAACCCTTATCATCATTCGCACATTATACACTCCATCCATGTCTACACAACACTGCGTAGGTCAAGTTGACATTCCATACACTACAGTGGGGCAGGCAACACCATAGGGATCTTGTCAACTGATGATGATAGACGCCTGTCTTCCCGCCTAGGAGTGTTCTGGTGTACTTTATCAACATATATTATATCCAACTAAATATCAACTTTATCAACTGGTGGACCAGCTTTCTGGGTTTGACCTCGCAGAAATTCAGAAGTCAACAGATTACCGATACCAGACCGTTTCCTGTGGCTGATACGACACACTTGCAGTATTGGTTTGCTCTTTGTCAACGCTTCGTCACGTGACCTGTCAAGTGAATGCAGTATGTAGGTCAGCGTTGTTGACATTTTTTACATTAGACATTATAGAGTTTCACAGAACAGTTGGATCAATTCTTGTCAGTGTTAACAGAAAGACAGTATTTGTGAACTAAGAAGTCCTGGTTTCATCGATGGATCTTCTTGTTTGCCATATATGAACTTTAATATTTAAGGCCAGAATGTTTAATTGAATAAAGTGGCAGTTTGTTTGTTTTCATGAAAAATAACTTTGCCATTACTGTAAGACTGAGCCTATTTTGCAACACATACTATCATACACATAATTTATATATATTTATGTTTACATGTTATTTGTTTGTATAGTATGTTAGTTTCTATGTCAGCGGGTTGTGTTTAAGGTTGGGCGGCGTCCTCACAACAGAGTATCCCACGTCATAGAGGGTCCGTTGTGGGCGTTTTCTATAGGTGCAATTTTCTTGATTGAAAATTTGCTGCGACAACTGTTGCTTTTGTGTTAGCTGTGAAGTCTGTAATTATTGTTATTTTTGTAATATTTCTTTGTTCTTTAGTTTTGTTTTGATTTGTTTGTAATTTGTTGGTCTAACCTTTTCTATCTTTCAGTTCTATTCATAATTTATATTCATATATTGTGACGTCATTTGTGTTGTTATTCTTTGCAGATTCAGTGATTATCTTCATTGATTTCCCTATTTGATTTATTTTGATTTCTGCAAACGTTCTTGTATTGTCAGTCCTATTTGTACTTTATGTATTCTGTTGGTTGACATATGTTTTATATGGGTATATTTCATAAGACACAATTGCCTGTGCACTGCACTTGGATTATGGTATAGACCAGTACCTGATTATTATTACTATTATACAAGACCTTATTAAAGGCTTGTGACCCACAGATATTGGGATAGTATACTGATTAATCAGGTCATTGAGAACTTGGGGTATTATTATTGATTCAGGTGATTAGTATTATTGTTAGGCATCATGTCTACTCTAGATTATTTCATTACTCAAGGGAAAGCTCTTGATAAGACTGGTCAACAATTAGAACAATGGGCAGTTGCTCAATATGACAAAGCATTAGCTGCAGAAGAGAAAAGATTAGCTGCAGAAGAAAGAAAAGCTATGGCGGAAGAGAAAAGATTAGAAAAAGAAGCTGAGGCTGCTGCTGAACAAAAGAAATTGCAGATGCAGGTAGAGGAAAGGAGATTTGAAGCTGAACAAAAAAAATTGGAAAGAGAAGCTGCGGCTGAACAAAAAAGATTAGACAGTGAAGCTGAACAAAAAAGATTAGACAGTGAAGCTGAACAAAAAAGATTAGACAGGGAAGCTGAACAAAAAAAATTGGAAAGAGAAGCTGCGGCTGAACAAAAAAGATTAGACAGTGAAGCTGAACAAAAAAAATTGGAAAGAGAAGCTGCGGCTGAACAAAAAAGATTAGACAGGGAGGCTGAACAAAAAAGATTAGATGCTGAAGAGAAAAAAGCAATAAGAGAACATGAATTTGAGTTGGAGAAATTGAGATTGACAAGTATGAGTAATGTTAATCAGGCATCTAGTGGTAATGGTAAACCTTTTACTTACAAGGTTAAGGTTCCACCGTTCAATCAGTCCAGTGACGATATTACATTCTGGCTGGATAGATTTGAACGTTCTTGTCGTACACATAATGTGGATAAATCACAATACGCTAATCAATTATCAGAAAACTTGAAAGGTGAATCTTTGACTAGATTATGCCTTGTAGGAGAAGCAGATAAGGATAATTATGATGTCATTAGGGCGGCTTTGATAAAAAAATATCAGCTAAGTGAGGAAGGCTATCGCCTTTTATTTAAGACGATGGTACCTGAGACGGGGGTAGAATTCTCAGAATTCACTGCAAAGGCACGTCTCACAGTTGATCGTTGGATTGAGCTTTCCAAAACGGAAAAAACGTATGAAGGACTTATGGATTTGTTGCTCAGAGATAAGATTATGTCATGTGTGAACAAACCTTTCCTTGAATTTATACATGAGCGTAAACCTAAATCTCTAAAAGAAATGGAAGAATATTGTTCCCAATATGTCACTGCACACCCCGACGTGACTTTTGGCAACACTAAGATTAAGGAGAGTATGCCAGTTGCTTCAGCAACACCATACAATCCCAATTATTCACACAGATTTCAGGGACCTCAAAACAGATTTGAAAAAAAAGGTAACCATAATAGTTATCAAAACCAAGGTAACCAATCATTTCAGGGTTCTTCTTCAAAGAACTGGAGACGACCTGATAGCTCTCGACACAGGGGTGGTCATAATTATAGGAATTTCCGTAGAGGAAGTAATTATAGAAACTATCAGGGTTATCCGTCTTGGAGTCAACAAGATCATAATTACAGAGATACTCATTATAATGAATATGATAATGGTAACCAAGGGTACTATGACTCAAACCCAAATAGGGGTTACAATAGAGGTAACAATAACTACAGAGGTGATAATAACCGAGGTAGATCTCAATACAAAAGACATAAACCACATTTTCAGGCAAACTCTGCACAACAAGAGTCCCATGAAGCCTATAAACAGAGTAAAGATAATAATGATGCTAGTAATATGGCATGTGCCGCTTTTGATTTTGGGAGAGCATCTCAGTGCCCCCAATGCAAAACGTTATTTGAGCCAACCACAGTGACTACTTTAAGCTGTGGCCATCCTCTTCCTGCTCTTCCAGCATCAGTCGCGCATGATGGAAGAGGGTCTCTTGTCTTACATAAGGGTTTAGTGAATAACAATCCAGTCTCTGTGCTATTTGATTCTGGATGCACCACAATTGGTGTTAGGCAGTCACTCGTAGATCCTTCCCGTGCCACTGGACAAGTAGTCAAATGTGTAACATTTGGCGGCACAGTAGAGAAATACTCTACCGCTATCATTAGGATTGCTACTCCTTTCTTTACAGGAGATGTACACGCATGTCTTCTTCCGAATCCGATCGCTGACCTCATCATCGGTCGCATTCATGGAGTCAAGGAATGTACTCCGCAACAAATTTCCACTTGGGAAAGGCAAAACATGCAGATTGCTAACGCTGTAGTCACTAGAGCTCAGGCTCTTAATGTGCCTCAAACTTCATCTACTGAAGATAATGAAGTGCATAACCAAGATAATCCCTTGGTAATTTCTCGTGACTCGTTTATAAAACAGCAAGAAGATGATCCCACTCTGAAGAAATTCTTCATTCTTGCAACTAAAGGTGATCCGAATAAGGACACAAGTCGTAAATCGTGGATTACAAAGAAGAATGGCGTACTTGTACGTATGGTTCAAGACTCCATTACGTCAAGTCATTCTCAAATCCTGGTTCCCAAGAATTTGAGAGTTAAAATTTTGCAGCACGCTCACGACTCTCAGTGTGCTGGACACATGGGTTTTTCCCGTACTAAGTCAAGAGTCCTTGCGGCTTTCTTTTGGCCATTGGTAAACAAGGACATACGGATTTATTGTCAATCTTGTAAAGTATGTCAGGAAGTTAAATCCAAAGGTCCACGGCATGCTGCACCCATTCAGGCGGCGGACATTCCTATTCGGCCGTTTCAAAAAATGGCCATAGACATTATTGGTCCATTTAAGATCAAGTCTGCCAGAGGACATCAGTTTATCTTGACGTGTGTTGATATGTGCACACGTTGGCCAGAGGCTATTCCTCTGAAGAGCATTACTACTGCTGATATTGCAGATGCTCTTTGGCTTATATTTTCTCGTCTGGGGTTCCCCGGAGAGATATTGTCAGACCATGGCACCCAACTAATATCAGATACCATGTCTCAAGTAATGTCTACCCTGCAGATAGATAGATCTTTAAGTAGTATCTACCATCCAATGTCTAATGGTATGGTCGAACGCCTTAATAGAACACTTAAAAACTTACTGGGGAAGATAACTGAGGATCATCCTCAAGACTGGGACAGAGTTTTACCTGCGGCCCTCTTCGCTTACAGAGAGGTACCCAATGAACATACGGGATTTTCTCCCTTTGAACTCGTCTTTGGCGCGCGTCCGCGTGGCCCTATGTCGTTGCTTCACGATCTCATAACATCTGACAATATTGACGATGACACAAAGTCATCCTACGAATATGTCATCGCGTTGAGACAAAAGATTATCGAAGCATGCAAATTAGCAACTTCTTCTTCTGAATTTGCGAAACAGAAGGCAAGGCAATTTGCCAATAAGAAGAGATGCTTACGACAACTTTGTCCTGGTGACAAAGCATTTGTATTACTACCTTGTAGGGAAAACAGATTACTTATTTCTTGGAAAGGTCCGTACGATATAATATCGAAAATTTCCGATGTCGACTATATTGTCGATATTGATGGGAAGCATAAAACCTTCCACATCAATATGCTTACTGAATTCCATGAACGTCCGGATTATTTGCAACCCATTTTCCAAGCAACGGACAATTCTCCAGTACCACATGGTCATTACTCATCACTGTCCGTGATACAGGATGAGGAAACAAGTTTTTCAGATGTAATCTTCCTCTTCCAATGATCCCACTTCATTCCAGTGAATCATGGAAGAACGTTACTGTCTCTCCTGATTTGTCTCTAGGAGAACAGCGACAAGTTTCAACTATGTTGCAAACATTTCAGGATGTACTCACTGACATCCCTGGACAAACTAATGTCATTCAACATGACATTGTGCTAACTGACCATACTCCTATTAGGGTTAGACCTTATCCTATACCTATACATTTCCAAGCACAGGTCGAGAAAGAGTTGGATGTGATGATAGATTTGAAAATAATCGAACCATCCACCTCTGCGTATTCTTCGCCGATGGTTATTGTGCGTAAAAAAGACAATAACATACGTCTTTGCGTTGACTATCGAAAATTGAATCAAGTAACGAAGTTCGATGCCGAACCTATGCCTTTACTGGAAGAGCTACTTACTCGACTCTCCAAATCTCATTTTTTCACTAAACTTGATTTGTCTAAGGGATATTGGCAAGTTCCTTTATCTGAACGCCCCAAACCTCTCACGGCTTTTTCAACACCTAGAGGTTTGTTCCAATGGAATTTTATGCCTTTCGGTCTTATGAACGCACCAGCTACGTTCGTACGCATGATGCGCCGAATCCTATCTTATCGGTCAGATGTCATTGCATATCTAGACGACATCTGTCTTTTCAGCGATACTTGGGAAGATCACTATTCAGGGTTAGATGAATTGCTGTCTACTTTGCGTGAGCACAACCTGACAGCGAAACCCTCTAAAGCCTATATTGGTTTTAGCGAAATTTCTTTCCTAGGCCACCGAGTTGGTCATGGTTTCCTAAAGACAGAGGACCATAATACTAGTAAGATACTTAACATCTCAATCCCTAAGACTAAAAAACAGGTGAGAAGTCTGTTAGGTCTTATTCAATTTTATGGCAGATTCATTCAGAATCTATCCTCTATCATGGCACCTCTCTCAACACTTCTAAAGAAAGGTTCGCCTAATGTGGTCCACTGGTCTCAGGAATGCCAATGCTCTCTGGATAAGATTAAAACACTGTTTTCAACACCACCTATTTTAGTGCTACCCACTAAAGATAAGACATTCGTTCTTCGTAGTGACGCTTCATCCACTGGGATTGGAGCGGCACTAATGCAAGAGTACTCTGGAACTCTGCATCCTGTAATGTATATTTCCAGAAAACTTAATGCGGCAGAAAGGAATTATTCGGTTTTAGACCGTGAGCTATTAGCTATGGTTTGGTCGATCCTCAAACTACAGAGATTCCTTCTAGGCGCACATTTCATAGTAGAAACAGACCAAAAAGCTCTTACTGCTATACAGAGTAAGAATTTGAAGAGCTCGAGGTCTACTCGATATGCAATTGCTCTTCAACCTTTTCATTTCTCTGTGCGAGCTATTCGGGGATCAGATAATGTGATGGCAGACATTCTGTCAAGATGCCCACATGATTCCACATAACTATTAGGGCTTAGACTTCTTGATATGTCTAGTTCTATAGTAGTTCCTTTTCTATATCATGATAGATACACATTTGTAATTTAATAATATAATGATTGTATCACTACATAGCGGTTCATGTATGTTTATTCACCGCTGTGCTTTGATGATTTTTACTTCATAAATCATAAATTTAAGATATCTAATACGTAGTGATGATATGAATTTTTTAGGCATTGTGTAATTGCCAGAATTGTATTATACTTTGATGACACCTTCCTGGAAAAATATACTTGTAGAGAAATAATTTCTCTCAGTTTATGAGACACATTCTCACCAGTCGCTCCATAAGTCGACTTAGCCTCATATTAGGCGTTATAGGTATTCCTGATATTTTCATCTGCGCATTATTCATGCGTTGTGAGCCTATTGTACGTTGCTCCTAGATGTATTTCAAAAAAAAAAAAAAATGTTCCATTTTTTTTTTTTTTTCCCGGGAGGTGTGGTAAGACTGTTACGTGCAGTCTTTGATATCTTACAATATTATACATAGGTAATTTTTTAGTGCTTAAGGGAAAGTCATTATTGAGTTACTTCCCTTGAACTCCGCGGATAAATACATTTTACTGCGATTTATTCGTTGTTTGGGTAATAATAGATTGTTCTTGCTTCAGAATATCTATGGCCTGAATTTATGTGTATTGTTTGTCTGAGTAGGACAAGTCTGTCTTATATCTGTATATCTTTACATATCTAAGTCGAACTATATGTTCTGTTGTCTCTAGAGAGGTCAAAGGCTATTCGGCGGATGTGTGGCTTGAGTGGTGTGATTTGGCTTCGTCCTGATAGGGACTGTGTGTGTTTTGCTATGTCGGCTTGATGCCTTGAAAAAGTGATCTCAGTGGTTTTGGGGAAAGTGATAGTCGTCTAGACCTATCGTGTATGCTTTACCCCAGTGTTTATTCATCTTGCCAAGGAATGGCAGTTTCATATTCCCTCTACCAAGGTAATCAAAGATACTCTTATGAACTCTCGATCGAAGCCACCATTGTCGATAATTACGATTTGAATGTTTAAGAGAATATATTTGACTCGATGAAAAACGACTTCGATTCCTAGCAGCACTATATTCTGTAGAATGCAGTCTATTGTTCATGACCAAATCTACAGAGCAACGAAATGTTGTATGAATGACTAACTTTAGAACAGATTCATTATCTGTATTCAAACGTGAGTGACAGTTCACGAGTGGAGCCATCTTGGAACCAAAACATGTAGGACTTTCAAGAAGAGAAAAGGGATGCCCGTATTATCGCTTGATCAGTCCAGAGATCACTGCTACACATGAGAACCCATTGTTAGCGGTTCAATATTATTATATGGAAAAATATGTGCTGAACATTATGTTGAAGAATCGTTGCTAAACGAGATTAGGTTTAGAAGTCATCTGAAATATTGTTTACAAGCTGACGTGCTCAGTCAGTGACGTCAGATGATATATGTATGGGCGATACTGAGTGCTTGGCTATTGACAGTCCATTATACCATTATTCTACATGAGTGCCCATGTAACATTGCAAGACCATTTGTCCACTGTACTATGATGTATTATGGCAACCTGTGATTTGTCACTATCTGTGCTGTCGAGTGTGTACGTCCAATTAAACTTTAGAAAAGGTACACAGTCGTTGGTGTCGATGACTTCCGGTCATACATGAGTGTGAGAAGAGAACATTTGTCAACAACACGAACCCTTATCATCATTCGCACATTATACACTCCATCCATGTCTACACAACACTGCGTAGGTCAAGTTGACATTCCATACACTACAGTGGGGCAGGCAACACCATAGGGATCTTGTCAACTGATGATGATAGACGCCTGTCTTCCCGCCTAGGAGTGTTCTGGTGTACTTTATCAACATATATTATATCCAACTAAATATCAACTTTACATAATCCCCATCAACTTGTACGGCTTTATGCCAGCGCGAAACAAGTGCATGTATTCCTAGCCGGTACCAGATTTTGTCTTGATCATGTAGCCATTTCTTCACTGCACGAATCACTCCTTCATCATCTTCAAACCTTGTCCCACGGAGTGCATTTTATAAGTGGACCAAGTAGATGAAAATCAGAGGGTGCCAAATCGGGACTATAGGGTGGATGGGGTAGTACAGTCCAACCCAATTTGGTGATTGCTTCCTGTGTAGCCAGACTTGTGTGAGATCACGCATTGTCGTGAAGGAGAAGCAGATCTGCTGGATTCTTGTGCGGCCGAACTCTGCGAAAACGCTGATTGAGTTTTTTCAATGTCTTAATGTAAGCTTGCGAATTGATTGTCTCTCCTCTTGGCATAACGTCCACAAGAATCCCAACTTCAATGTCCCAAAAGACATTGATCATGACCTTTCCAGCTGAAGGAATTGTCTTGAATTTCTTTCTTCGTGGTGATTGCGGATGATGCCACTCCATTGACTGTCTTTTTGTCTCAGGTTAAAAATGATGTGCCCAGGTTTCGTCACCTGTAACGATCTTAGCCAAAAAGTTCTCTCCATCAGCATTGAAACGCTCCAACAATTCAGAAGAAATTGCTTTTCTTTGCAATCGGTGGTCATTTGTGAGACTTCGAGGAACCCATCTTGCGCAAACCTTAGAAAATCTGAGAGTTTTTATAACTGCATTTGCACTACCAATCCTGACTGACAGCTGTAAGGCCAACTGATGAGTAGTGATTCGCCTATCAGTAAGAATAATGCCCTCGGCGCATTTCAACATTTCTGCTTTGGAGGCTGTGGCAGAACGACCACAGCGCGGCCGATCAAGCAGCTCCGTATCTCCACTTCCTGATTCATTTATTCTCTGAACCCAGCGACTGACTGTACTCCTGTCGACTGCAAAAATTCCATACACATCACATAGACGCTTGTGAAAGTTCACAACAGTTTCCTTCTTTGCAACGAGAAATTCTATCACAATTCGCTGCTTATAATGCAAGTTGCTAACACGATCCATTTCAACGGTTTAGAGAAGCCGTATTATTTGGCCGGTTGCAATGCAATTTGGTGCACACATTTGGCACATGCTATATTTGAAGTACGCAAGATTTCATGCTTCTATCTTCATTATTAGCTGAGAAAAACGATGTGGTGCATTACTTTCTGAACGCCCCTCGTATAAAATCGAAAAGGAAGGCATGGACAGAGTTGATTAGCAAACTTCAGGTCTTGGTATGTGTTTGTTGACACCCATACTCCTCAGGGAGTTAACATTTAACAAATTAATGAACGAAACGCTTGTTCTGTACTACATTCAAACTTCACAAACTTTTGCTATTTTTCCCTTGCTAATCTCTTTTGAGCTTCATCTTTTGATAATTCCATCACCCATTTGCTATTATCTGTTAATTCACGTTTTCCTTGTCATTTAATGTTACACGTTTGTAATATTGTCTTTTACCATTTCTTCCTTTTAGTCCCTTCCAATTACTTCTTTCTTTGTATGTTTTAATTAATGTAGTTGTCGTACAGTTAGCTTGACGGTGAAAACATTTGTTTTGTCTGAAACACTTATTAAGCCATCTTTCTTACTTCGTAAAACCAGCTACCTGCTATTTCATGAGATTTATTTAACACAGATACTTTGTCACCTAACTCTCTTGCTACTTACAGGCATGAAAATGTGTGTCTTCCACGAGATACATCTCAACCACAACCAGATGCAGGACGAAATAGGAACACTAGTTACGAAGTCACAATAAGTGGGGCTAAAAATCCACAGATAAAAACATGGTAGCATTTGCGACGTATGATAGCCAGGTTATTCTACATGCATAGGGCTGGAAGAACTGATACACAGAGGAGGATACAGAAGAAAAAAAAACAACAACAAATTTTTGATCACTTGTAAATTATGCGGAATTTGAAAAAGATCGCATTCAAATCAAAAGTATGACTCAAATATTAAAACAGTCTTACAAAACGATTGTAACACGGAGAATAAAAAAAAAAATGAACAAGAAGCTACAGATTTGTATAAATGTTTGTTTCTCAGTATAAATTTTAAATGGAACGAGGAAATCCAAAATGTGGAAATGTTGGGAAGAACTAAATAAATTCCACTGGAACGAGAAGTGAGGACAGAACACCACATGAGACAATCTACTAATATCAGAAAACACAAATTCCAAGTTTAAGAAAACCCCAGGATTAAAGAAACGGGAATCCCCGAACAAAAATCATGGAGAAGATAGTTTGATAGATTTTATAGACAAGGTAAAAAAAACACGACAAGAGCTTGAGAAAGTGACACAAGACAATAAGGTTTGGCATCGACTTACTGAAACTGTATGCTCAAACAAGAGGTGGTTGTTGTTATTGATCCAGCGGTGCTTGGGCTCTCGCACTTCGGCCCAATGTCATGTAGTGATTTCCTGCATGTTTTCGCAAGTTATTTTGTTTCTCTATACAAGGTGTTCCCCTTATCTGGCCTCGGAGGAAGCTGGGAGACAAAGAAGTACGAGGTGTCTCTGAAGACTGGGTGAAGACAAGATGTACGTGAAAGATGAAAAACACTGTAATAATTATTATTACTCTTTGATTTCTCAACCTGATCAGGTGAATCGGTCGCATTCACGGCAGCGCTTGTAGCAGACACCAAATTCGTAAGAAGGGGAGGCACTATTGTGTACCCTTCTGTCATCACCAGTTACGGAAAAGGGTATGATAACCGCACCGGTATATTCACGAGCCCCACGGTAAGGTCATAGGATAATTGACATTCTTGAGCGTGAACTTCTTCTTTATAGATCCAGGGAAACTACATGTGACTTTGAGATCATTACTTCATTTTTATCATTCTTTCACTCAATGATTCTTTGTCGTCATTAATTTCTTTTTGCCTGTTTTTTGAATAAACACTTTTTTGTGATAGCTTCATTGTTTGTCTTGTGTAGTTTACATTGTATTGCGACTAATATGGGGTTATGTCTGGGGCTTGTAACCTCATCATATAAAACATATTGCTACAGACACCACTTCTGTTCATTCATTCATTCATTCATAACCCTACACTCCCAAAGGAGCATAGGGCTTAAAAAAACACATGCCAAGTCCTCCTATCACGTGCCATCATCTCAAGTTCTTTCCATGTTCTCCTCACCATTTTCACCTCTGTTTCCAGCTCTCTTCTCCATGTGCTTCTTGGTCTACCTCTGCCTCTCTTCCCCTGGGGGTTCCAGAACAAGGACTGCCTTGTATGCTATCAACAGGTTTCCTCAGTGTGTGTCCTATCCATCGCCATCGTCTTCTTCTCATCTTTTGTTCCACTGGCACTTGTCTAGTTCTTGTCATCAGTTCCACGTTGGTAACCGTGTCATACCATTTTAATCCCTCTATTCTACGCAAGCACCCATTTATGAAAGTCTGTACCTTTTTGGTTGTTGTCTTTGTAGTTCTCCATGTCTCAGAGCCATACAATAGGACTGACTTCACATTTGAGTTGAAGATTCTTATTTTCGTGTTGGATCTGATTTCTCTTGATCTCCATATATTTCCCAATGCAATGAAAGCTCCTCTTGCTTTTTGTATTCTTATTTTGATATCACTGTCTGTCCCTCCAACTTTGTCTATATTACTGCCAAGATATGTGTACGATTCTACATCTTGTATTGGTGTTTCTTCAAGTTCAACCCTGTTATCACTACCTGCATTTATTCTCATTATTTTGTCTTTTCCCTGTGTATTTTCAGACCCAATTGCTGTGACCTGTCATCGAGTGTTTTCAATTTGTCCTGCATCTGATTACGGTTGTGGGACAGAAGAGCCAAGTCAGCAGCAAAATCCAGATCATCCAACTGCTTAGTCAGAGTCCACTGGATTCCATTTCTGTTGTGTGTTGTTGATGATCTCATAACCTAGTCTATTGCTAGTAAGAAAAGAAATGGTGACAAGAGGCATCCCTGTCGCACTCCTGTTCTTATCCCAAACGGTTCTGTAAACTGTCTTTCATGAAGAACTTTGCATGTCATGTCTTCATATCTTTCTTTATTAAATTAATGATCTTCAGGGGAACTCCATTCTGCCTCATCAATGTAGCGAAAGGTTTTCCTAGTATGATAGTAGTGGTAGAGCAGAAGTAGAATCTCTCTCCAGAAAGTATGAAGTTCCAGTGCCCGAGAAGTACACTGGTATCACAAGTGAGTTACAGCTGTGAATACTCTGAGCTGGACAATAGATTTAGGCTTCAGAAGTATAAGATGCTACTTCGCTATCGTAACCCTATGTGATATTATAATTAAATTAGAAAAAGTAACTCAAAATTTAACAGTTAAAAATTTAACAAGTCAAATGAGTACAATTATCCAATTTATTATGTACATCTATATATTCTTGTAATGATAAATGGGTGTTGGAAGATGGTAAAATGTATGATTATTTACAGTTACAAATTAAAATAACTAATAGAAAAAGTCTTGGATTTATCTTCCACTGAATTTATAAAACAAGTTTGTCACATTATCTCTTGCCATCTAGTTTTCATCATTAGAAAGTCGTTTTAGAACTGCTCACAGGATTTGTTGGATGGAAATATATAAACTCAACTTTATCCACGTCTGCTCGAGGTTCCTCCGACACACTGGAGTACGGAAGACTTTCCTTCAGCCCGCCCTATAACTACGGGGGACTAAGGTGTTGAAGTTTGGTTGACCTCTAGGCTTCAGTGAGCTGGATCAACTTCTTCAAGTCTTTAGTTTCTCGATCAGGAATGATCATAAACATTGATCATAAAAACCTGGAACAAGAAGTAATAGGTGGCCATTGTTCTAACAATCTCACCACCCTCTGCTGTTCATGATGCGACCATGTCTTCAGTGTTTGTATGTAAATGAATGAATCATGGTAGTATATTACAGAGATAGCATGATAAGATAATGTATAAGGTGCAGAATTAACAATATACATGAATAAATCACATGTTATGATACATGGGTACGATATAACCTTTGCCTTCCACTTATGGATGTCAAGTCACTTATGTACTTGCTGGTATGTCGTAAGCTTCCAGGCAAGAATTAGCCATAATATATTTGGCTAACCAATTAATGGTTATGCTTCCTGACAATGCCGGTGAAGGTTATCTCTGGTTAGCGTCATTCCCTTTTTTATTATATCTGCTACAATCAATCAGAAATAAAATCTGAAATAAAATGATATTAGTAATACATATATTTTTAATAAACTTACATACCCTCTTAGGATTAATAAGCTCACGGTGAGACTGTATTGGCTTAACTTAATCTGCCCTGCATGCAGCGTGAAAATAGAACTTTTCTTGCAGAGGCTGTCCTCCAGTTTCTCACTCTGGCTTCTGGATTGGTGTGTGATTTACAATGCGCCGCTCTGTCCTTATATTTCAGTCTCTCGCGCGTACGAGAAAGCAGCTCCCAAATTCCCCAAAAGATTTTAGTTTCATCTCCTGTTTTGAAGCTATTTGAAACAATCTGTGCTTTTCCTGTACTCGTTTTTCTCTTCTGTCACTCACACACTTATCTCCTTCCTTCCTTCCTATATATCATTTCCTTTTCCCCATATGGGGCTTTCATTACATATAAGTTTTATACAATTCCGTTGAGGCTTGTTAGTGTAATAAATTTTTAAAGATTATTAGCTAACTTTTAGCCGATGTGATGAAGGTGAAAAATATTAATTATCTTTAAAACTATTTATATTTGAATAATATCCTTTTGGATATAATTCCTAGCCTATCTCCTTTGTTGAGTTATATTTATTTAATATTATTCCAACCATGCGTTCTCCTGTAGTGAATAATTTAATGTCCAGTAAATGCAAACTTTTAAAGTCGGCCATACATTCCTATATAGCTATTTTCTCATTCTTCAGTAATACTGTATGGCTTTTAACCGTAAGTCACATTTCCGCTGTCTACCAACTTCAAAGAAAGACCGCAGCGCTGACCTTGCGCTGGTGTGTGTGGGTGTCGCGTGGGCGTGTCGCGCTACAACCAAGCAAGTGTTTACCAAATCTCGCTACAGAGCCCTCTTCTTTAAAACAGTGCCTGCACGGTTAACTTTTTGGTAACACATGCTGCAGTTCCTCCTTAATTTTCTGTTTCTCTATATCTCCTTTGATAGGATGCCTACTTAAAAAATCGGGTCCAAGATTGTCCCGTCCTGGTATGTATCTCACATTGAACGAATATGGAGATAACAGTAAACTCCACCTTAAAAGTCGTGAATTTAATTTTTTAGACACTGCTAAAAACATCAAAGGCTGGTGATCACTTTCCACAATGAAGTGTTTCCCGTAAAGAAAAGGGGCGAATTTGTTGATCGACCAGACCAAAGCGAGGCATTCACGTTCAACGGTAGAATAATTTCTCTCAGCTGTATTTAACTTTCTACTGGCAAAAGCTACTGGTAATAGCATATGTGGCGGTGTGTCTGCCCGCTGTAGTAATGTTGCTCCGATGCCTACATTGCTAGCATCCGTTCTTAGTACGAATTCTTGTGTGAGATCGGGAAGGGCAAGGATAGGTTTATTTGTCAGCTTATTTTTCAACTCTGTATAAGCCTGTTCACACTCCACAGTCCATTGTATTTTATCCGGCTGACCTTTTTTGGTTAAGTCGGTTAATGGCGCGCACAATGAGTTAAAATGGGGTATATATTTCTGATAAAACCCGCACAGTGACACAAAGGATCTTACATCCTTCTTAGTTTGTGGTCTTGGTGCTTTTCTCATTTTCTCTACATTCTTTGGGTCCGGAGACATTTGCCCTGTAGAGATAGTGTGACCTAAAAATTCCAATGTCTCACATCCAATATGACACTTAGTTGGGCGTGCTGTCAATCCCGTTTCTCTTAATCTACCTAACAACATGGAGAGTGCTACTACGTGTTCCTCGAATGTAGTGGTAGCAATCAGAATATCATCCATGAAGTTGGTGATATGAGGATTTTGTAATGGTTCCAACAATTTCCTCATCATTCTGGTGAAGATACTTGGAGCATTCTTTAAACCAAATGGGAGTACATTGAACTCGTAATGTCCATCCGGTGTACTAAAGGCTAACAGTTTCCTAACTTCTGGTTTCACTGGTATTTGGTAGTATCCCTTGCTTAGATCTACTTTTGAAAAATACCGAGCCTTACTCAATGTAGCAAACAACTGATTGGTGTCAGGTAATGGGTCTACCTGAGATTCAGTGATAGCATTTAGTTTCCTATAATCAATGCATAACCTGTGTTCACCACTAGGCTTCCTTAATAGCACCACACTTGAGCTGTAGGGAGATTCAGACTTTGAAATAATTTTCTCTTTTAAGAGATAATCAATCTCATCCTTGAGTGCCTGTCCTTTAGCATAAGGTATAGGGTATGTCCGCATACAAACTGGTGTAGGGTCAGTAATCGTCATGTCATACTCTAACAGATTAGTACACCCCGGCTTATCTGTGAGTACATCAGCATGGATTTCTAACACCTCCTGAACCTTTTTCCTCTGCTCAAGAGTTAAATGTTCACTCACATTAACCTGAGCATAGCTTTCCGTAGTTGATAGGGGGTATTCCATGGAGGAAATTGGTTCATCCTGCATTTCTGTTGCAATGGCCAGGGTCATGATATGGGCAACTTCTGATGCTTCCCTGTCATAATACTTTTTAAGAAGGTTGACATGATACACCTTCTCCTTTCCTTTCTTGTCAATCTTATAGTTGGTCCGGGAAAGTTTTTTCCAATATGACGTAGGGTCCCTGCCATCCAATTTGCAATTTATTATTGCTGCTGGGCAACAGTAACAGATCCTTCTCTCCCACCTCAAGTTCCCTATCTTTTGCTGTTTTATTGTAGTAAGCAGCCTGCTTCCTCCTGGCCTGTCTCAAGTTATCATTTGCCAGTTTCCAACTTGTTTTCAATCGAGATGTCAACTCGTTGACGTATTGGTATGAAGAAGTCACGGTTTCTTCTGCTTTTTCATCAGTCCATGTCCGCAACAATGCTTCCAGTGGACCTTTGATTGGTCGTCCAAACAACAATGTAGCTGGAGCCAATCCTGTGGAGTTATGTGGGACTTCCCTATAGGCAAATAGTGCTGAGGGTAAGTATGTGTCCCAAGTTTCAGGTTTCTCACTAGCCAACTTTCTAAGGATTGAAATGAGCGTGCCATTGAACCGCTCTACTTGACCATTCCCTTGGGCGTGGTACGGGCTACAGTGATAATGTCTAGCTTGAAATAACCTGAATACTTCTTGTGTTAGCTTTCCCCTAAACTGAGAACCATTGTCAGTCAATATTTGATGTGGGAAACCTAATCGGGTGAATATTGTTAACAGTGCCTCTGCCACATTTTCGAATCTATCGATGACATTGCTACTGCCTCTCCCCACATAGAGCAAGTATCGACCAAGGTTAAGATATATGCATTTCTCTTCTTGGTCCTACTGAGGGGTCCAACAATATCCACGGCAACACGTTCGAAGGGCGTTCCCATGATGGGCATTTCTCCCAGTGTTGCTGGTGCAGTCCTATGTTTAGGAGCTACTCTTTGGCATTCTGGACAGGATCTCACATACCTCTTTATGTCCTCTGTGATCCCTGGCCAAAAGTAGTGACAGGCTATCCGTTGTCCAGTGGCCCCTATTCCCATATGTCCACTGAAGGGTATAGCATGTCCTAGCTTCATAACCTGCTCCCTGTATGATTTTGGCACTACAAGCTGTCCATGTCCTTTTGGTCCTGTTCCAGCTTTTCTATATAGTAGTAGGCCTTTTTTCATATATAAGTCTCCTTTCTCTGGAGGGTTATGGCTTTTAGGTAATTTGCCAAAGCAAGGCTTCAATGTACTGTCAGCAGTTTGAGCCTTTCTCATCTCTTCTGGATGAGTATTGATGATAGTGTCCTCCTCTTTCTTAGAGCTTGCCCTGGTCTGGACTGTTGCCATCACTATGGGTCTTATAGGTTCTCCTAGAAAGACATATCTACATCCCAGTATTAATGGGTAGATAGGGTTGTCCATCACTGCTGCTTTGATCTCTCCTTCCACATAGCGAGATCTTATGTTGATTCGGGCTATGGGCAGTGTCATGGTTCCTGCTCCCTTGACTGGTCCTCTGATTTCCACTGTTTCTGTGGTTATCTGTTCCGGACTCACCAGAGAAGAGCACACTACTGAGTCAAAGTCCAAGCCTGTATCATATAAGCACAGTACTTGGGTGCCATTCAAGGTCACTTCCTCACAGACAGGGGGATGATGGAGGTCATTCTGACTATCTGCCAGGTCCTTCCTTCCCTTGTTCTCTGTTGTAAGGCATGCAGCGTGATGAGGAGGGTTTTTCCGTCTGCATTCCGCAGTATTGTGGTTACTCATTGGGCAAGATTTACACCACTTTCCTTCCTTTCTTGGAGGTTTCTTTTCTGATCCTAGAGGGTTTTTGTCTTTATAATCAGTTCTGTGTTTGTTCTTGTTGGAATTGTCCCTGTGTTCATAGTTGGTAAAGTTTTGTGAAGGTTTGAAGTTCTCACCCTGCTTCTTCTTATTTCCTGATACTTCTGACTGAGCTGCTTGATATCTTTCAGCCATGGTTAAAATATCTTCCAATCTCTCAGCTCCTTGTTCCATAAGAAATTTTCTCATTTCTTGAGGCATGGATTCTCTCAGTTGCTCCATCATGACCATTTCTTTTATATCTTGACACTTTCCTAAGCTAATCCATTTTGTCAGATAAGTTTCCAATCTGGCAGAAAACTGGTGATAGTTTTCTCCTGGAAGTAGCTTAGCAGTTCGGAATCTCTTTCTATAAGATTCAGAATTCTTTTCGTACCTGACCAGTAAAGCTTGTTTTAAGATTTCATAATCTTCCTGGTCTTCTTTTGAGAGTTTTAAATAAACATCGTATGAAACTCCCCTCAACCCCTGAGATAGCTTAAGGCTCCATTTTTCCTTTTCCAATCCATAGGTAGAGGCCAGTCTCTCATATCTATCCAGGTACGACTCAATGGCGTCCTCTTTTTCAATAAATGGATCCAGGTGGAAACTCATGGCTCCATTTGCCGCGCTATGGTTGGAGCTACTCTCAGAGTGAGGTGAGCTAGCACCATGATTGCTAGCTGCTCCCTGGAGTTCAAGTTCCTTTAAACTTAACTCATGCGCTCTTTGTAACCTTCTTTCTTCAGCTTCCAAAATTAGTCTCTTTTCTTCTCTTTCCAGTCTTTTGGCTTCTCTCTCTGCTTCTAATTTCTTAGCTTCAGTCTCAACTTCCATTCTTTTAGTCTCTCTTTCTGCCTCTAATTTCTTAGCTTCAGCCTCAACTTCCATTCTTTTGGTCTCTCTTTCTGCCTCTAATTTCTTAGCTTCAGCCTCAACTTCCATTCTTTTGGTCTCTCTATCTAAATATTTATCCACTTCAGTTGTGATATATCGAATTAGAGCATCTCCTGTCATACCCAAGTCTTTTCCTTCCTGCATAATCGCAGCTCTAAACTTCACCAATTCAGCCATGATGCTTACTTACCAGAGGGTATATAATTTTATCTTCACTAACAAACTAACTTAATTAAAATCAATTAATTACTTTGAACAAGACAAATCCTTAAAACCTTGTGAGCGTTTCCTATTTACTTCGTACTCAATGGTACTACTATTACAAACAAATTTCTAAGTTTTTTAGAATTTTTTCCAAAAAAAAAAATTTATTTTTACAAACTATTTGTGGCTCAAGATAGAAGAATACATAGATAGTGGCCCAGGATACAAAATAATATCCCGGACGAGCCCCCAATGTAGCGAAAGGTTTTCCTAGTATGATAGTAGTGGTAGAGCAGAAGTAGAATCTCTCTCCAGAAAGTATGAAGTTCCAGTGCCCGAGAAGTACACTGGTATCACAAGTGAGTTACAGCTGTGAATACTCTGAGCTGGACAATAGATTTAGGCTTCAGAAGTATAAGATGCTACTTCGCTATCGTAACCCTATGTGATATTATAATTAAATTAGAAAAAGTAACTCAAAATTTAACAGTTAAAAATTTAACAAGTCAAATGAGTACAATTATCCAATTTATTATGTACATCTATATATTCTTGTAATGATAAATGGGTGTTGGAAGATGGTAAAATGTATGATTATTTACAGTTACAAATTAAAATAACTAATAGAAAAAGTCTTGGATTTATCTTCCACTGAATTTATAAAACAAGTTTGTCACATTATCTCTTGCCATCTAGTTTTCATCATTAGAAAGTCGTTTTAGAACTGCTCACAGGATTTGTTGGATGGAAATATATAAACTCAACTTTATCCACGTCTGCTCGAGGTTCCTCCGACACACTGGAGTACGGAAGACTTTCCTTCAGCCCGCCCTATAACTACGGGGGACTAAGGTGTTGAAGTTTGGTTGACCTCTAGGCTTCAGTGAGCTGGATCAACTTCTTCAAGTCTTTAGTTTCTCGATCAGGAATGATCATAAACATTGATCATAAAAACCTGGAACAAGAAGTAATAGGTGGCCATTGTTCTAACAATCTCACCACCCTCTGCTGTTCATGATGCGACCATGTCTTCAGTGTTTGTATGTAAATGAATGAATCATGGTAGTATATTACAGAGATAGCATGATAAGATAATGTATAAGGTGCAGAATTAACAATATACATGAATAAATCACATGTTATGATACATGGGTACGATATAACCTTTGCCTTCCACTTATGGATGTCAAGTCACTTATGTACTTGCTGGTATGTCGTAAGCTTCCAGGCAAGAATTAGCCATAATATATTTGGCTAACCAATTAATGGTTATGCTTCCTGACAATGCCGGTGAAGGTTATCTCTGGTTAGCGTCATTCCCTTTTTTATTATATCTGCTACAATCAATCAGAAATAAAATCTGAAATAAAATGATATTAGTAATACATATATTTTTAATAAACTTACATACCCTCTTAGGATTAATAAGCTCACGGTGAGACTGTATTGGCTTAACTTAATCTGCCCTGCATGCAGCGTGAAAATAGAACTTTTCTTGCAGAGGCTGTCCTCCAGTTTCTCACTCTGGCTTCTGGATTTGGTGTGTGATTTACAATGCGCCGCTCTGTCCTTATATTTCAGTCTCTCGCGCGTACGAGAAAGCAGCTCCCAAATTCCCCAAAAGATTTTAGTTTCATCTCCTGTTTTGAAGCTATTTGAAACAATCTGTGCTTTTCCTGTACTCGTTTTTCTCTTCTGTCACTCACACACTTATCTCCTTCCTTCCTTCCTATATATCATTTCCTTTTCCCCATATGGGGCTTTCATTACATATAAGTTTTATACAATTCCGTTGAGGCTTGTTAGTGTAATAAATTTTTAAAGATTATTAGCTAACTTTTAGCCGATGTGATGAAGGTGAAAAATATTAATTATCTTTAAAACTATTTATATTTGAATAATATCCTTTTGGATATAATTCCTAGCCTATCTCCTTTGTTGAGTTATATTTATTTAATATTATTCCAACCATGCGTTCTCCTGTAGTGAATAATTTAATGTCCAGTAAATGCAAACTTTTAAAGTCGGCCATACATTCCTATATAGCTATTTCCTCATTCTTCAGTAATACTGTATGGCTTTTAACCGTAAGTCACATTTCCGCTGTCTACCAACTTCAAAGAAAGACCGCAGCGCTGACCTTGCGCTGGTGTGTGTGGGTGTCGCGTGGGCGTGTCGCGCTACAACCAAGCAAGTGTTTACCAAATCTCGCTACAATCAATTTCCAAAGTGATTCTCTGTCTACACTGTCAGATGCTTTTTCGTAGTCCACCAATCCGATGGCCGACTCCGCAACTTGACTCTCAACTCCGCTTTCACATTCATGATCATCAGTCATCAGTAGAAGGCTCATAACATGACCTTGTGCATGGAGGTGGTAACCTTATCATGTAAAACAAATAGCCACAGTAACCACCACAGCGTGTGAGTAGTTGGTGCAGACTTCCTGCAAAGGGGGGGGGGGGGAAACCAACTACAGTGGCGGCTCTATGCTCTATATGGACAACAATGTCAAATGATGAGAATAATGATGATAATGAATGACGGAAACGGCTAAGACAGTAGCCCCTCATGATGTCACGTGCCCCAGGGTGAGGTCTTCGGGCGATAGTCATTTACTCGTGAGTGTAAACTTCCTGTGTAGACTCAAATGAAGCTGATATCTTGTGCCCCTAATAAAGACAAATATAATAATATTCAGTTATTCACTTCCAAAATGTTTTCATAAACAGTTTGTCAAAGTCAGCAATGGTTCTACTATTCTAAATGGTAAAGGTAGTCCCATATTAGATACTGCCGTAGTGGAGTCAACTGTTTGAGACTTCACAATACTAGATCCAGCATCGAGAGGTGGGGTGACCAGGTACATTACTCACTGCCTTTTCCTTTCCTAACTCAAACAGCAGTCTGGTACCCATTTACAGCTGGGTAGACTGGAGCGTGTTGGCACTATTCTAAAGGTCATTTTATTTTCTCAGTACTTGCAGGGCCGGATTAAGCTAGTACGGGGCCTGTAGCATATGTTAAGAAAGGGGCCCTATATTAAAAAAAAAAAAACAATAAAACAACACAAATATATTTGAACACATACATTTTTACTTTGCATAGTAATTATCATTATCAAAAGTAACAACACAGTCAACATTATTGTTTAAATATTGATGTTTCTACATTTAGCATGAGCAAATTTGTTGATGATATAGGATGTATCAATTTCACGCAGAAGTTTATGTTCAATGCTCATTAGTGTGAGATTGTTCAATCTCTTTTGACCCATGGTGCTCCTTAGTTCATTTTTAATAAGTTTCAGTTTTGAAAATGGTCGTTCTCCACTGCAGTTGGGTACCATTAGTGTCAAATAGATGCGCAAGGCGATTTCTACATTTGGAAAACAAGACTCCAAAGAATTGTCAATTATCAAACGGTAAAACTGTAACTCTACAAGGTCTAGAGTAGTGCCAAGATGAGAAGCAAGATCAGTTTTCAACAGTTCTGTAAACTGCACAAGTTCTTCACAAAGACTTTCTTCCAAATCTTCCGGATATGATTTAATAAGATTCGATGATCTCGTTACCACCTCTTCAGGTGTAAACGGCTGTAACTGACGAAGGAATCCAAATACATCATTCAACTTTTGATAAGCTTTCTGCCGTTTTGACAAGGCAGAGAGCAAGCTATCAATAAGGAGAAGAAATGTTCGGCTTTTAAACTGCTGAGAAGGAGTTTGAGATTCAACAAGTGGATCAAGTGTGCTGGAACCACTGAAATCATCATACTCTCGATTTTGTTTGTGTTTTCTTAGAGTTTGTTCTGATAATGTTCACACTCAGTCAGATCCTTGGCCTTTTGCTCTATGTCTGCAAAAGTAGACCGCATAGCTTGAATATACCCCCGCATGGATTCATAGAGTGCTCAAGCTGTATTCAAATCTTGGTCAGAAGATTGCAAAGAAGCACTGGTCATTTGAAAACGCTGTAATACTTGATCCCACAGTATGATCATTATTCCTGTTTCTAACTTCATCATGGTTGAAAGTAGACCACGAGCCTGTTGACGACACTCTGCCTTCTGATCATTGTTATCTGAAATATCATCCAAGACTTGTTTTATTGCAGAAAAGCTGTGTAAAAGTGCTTTTGTTGCATCTGCCCGAGCGGACCACCTGGTATCTGACAGTCTTTTCACAAAGGGCAAATCAGACTTATTATGAGTACCGCCAGCACATAATGCAGTAGAAAGGAGACCCCACCGGTAGAAGCAGAAAAGAAGGTGTACAGGCTTTCAACAAATCCAAAGAAAATGACTGCTTCTTGACAACCTTCAGCAGCACATTTTCCAACCAAATTTAGTGAATGTGTAAAACACGGAATGTAATGCGCAAACTTATTCATCTCTTTAATTCGTGCTTGTAATCCTATAAACGTCCCACTCATGTTGCTGACGTTGTTATAACTTTGACCACGGCAGTCTTTAATATCAATGTCATTTGCCTTTAAAAAATTAAGTAGACTTTTAGTAAGCTGTTCAGCACTATGACCTTCCATATCCAAAAATGTCACAATTCTTTCAACTGGTCTAGATGGCAAAACATAGCGCAGAGTCAAAGTCAGCTGGTCCATATTAGATATATCTGGAGTAGAATCCAATGAAACGGAATAATACTTGTATTTCATCACTTCACAGAGAATGTGATCCAGTATGCTGGATCCAATCAGATTGATGAATTCCTCACACGTTGTTTTAGATAGATATGATGTATGTCCAAATCCTTTGTTTGCATGAGTACTTATATGCTCTGCCAGAAAAGGGTCAAACTTGGCCAGTAATTCTAACAACCCTAAGTAATTCCCGTTATAAGGGGACCCAACAATTTCATCACTGCCACGAAATGAAAAGCCTCGTTCTGCTAAAAACTTCACAACTTCAATTATTCGCTCTAGAAGTTTGTGCCAATACTTTTCTTGAATGTCCATTTGTTTCACACGTTGGGAATCAATACGTTTACATTTGTTTTTACGCATCAACAGTGAAATTAAAGCTTGTCTATGTGAGGAGCTTTCTTCATGTCGACTCAATAGATTGCTTGCATTTTTCCAGTCATTAAACCCTTCCCCAGTAAACTTTGATGAACATTCTGAACTCATAAGCTTGCACGGGAAACAGAATAGACGCCCTTTACTTTCTGAATAGCATAACCATTTTCTTGCATGTTGCTTGTTTGTAAGTTTAAGAATATGTGTAAAATAAGACTTCTGACAGTATCGAGTTTTCTTTTCAGTGTCATACAATCGCACGGATGAAGAGAAGGCACTATCAACATGTTGACATTTGTCACTTCCCTTGGATATCCAATATTCACGCTCACAGTCATCTATATTGTTCGGCCAGTCATCAATATCATTAGAGTACTTCTTCGTTTCACTTATTATTTCACATTCAGACTCAGTGTATACTGGGTTTTGCTGTATGTTTTCTGCTGCACAGCCTGCACTAGTACTTGTTGTTCCTGTACTTCCAGCTTCAGCGGTTAGAGTACCACCACCATGAACATCAAAATATTCTGTCAGCTTACGTGTTTTTGATATCACAAGTTGATCTCTTCTTTCTTTTTCTTCCTTCGCTTTACGTTTTTCACTTCCAGAAACATAATTACGTCCAATATCTCTGTGTCTACTGCTCATTTTTTGAGTTTTCTAACTTTACAAATCAAGAAATTTGAATCAAGATCGAAAGAGAGTGCGAGCACGCCGTATACTTCAATTAAAACAGGAAGTTTCCGTTTTTTAAATTCTAGTTTTTATTGTTAACGCAAATTCATTTCACAAAGAACGAAACAAAATTAGAGGGGCAGTCGTCTAGAGCCAAAAAAGTGGCTTCCGTCCAAACGTGACCAAATTTTCAACGCCACTTAAATGGCTTCCGTCCGCAAACAGTTAAGACAAAAATAATGAAGGGTCACACTAAGTCACCCTCTTATGCTCTTTCTCTCACAATTTCGTGACACCAAATGAAAAGGCGCTAAAGATGGCATAAATCACAAGATCATTGGTTTAACGCTCGTATTAGAGGATGACCAAAAAATTATGTACATATTTATTGGCGCGGGGCCCCAAAAAGCGCGGGGCCCGTAGCATATGCTACTTTTGCTACTACGTTAATCCGGCTCTGAGTACTTGCCTAGATTTACCTGTGTATCATGTGACAGTCGTACACATTATGTTGAAAAACCAAAAATATAAAAGAAATGCTACAGAGGTGATTGCGTTTATAATTCCTCAAATTCCTCAATCCTAAAATTCGTTAGTTACGTGCAGGGTTCGATCTAATGACCCCTGTCCACGTAGCACTATTTTGTGGTGCCTAGTTAGCAGGGCGATTGGCCACGATTCAGCGAGGCAGTGTTGTCATTTGTAAGTTCTTAGGTTCAAGTCCCCGGTAAGATTATCACTTGTGTTGTTTTTATGTTGTCTAGTTTTATGCTTGTTTACTTCCTTCAAGTGCCTGCAATACCCCATGTGTGTATGTGTGTGTGTATTTATTTATTTACAAGTTATCTTGTTGTATTTCTATTTCTGGCAGGCTGGACTTTACCTGTTCCTAATCTTCTGCACTACCCCTGATGGCGGAGGTTATTTCCGGGTACAGTTGCGCAAGAACGGGCAGGAAATTGTCTCCATTTACGGATACGGCATATATATTAATGACTCTGGAGGTTGGTTATTTGGTGTTAATGATTCTGTGCTGACAACTTACATAACCGTTTGGGATTAGAATGGGAATGCGAAAGGGATGCCTCATGTCTCCATTACTTTTTTCACTAGCAATATATCGGGTTATGAAAATATCGACATCACACAACAGAAATGGAATCAATTTGAATCTGTCTAGACAGCTTGATGATCTAGATTTTGCAGATGACTTGGCTCTTTTGTCCCATAACCATCATCGGATGCAAGAGAAAATGAAAACACCAGATAAAAGGTCACAAAAAGTTGGTCTGAAAATACACCGGGAAAAGACAAAGATAATGAAAATAAATTCAATAAATGATAACAAGGTTGAACTTGAAGAAACACCACTACAAGATGTAGAACCGTACACATATCTTGGCAGTAATATAGACAAAGCTGGATGGACAGACAATGACAGCAACATAAGAATGCAAAAAAGTAAGTGGAACTTTCATTGCATTGGGAAACATATGGAGATCAAGAGAAATCAAGTCCAACACGAAAATAACAATCTTCAACTCAAATGTCAAGTCAGTCCTATTGTATGGCTCTGAAACATGGAGAACAACAAAAACTATAACCAAAAAGTTCCATACTTTCATAAATAGTTGCTTGCGTAGATCAGGAGTGAAATGGCTTGACAAAGTCACAAATGTGGAACTGATGACAAGAACCAGACAAGTACTATTGGAACAAGAGATGAGACGAAGACGTTGGCAATGGATAGGAAACCTGTTGATAGCATTACAGGGCAGTCCTTGTTTTGGAATCCTAAGGTAAAGAGAGGCAGAGGTGAATAAAACAATACTTAAAGAAGATCATCAGATACAGAAGTGAAAATGATGAAGAAAACATGGAAAGAACGTGAGCGGATGGCACGTGATAGAAGGACTTGGCACGTGTTTGTTGAAGGCCTATGATCCACGAGGAGCTAAAGGATATTGATTGATTGATTTAGTGCGCAGTGATCTAGTAGTATACAGGTATACCTCGCTTTATTGCGCCTCGCTTTATTGCGCTTTGCAGATATTGCGCTGTTTTCAAATTATTCAAGTTTTTTTTTTCTAGAAAGATTTTGGCGGGAACATCGCTTAGAGCGAGTCGATCGGTGCCATTTTGCTTACTACCTCGTGTCTCTGTCACATTCTGGGAATTCTCGCAATATGTCAAACTGTTTCATTGTTATTACATTGAAATTAGGCCTATTAATAATCGTACAATGGCCCCTAAGTGTTCCATTGAAAGGAGGAGTCGCACGTCTCTCACTTTAAATCAAAAGCTAGAAATGATTAAGCTTAGTGAGAAAGGCATGTCGAACGCCGAGACTGGCCGAAAGCTAGGCCTCATGCGCTAAACAATTAGCCAAGTTGTGAACGCAAAGGAGAAGTTCTTGAAGGAAATTAAAAGTGTTACTCCACTGAACACGAAGTGATAAGAAGGCGAGACAGCTTTATTGATTATATGGAGAAAGTTTTAGTGGTCTGGATGGAAGATCAAACCAGCCTCAACATCCTTTGTCTTATTTTAGGAAACTGCCACAGTAACCCCAACTTTCAGCAACCAGCATTCCGATCAGTCAACAGCCATCAACATCGAGGCAAGACTCACCACCAGCAAAATGATAACGATTCGCTGAAGTCTCAGATGATGAAGATTAGCATTCTTTTAGCAATAAAGTATTTATATTTTACAGTACATTGTTTTTTTTAAGACATAGTACTATCGCGCACTTAAAAGGCATAGTGTAAACATCATTTTAGGCTTTTATTTGCACTGGGAAGCCAAAAAATGGGTGTGACACGCTTTATTGCGATATTCACTTTATTGCGGTGGTCTGGAACCGAACCCGCAATATCTTCGAGGTATACCTGTACCTGCTTGCGCTAACAGACGATTTCTTTCTCACCCCTGTAAATAAAATTCTATGTGACCTTAATCAAATAAACCTATAAACATAAAGGTAAAGTAATCAACCTTCATTGGTCATGTGATGGGTAGAGAACCAATCTAAGGCACTGTAACAGAGAAAGCAGTAGAGACAAATAAGATCCATTGACAGAATAAGATCCATTGACAGACATGTTCGTCAAGGCTTCGAGCAGGGTTTCTTATCACGTGGTTGATGGACCCTCAATTCTAGAGGGTAGGTGTATTTACCCTAAAAATTAAAAAGTAGAAGTTTTTTTTTATTAAGCATCCAAGGACATTTTGTTTTCCCAGAAAAGGTCCTTAGGCTTCATCGGTCAACCAAAAGCGCCGTAGCTTTCATCGAAAAATGAAAGAGCCCATGGGTCCAAAAGTTTAAGAAACCCTGGTCGAGGGGAAAGACGCCTGACTTGACTTAAATTCGTTGTGGCATGGTACATTCGTAGTGACAAGGTCTGTCGGTTATATTGGGACGTATGTCCAAATATAAAATACATTAAGTTACAGAAAAGAAGAAGTAGGGATAAATTATAATACAACAATCACGTGAAGACAAGCGCTCACATTGGCGCATGCGAAAACAGGCGTTTTCATTGGCGCATGTGAAAACAAGCGTTCTCATTGGCTCATGCGATAAAAATCGTTCTCATTGGCCCTTGATAAAACAGGCGTTTTCATTGGCGCATGTGAAGTATTTGAAAGTCTGATCTTTTCCAATGATATCCATATTCTTGCATCGTGTTGGGTTTTTAAAAATTTGTTTCATGTTAAATTAATTAGCCTTCTATTTTTGTCCATAAAAAAGATTTTATAATAGCAACGTTGGCTGTGCTGCGCTTAAGCCCGAGTTAATCGTTCAACACTTATTTTAGTATCATTTACTATAAATGTCTATGGTCACTAGGAAAAGTATTGACCAGTGACTTATAATTACATTTTAAAAGACAAGCTGAACCCTTACGTAAAAACGCACAAATATATATGTCCATGCAGATGCCATTCTATGGTATTTGCAGTCACATATACCTGCCATTGACTACTTTCTGACTTTGATAACAATTCAGCCATTCATTCATTCATAACCCTCCACTCCCAAAGGAGCATAGGCCGTCAACAGACACATGCCAAGTCCTATTATCACATGCCATCATCTCAAGTTCTTTCCACGTTCTCCTCATAATTTTCACCGCTGTTTCCAGCTCTCTTCTCCATGTGCTTCTTGGTCTATCTCTGCCTCTCTTGCCCTGGGGGTTCTAGAACAAGGACTGCCTTGTAATGCTATCAACAGGTCTCCTCAGTGTGTGTCCAATCCATCGCCATCGTCTTCTTCTCATCTCTTGTTCCACTGGCACTTGTCTAGTTCTTTTCCTCAGTTCCACGTTGGTAACCTTGTCATACAATTTTAATTCCTCTATTCTACGCAAGCACCCATTAATAAAAGTCTGTAGCTTTTTGGTTGTTGTCTTTGTTGTTCTCCATGTCTCAGAGCCATACAATAGGACTGACTTCACATTTGAGTTGAAGATTCTTATTTTCGTGTTGGATCCGATTTCTCTTGATCTCCATATATTTCCCAATGCAATGAAAGCTCCTCTTGCCTTTTGTATTCTTATTATGATATCGCTGTCTGTCCCTCCGACGTTGTCTATATTACTGCCAAGATATGTGTACGATTCTACATCTTGTATTGGTGTTTCTTCAAGTTCAACCCTGTTGTCATTACCTGCATTTATTCTCATTATTTTTGTTTTTCCCTGTGTATTTTCAGACCCAATTGCTATCACCTCTCATCGAGTGTTTTCAATTTGTCCTGCATCTGATTACGGTTATGGGACAGAAAAGCCAAGTCATCTGCAAAATCCAGATCTTCCAACTGCTTAGTCAGAGTCCGCTGGATTCCATTTCTGTTCTGTGTTGTCGATGATCTCATAACCCAGTCTATTGCTAGTAAGAAAAGAAATGGTGACAAGAGGCATCCCTGTCGCACTCCTGTTCTTATCCCAAACGGTTCTGTAAGCTGTCCTTCATGAAGAACTCTGCAAGTCATGTCTTCATATGTTTTCTTTATTAAATTAATGATCTTCAGGGGAACTCCATCATGCCTCATCAATTTCCAAAGTGATTCTCTGTCTACACTGTCAAGTGCCTTTTCGTAGTCTACAAATCCGATATAGAGTGGTCAATTCCATTCCAGAATTTGTTCAACTATTATTCTCAAAGTGGCTGTCTGGTCTGTACATGATCTGTTTTGTCGAAAACCTGCTTGTTCATCTCTCAGTTTCTTGTCTATGGACTCTTTTAATCTCTCAAGGATAATCCTGTTTAAATACTTTTCCTGGCACTGATAGTAACATTATTCCTCTATAATTTGTGAACTCTTGTAAATTTCCCTTCTTAGGCAACTTAACCAGATATCTTGCCTTCCATTCTGCTGGTATCTCTTCCTTTTCCCAGACTTTACCAAGTAATTTACCAAGTAGTGATGGCGAAAAGACTCACTACATACCTCCTGGCAAATGGGTACATTGACACTACCATTCAGAAAGGAGGTATCCCAGGTACACCAGGATGTCTAGAGCATGCCACAATGATATGGGAGGCAATGCTGAAGCTGTATTTCGCAGGGTTTGCTGTCAGATTTTCAACCAGAGAGTACACAACGAAGTGGATTGGCCTTGAAGTTGGAATTGCGATGGGATGTACCATCTCTCCGATACTATTCGTGATGGCTATGCAGGTAATCCTCAATGCGGCTGAAGGAATGGCTATAGGTCCAAAGCTCGGTGGAATGTGTCTCATGCCACCGCTCAAAGCATTCATGGATGACACAACAATTCTGACATCAGATGAACATCAGGCCCGGAGGATGTTAGCACGCCTGGATGAACTAGTCAGCTGGTGCAGAATGAGCTTCAAACCCAAGAAGTCGAGAAGCCTATCAGTCAGGAAAGGGAAGATAGCAGAGGTCATATTCACGGTTTCCAACCAAAGAATCCCTACTGTCATTGAGGAACCTGTTAAAAGTCTTGGCAGGGTGTGTGGTGGGTCGATATTACTTATATATATATTTGTGTAGCAGATGTGAAGTCAGCTATGCTAGCTCCTGAGGAAGTTTACCTTTTAACTATATGTCAGGAAACCTGTCTTGCTTCCACCAATGACTACCACCCGCTATGTATGTTATCCCCAATTTATATGTTATAATGTATGGATGTTGTGTAGCTACGTGTCTAGGGTATATGCAATGCATGTGCAGAAAATAACAACAACCACACTTTAAGGTTAATAAACAATTAAGTAAACAACTCCCTATTGAATTTTGGTCTGAACAATTTTTTTCAAATGTATTAAGTATAATTGAGTTGATTCATAAAAAACATTAAGATTAAACATTTATATACAGTTACACACAATCTAGTTTCACTACTAAAGTCTTTTTATTTCTGACTAGGAAGTGTTCTTGTTGTAATACTCTAGTCCAAACTAAAGCACATATTTTGGGGAATAACTACTGTCATCATTTTATTTAATCTGGTTGAAATATCAAATTGTGGAGAATAGTTCAGTGAATTCACAAGGCCCCCAAAACACAGGGCTTATCTTAAGATAGGTGTCGAAAATTCTGCGATGTCCTGGTTATAAGTCTTCCTCCTCACAGCACTGCTCAGCTTTCAGGATTCAAGATAAGGTAGGGCCCTCAAATCATATGGCCTCGAACAGTTACCAGGGTTGAACAACAACGTGACTGGCTCACTTCAGTTTCACACCCAGAAACTCTGGAAGTAGAGGATTAATTTCCCCTCAAAATAATATTCTGACCTATCTCCATTTGTAACAGTTTTACAGATATCAACCAATCAAAAATCAGAACATAATACATAAATAATTATTTTCCCCCTCGGGTAGTGTGCTCTATTATCATTAAATATCTCAAACATATGTTTTTTTTTTTTTTCCTAGTCCTAATACAATATTATAATTTCATAAATACATTCAGGTAATAACATGGATTACATAAAGATGGCCAGTGATTTTCTGGCTATACTTAAACATTATTCATTAAAGTCTTTTCCCTTATTAATCTCTCTTTATCCCAACTTTTAAGTAAAACTGCAAGGATTTTATTAAGTTCTTTCCCCACAATGATAATATCTTTCTTAGCAACTCGGTGAAACAATACAAAGTTTGATGTTAACTTTACTCTTTATATAAATTTATATGTTCTTTTATCTCCCAAAGTACAAGCAAAGCTGTAGGGCTTTTACATGAAGCTATAAGATTATCTAACCCCATTTAATGAGTGTACGTAACATGTTGAAATGGCACTTGTACGACTGGGACTCTCCCCTTCAAATATTCATTCATAATCAATATGGCAAACACATTTTCAAATACAATAATAATTATATAAATGTTGGTCTTACCGAAATATCGAATTTTTTCACTATGTAAGTAAATTACAGGCCATAAATGGTCACACAAGATCTCCTGCTGAATAACAGAACAGCGAAGGCATCTGAACACACTTGTCTGTAAACGTTATTAACTTTACATGTGAAAGTTTAAATTGAAAGTGGCAAGGAACGCTCGTCTTTCTGAGTATTTATTTCACTTTCTTAGTTATGCTCCTCAACCAATCAGGTGACTTCCGTTCCTACGCGTCTATTTTCAAAAGCTAACCTACAATTTTCAAATCAGGAGACACCCCTTTCTATGGCCTCAATATGGCTAGCTTCAGTAAAGAAATCCCAGGCACGTCTTTATATGTCTTCATTCTACCATATCGCTAGTATTATCTAAGTCATGTTAATCCAGAATGAAAATATTTACTTATTCTACCGTTTTGTCATCTAATGCATCAGGTTTCACACTTCTAGCTATTATTTTTACCCTTTTCGTCTTTCCTGTATATTTATTCAAATAACATATTTTTCTTATACAGTAGGCTAAAATATTTAGACTAACGCATATTATATATTTAACAACTAATTAGTAGCATTTTAATCTTCATTTCTAGTCTTTATTTTTCCTATCGCTCGTTTAGGCCATTTAGTTTCAGTTTAGAAATTCAAACAGGGTCTATGCATTTCCCCCGTTCTCTCCCTTGTCTTTTCCAAGAAATACACGATTTCCAACTACACTAACTTTCACGCATGCATTTTGGGTAAGGCTTGCAAGTCTGTAACGTCACATTGGCATTTTCAACTATCGGCGTTTTACGCGTTAACCCTTTAGGACCAAGAAATAAAACTAGTCTTTTGGTGGTGTGGTAATACCTATGTTATTTTATACCTACAAACTACTAGATGCTATATTTTGATCGGTGAAATATCGGATATCATCACACATCTCCCCACTTAAGAACATGCTTGTAAAGCGAGTTCAAAATCCGAGATTCACATAGATCAAATTAACTTATTTGGCCTTATGACTCCCCTGAGTTTCTTCCAAAGGATGTCTACTCAGAAAATCCGCTCCCACATTCAGCGAACCGGGTATGTACTCAATGGAAAACGAATAAGGTTGGATTAGTAACGACCACCTTAATAATCGGGCGTTTTCATGCTTAGCCTGTGATAAAAATACGAGGGGCTGATGATCCGTTTGGACCACAAATGTTCTACCATAAAGATAGATCTGGAACTTTTTTATAGCCCAGATTAAAGCTAGACATTCTTTCTCACTTGTTGAGTAGTTTTGCTCCGCTTTATTCAGCTTGCGGCTAGCATAAGCGACTGGGTTCAGCTCCCCCTTTTTTGAATTGGACCGTTGCAACAATGTAGCCCCTAATCCTACGTTGCTAGCGTCCGTTCTTACCACAAATTCCTGAGTCAAATCAGGCAATTTCAAAATAGGCTTGCTAGTGAGTTTCTCCTTTAACTCTTGATACGCCGATTCACATTGAGCAGACCACACAATTTTATCTGGATTTCCTTTGCGAGTTAAATCCGTTAGAGGAGCACATATAGAGTTAAAATTTTTTATGTACTTCTGATAAAATCCACATAGCGACACAAACGATCTCACGTCCTTCTTGGTCTGTGGTCTAGGTGCCCTCTGTAATTTCTCCAGGTTCTTGGGGTCAGGGGTCATGTTACCCTGATATATCGTATGTCCCAAGAACTCCAACTCTTTACAACCAATATAGCATTTGGTTGGTCTCGCAGTCAAATTTGCCTCTCTGAGCCTATCAAATAGCATCGTCAAAGAGTTAATGTGTTCCTCAAATGTTTCTGTGGCAATGAGGATGTCATCCATGAAATTCGTTATACATGGATTTTTTAGTGGATCCAACAATTTTCTCATCATTCTTGAGAACACACTCGGAGCATTTTTCAACCCAAACGGCAACATGTTGAATTCATAATGTCCATCCGAGGTGCTAAATGCTAAATAAGATCTGACCTCAGGCTTTACTGGAATTTGATAATAGCCCTTGCTAAGATCCACCTTAGAAAAATATTTTGCCTTATTCAGCCTGGCAAACAGCTGATTTGGGTCAGGTAATGGATCCACCTGATTCTCTGTGACAGCATTCAGTTTTCTGTAATCTATACACAGACGATGTTCCCCAGAGGGTTTCCTCAGCAAAACCACACTGGAGCTGTAAGGCGATTCACTGTGAGAGATAATCCCTTCTTTTAACAAATAATCTATCTCCTTCTTCAATGCTTGTTCCTTAGCGAACGGAATCGTATAGGCCCTCATACAGATAGGTGTTGGGTCTATTAATTGCATATCATACTCCAACAAATGGGTGTGCCCCGGTTTATCCGTTAACACATCTGTATGTTCTGTTAGAACCTTTTGAACCTGTTCCCTCTGTTTCTTAGTCAGGTGCTTACTGACTTTCACCTGTACAGGTGTTTCACATGGTTTTAAGGGGTATTCCTGCGAGGTGAGTGGTTCATTTTTCATTTGGGTTGCAATGGACAAGGCCAGTAAAGGTGTCCCTTCCTGGTTTTCTCTCTCGAGATACTTCTTTAGGAGGTTTACATGATATATTTTCTCCTTTCCTTTCTTGTCTATTTTATAATTGGTTCTAGATATCTTTTCTAGAACGGTGTATGGACCTTGCCATCCAATTTGCAACTTGTTACTACTGGCGGGAAGTAAAAGAAGCACCTTCTCTCCCACATGTAATTCTCTATCTTTCGCTTTCTTATTAAAGTATGCAGCATGTTTCTTCCTGGCTTGTCTGAGGTTATCATTTGCAAGTTTCCAGCCAGTTTTTAGACGAGTGGTCAGTTCGTTCACATACGCATATGATGAGGTAACAGTCTCTTCTGCCTTCTCATCGGTCCACGTCCTCAATAGGGCTTCCAATGGACCTTTTATTGGCCTCCCAAATAACAGGGTTGCGGGTGCCATCCCGGTTGAACTGTGTGGAACTTCCCGGTACGCAAACAACGCAGCGGGCAAAAATTGGTCCCACGTATCAGGTTTTTCATGGGCCAGCTTTCTCAGGATGGAAATGAGAGTCCCATTGAACCTCTCCACCTGGCCGTTCCCTTGGGGGTGATACGGACTACAATGAAAATGCTTGGCCTGGAAGATCCTAAATACCTCTTCTGTTAGTCTCCCCTTGAACTGTGAGCCGTTATCAGTCAAGATTTGGTGAGGGAAACCTAACCTCGTGAATATTGTGAGTAATGCCTCTGCCACATGCTTCGAATCAATTGATGACAGGGCTACCGCCTCTCCCCACATGGAACATGTGTCCACCAGAGTCAGAATGTAACTGTTCCTCCTCTTTGTCCGAGTGAGAGGTCCCACAATGTCCACCGCAACTCTCTCAAAAGGTGTTCCCACTATGGGCATTTCCCCTAGAGTTGCTGGGGCAGTCCAATGCTTTGGAGCTACCCGTTGGCATTCTGGACAGGATTTTACATATCTTTTTATATCCTCAGTTATTCCTGGCCAGAAATAATGACAAGCTATGCGCTGACCTGTAGCGCTGATCCCCATATGACCACTGAAGGGAATAGCATGTCCTAATTCCATCACCTTCTCCCTATATGCCTTGGGAAGGACCAGCTGTCCGTGACCATTGGATCCAGTTCCAGCCTTCCTATATAACAATTTATTTTTCATATAATATTCTCCTTTGTTTGGAGGTGTATGGCATTTAGGTAATTTTTTATAACACAGCTTGAGTGACCTATCTTCAGCTTGTGCCTTCCTCATCTCCTCTGGATGAGTATTTATAGGTTCATCTTCCTCCTTCCTTGACTGTGACCTGGTCTGCACTGTTGCCATAATCACAGGTCTCTTGGGATTCCCCAAGAAGACATAACGACATCCCAATATTAGAGGGTATATGGGTTCGTTTATAACTGCTGCTTTGATGATCCCTTCCACATAACGAGTTTTCACCTCTATCCTAGCTACGGGAAGTGTCATGGTTGCTATATCCTTAGTCGCCCCTTGTATCTCCACTGTCTCTGTGGTATACTGATCTGGGTTCACTAGGTGCGAACTGACGACTGAATCATAATCTAGACCTGTATCATAAAGGCACCTTATGGTGACCCCATTACATACAACGTCCTCACATACTGGGGGGTGATAGGGCTCATGTGGCTTAATAGGTTTTGCCTTTACTCCCTTGTTCCCAGTTTTCATTGCAGCAAAGGTGGAAGGTTTTCTTTTACAGTCATGGGTGTCATGGCCATCCCTCTTACACCATTTACAATATTTCTTTCCCTGGTTAACAGGTTTTCTTTCATTATATTGAGGGTTTCTGTCACGTTGTTCGTACCTGGACCTATCATAATATGGTTTATTCTTGTTAAACTTATCTCTATTGTCATATTTGTTCTGAGGTTGAATTTGGGGACCCTTATTATGATCTATATGTTTCTTCTTTGCTCCTGCCAACTCTGACTGGGCTGCTAGATATCTCTCAGCTACATTTAAAATATCCACCAGTCTCTCTGCACCCTGTTCTGTGAGAAACTTTCTCAAGTCTGGAGCCATGGACTCTCTAACCTTCTCCATCATAACCATTTCCTTTAAATCTTGGGTTTTCCCCAGAGCAGTCCATTTCTCCAAATAGGTCTCTAGTCGGGCCGAGAACTGGTGGTAGGTCTCCCCTGTGAGTAATTTAGCCTGTCTAAATTTCTTCCTATAAAATTCACAGTTTTTCTCGTATCTGACCAATAGTGCATGTTTAAGAATGTCATAATCGTCTTGGTCATCTTTACTGAGCTTGGAAAATACTTCATAAGAATTTCCCCTAAGTCCCTGGGATACTTTAAGGCTCCACTTATCCTTCTCCAACCCATATGTTGTAGCTAAACTTTCAAAACGGCTAAGGAAGGACTCAATATCATCGTCTTTCTCAATAAAAGGATCCAAATGAAACCCCATGGCTGATGAGGAGGCCCCCTGGCTTGCAGCTGAGTCGGAAGTGGATGGGCTAGTTCCATTTTCAGGAGCATGGCCTTGTAACTCTAACTCTCTTAGTCGTAACTCATGCTCCCGCTGTAACCTTTTATCTTCTGCTTCCCTTTCAGCAGCCAGTCTTTTGTCTTCCCTTTCTGCCTCCAACCTCTTTTCTTCTTTCTCTAGTTCCGCCTCCCTCTGTAGACGTTTTTCCTCCTTCTCAGCCTCAAGTTTCTTTTCCTCCAACTGCAGCCTCTTAATCTCAGCCTCCCGATCAGCCTCTAATTTCTTAAGTTCTCTAGCATCTTCTAACATAATTCGTTTCTCCTCCGCCAATCTATCAGCCTCTAATTTCTTAGCCTCCCTAGCATCTTCCCTTTCTCTGGGTATATATTTATCAACCTCTGCTGTAACATAATCAATTAAAATCTGTCCCTCCATACCCATTTCCTTCGCAGTCTGCACAGCAGAAGATCTGTACTTGGCCAATTCTGCCATCTTAATATTCTATCCAATGTGATTTAAATAAACCAAAATATCTAATTAGTATCTAATTAACAGGACAACACAGAGCAATGTCAATTCACCAAAACCTCCACTTATTTACTTATTATAAAACTTTGGAAATCCCGGACGAGCCAATCCCACTATATGTGGTGGGTCGATATTACTTATATATATATTTGTGTAGCAGATGTGAAGTCAGCTATGCTAGCTCCTGAGGAAGTTTACCTTTTAACTATATGTCAGGAAACCTGTCTTCCTTCCACCAATGACTACCACCCGCTATGTATGTTATCCCCAATTTATATGTTATAATGTATGGATGTTGTGTAGCTACGTGTCTAGGGTATATGCAATGCATGTGCAGAAAATAACAACAACCACACTTTAAGGTTAATAAACAATTAAGTAAACAACTCCCTATTGAATTTTGGTCTGAACAATTTTTTTCAAATGTATTAAGTATAATTGAGTTGATTCATAAAAAACATTAAGATTAAACATTTATATACAGTTACACACAATCTAGTTTCACTACTAAAGTCTTTTTATTTCTGACTAGGAAGTGTTCTTGTTGTAATACTCTAGTCCAAACTAAAGCACATATTTTGGGGAATCACTACTGTCATCATTTTATTTAATCTGGTTGAAATATCAAATTGTGGAGAATAGTTCAGTGAATTCACAAGGCCCCAAAACACAGGGCTTATCTTAAGATAGGTGTCGAAAATTCTGCGATGTCCTGGTTATAAGTCTTCCTCCTCACAGCACTGCTCAGCTTTCAGGATTCAAGATAAGGTAGGGCCCTCAAATCATATGGCCTCGAACAGTTACCAGGGTTGAACAACAACGTGACTGGCTCACTTCAGTTTCACACCCAGAAACTCTGGAAGTAGAGGATTAATTTCCCCTCAAAATAATATTCTGACCTATCTCCATTTGTAACAGTTTTACAGATATCAACCAATCAAAAATCAGAACATAATAAATAAATAATTATTTCCCCCCTCGGGTAGTGTGCTCTATTATCATTAAATATCTCAAACATATTTTTTTTTTTTTTTTTTTTTTCCTAGTCCTAATACAATATTATAATTTCATAAATACATTCAGGTAATAACATGGATTACATAAAGATGGCCAGTGATTTTCTGGCTATACTTAAACATTATTCATTAAAGTATTTTCCCTTATTAATCTCTCTTTATCCCAACTTTTAAGTAAAACTGCAAGGATTTTATTAAGTTCTTTCCCCACAATGATAATATCTTTCTTAGCAACTCGGTGAAACAATACAAAGTTTGATGTTAACTTTACTCTTTATATAAATTTATATGTTCTTTTATCTCCCAAAGTACAAGCAAAGCTGTAGGGCTTTTACATGAAGCTATAAGATTATCTAACCCCATTTAATGAGTGTACGTAACATGTTGAAATGGCACTTGTACGACTGGGACTCTCCCCTTCAAATATTCATTCATAATCAATATGGCAAACACATTTTCAAATACAATAATAATTATATAAATGTTGGTCTTACCGAAATATCGAATTTTTTCACTATGTAAGTAAATTACAGGCCATAAATGGTCACACAAGATCTCCTGCTGAATAACAGAACAGCGAAGGCATCTGAACACACTTGTCTGTAAACGTTATTAACTTTACATGTGAAAGTTTAAATTGAAAGTGGCAAGGAACGCTCGTCTTTCTGAGTATTTATTTCACTTTCTTAGTTATGCTCCTCAACCAATCAGGTGACTTCCGTTCCTACGCGTCTATTTTCAAAAGCTAACCTACAATTTTCAAATCAGGAGACACCCCTTTCTATGGCCTCAATATGGCTAGCTTCAGTAAAGAAATCCCAGGCACGTCTTTATATGTCTTCATTCTACCATATCGCTAGTATTATCTAAGTCATGTTAATCCAGAATGAAAATATTTACTTATTCTACCGTTTTGTCATCTAATGCATCAGGTTTCACACTTCTAGCTATTATTTTTACCCTTTTCGTCTTTCCTGTATATTTATTCAAATAACATATTTTTCTTATACAGTAGGCTAAAATATTTAGACTAACGCATATTATATATTTAACAACTAATTAGTAGCATTTTAATCTTCATTTCTAATCTTTATTTTTCCTATCGCTCGTTTAGGCCATTTAGTTTCAGTTTAGAAATTCAAACAGGGTCTATGCATTTCCCCCGTTCTCTCCCTTGTCTTTTCCAAGAAATACACGATTTCCAACTACACTAACTTTCACGCATGCATTTTGGGTAAGGCTTGCAAGTCTGTAACGTCACATTGGCATTTTCAACTATCGGCGTTTTACGCGTTAACCCTTTAGGAACCAAGAAATAAAACTAGTCTTTTGGTGGTGTGGTAATACCTATGTTATTTTATACCTACAAACTACTAGATGCTATATTTTGATCGGTGAAATATCGGATATCATCACAGGGTGTACGATGCCTCATTAAAAGACTCAAAGGCAGTGCAACAGACAATAGAAATGGCAGACAGAGGGCTACAGATCATAGACCAAAGCAGACTCCTGGGGAAGTTCAAACTGTGGTGCCTCCAGTTCATGTTGATACCAAAGTTGCTGTGGCCACTGCTTATATATGAAATAAGCACAAGTACAGTGGAAGCCATAGAGCAGAAGGTCAACAAGTTCATGAGAAAATGGCTAGGAGTACCACCAGGTCTGTCAGATGTAGCACTGTACTGCAAAAAGTCAAAACTTCTGCTTCCTTTCAAGTCAGTTGTTGAAGAGTACAAAGTTGGAAAGGCAAGGCTTGCAATGATGCTACGCGAGTCAGCTGATGACGTGGTTAAGTCCATTCAGCCCACACTGAAAACGGGAAGGAAGTGGAAAGTGGAAGAAGCTGTTGATGCTGCCCAAGAGTCACTCAAACTGAGGGAGGTAATCGGATACACACAAACGAATAGACGGGGATTTGGTCATGGAGACATCCGCTGGTGGTCCAAGGCATCAAGCAGGGAGCGCAGAGACATGGTAGTTCAGGAGATACGAGAAGTTGAGAATGATAAGAGGTTGCAAAAAGCAGTGCAGCAGGTCCAACAAGGCCAATGGACTACATGGGAAGGAGCCCTGCAGAGGTCCTTGACATGGAATGATATATGGCATATGGCACCTCTTAGGCTCAGCTTCGTTCTCAGATCACTGTATGACCTGCTGCCATCGGCCACCAACCTTGTGAAATGGGGAAAGTCGGATGATGAGCAGTGCCCCCTGTGCCAGGGGAGGCAGACACTTGAACACGTGCTCTCAGCGTGTAAGGTGTCATTAGGGCAAGGGCGATACACTTGGCGCCATAACAAAGTGCTAAATGAGCTTGCTGCGACAATAGATCTGGCAAGAATGAAGGCGAATAGCAAAGTCCGGCCAGACACCGCAAACACATACTTTCTGAGGGCAGGAAAGTCAGCACACCCCAAACCGAATAAACCTGGTAGCAGTTTACCATCTCTTCTTGATTGTGCAAATGATTGGGAGATGGCGGTAGACCTACCTGGACGAGGGGCATATCCAGAGAGTATCCGGAAATCGCGGAGACGGCCGGATATAGTGCTTCATTCTGCAGCAACGCTTCAGGTCATACTGATTGAACTGACCGTGCCATTTGAATCCAGATTAGATGAGCAACATTCGTTCAAAGCGGCCAAGTATAGTGATCTGGCCGCGGATCTGAGACACGATGGGTTCACTGCAAGGGTCATGGCTGTTGAAGTGGGCGCAAGAGGGCTTGTGGCTGCATCAGTGTATGATCTATTGAAACTGTTGGGGCTGAGGGGACAGTCGAGAACAAGGGCCCTGAAGAGGCTTAGTGAAACTGCCGAAAAGGCATCAGGCTGGCTGTGGAACAACCGCAATGGGGAATGGAGATCGTAACAATAAACGCTGCGGTACAGAAAACACCAGGAATTTTTCTAAGTCCACAATATGCTGAGGTTTGTGGTGGACTAGTGAACGGGCTGCGACTCAGGGGCGACAAGCGGTGTATACTATAAGGGGTGTCAGTATCAAGAGTCCAGTGGGGAACGCGCAGTGGCGACTCGTTGACTTCGCGCTGGTGTCTCAGTGTGTGCGACGGAACGAACGGAATAATTTGTCTTCTCTTTGTTACTTTCACAATTGCCTCCACGGCTGGCGGAGTTGTGGAATTTCAAGTTGCTACCATAAGTGAAATGGGTTCATTTTCGATGCAAGACAACAGGAAGCTGAGACGCTTGGGAGTCATGACCCAAGTGGGCCCGCCCCCCTTAGAGTGTAAAGGAGTATGTAGGGCCGAAACACTTGTCGGACGGGGGGACTTCTTCTGATGATCAGATTGCTTCCTGTTGTATCGCTCTGTAAAGAGTTTCCTATCATATAACATCTCTGTAGCCGTGTCGATATCTGCTTTGATGGCCTCTGCTGGAATGCCATCAGGTCCAGAAGCTTTTCCATCTCTTAGAAGCTTTATGGCTTTCTTTATTTCTTCCTTCGTTGGTCTTTCACCGTTAATTTGTAGCTCTTCTTCTGCTGGCTGGATGTCAGGGGGGTTTTGTGGAGCTGGTCTATTGATAAGGTCCTCAAAATATTCTGTCCACTTCTTCATTTGCTCTTGTATATTGCTGAGCAGTTTTCCATTCTTGTCTTTTATGAGGCAACTTGTTTGCTTGTATTTCCCTGTTAGCTTCTTTGTGCTGCTATACAGTTCTCTCATATTTCCTTTGGCTGCAGCATCTTCTGCCTCTCTTGTCAACTCCTCAATATACTTCCTCTTGTCTCTTTTGATAATTCTTATTACTTCTTTGTTTGCTTCTGTGCACACTTCTTGAGCCTTGGCTTTGGAACTTCTGGTTTCGCTTGTGTTTAAATCTACTTTCTTGTTTTTTCTGTCTTTTATCTTATTGATTGTTTCTGTTGTTATCCATGCTTTTTGTTGTCGTTCCATTTTCCCCAGTATTTCTTCACATGTCTCATTCCGTACAGTTTTGACCTGCTGCCAACAGTCTTCTGTATTCTCTACATATTCCAGCTGTTGGAGCACTTGTAATTTGTTAGATACTGTGACAGCAAATTTGTCTCTTGTTTCTTGATTTCTTAGATGTCCTACATTAAATTGTTGTCTATAATTTTGCATTGATGCATATCTCTTGAGTTTCATTTTTACTTTGGCTATCAGAAGATGGTGATCTGATGCCACATCTGCTCCTCTATATACCTTTACATCCTGCAATGATGATCTAAACTTCTTGTTTATGCATATATGATCAATCTGATTTTCTGTTCTATGGTCATTCAGCCATTACTCATGATTATTTTCACATCTCCTAGGAGCACTGACCTTTAACAAAGTGATGCTAAACCCTCCTGTCATGTGACATTCATTCAAGTTTTTTCCGTATATTTTTTATCCCTTCTATGCCCATCTCCTATTCTCGACAACATATGATTTTATGTCTCCCTCCTCCTCTCCTTATCTGGATGTTTCAGAATAAGGATTACCTGGCAAAGGTCGCAGTATGTGTCACATCCATCGCCAACGCCTTCTTCTGATTTCTAGGTCCAATAGAGCTTGTCCTGTTCTTGTCATCATTTCCGCGTTAGTGGTTTGGTTTTAATGACTTTCTTCATTGCACAGGGACTACTCCATCAGTGCACCGAACTCCTCCCTTTGATCACACAAGAAGGATCTCAACATAGTGTACGAATTCAGGAGCACCGTCGAGAATCCCAATGTGTGTATAAAGGAATCACACATTCTATAAATATTTTTGTGGTGGGTTCCACATTAGTGACCTTGTCATACCTCTTTCAATCATTCTATTCTACGCAAGCAACAATTGATGAAACATGTAAATCTTGTTGTCCGTGTTCCACTGCCATTCAATAAGACTGGCTTGGTATCTGAATTCATGACTCTGAGTAATGTGAACTTGATTTCCTCTATTTCCTAGTGCAATGTGATAACTCTTCTTGAATCTTTTCTTCTTACTAGCTTTAAGTACCCAACTTTGTTAACGTGTTGTGAAAGCTCAGAATATATAACTATTAAACCACGATATTTTGTTTAATGTATATCCTTCCTTTTGTTTTACTCACACAAGTATAACTTAATACAGTTGATCATATATTGTCATATTTGCTTATTGTTATTTTCTACATTTATTATTACAACATTAATCCAATGCTTCTCGAGAAACAACATTTTTGTTGTTGCCTTAAAATTAATAAATTTGACGGTGTGCCCACTTTGGAGAAAGCAACATACAGTTGTCTTTGTTAAAAGTACAACCTGACACATCAGTATCGAAGAGTTTCATCACTGTGTCGCACGTGCGCATTCCGATCACTAGACATAGTACACGTAAGTTTATGTTCGAGAGCATAGATCAACATTGTACGCGTGTGACAATATGACACAGGTGGCAAGAGATTCAGCCTAATACGAGACAGTAGTTGACAGTGATCTTGGCAATTAAGGCTATTCATCACATGCGAAGCAGCTAGCAAACACAAGTCAACATCTGTCCAGTCTCAGTATCCTCAGGTGCTGTGTGACTGTCAGGCTAGTTACATTGTCATTATTTGCACTATAAATCCATTGGAAGCAGTTTGATTTACAATGGTTATGTTTTGAGCGGAAGCGAAGGCGTCTCTGACGCACTACAGTCAATTGGAGTAAGGATCAGTGTAGATTTCTTTGGGATGTGATATTTCTATGGTATATAGCACTTGTATGACTTGTCTTTGGTGCGATTTTTGAGTGGCCAATTGGAGTGGGGTCGAGATTGTATGTGTGTGTACTGTGCAGTTTTGCCTTAATGAGGGAGTGATGAGCTCCTGTGTTATCTAGCATTGATGTACTAGAGTTTTTTGTGGTTGTGTTTGGGATACTTAAAGTGAGGGGCGAGCGAGTGTTTGAGATCAGGAATGGCAGATGACACGGAATTGATGACCAACTTGATGTCAGTGATAGAGGTGTATGTGTGGAAGATGTGATGAGAACACTTTTATCTGGAAGGTTATGTGACTATATGTGAGTATCTATAGGTCTTACATATGTCGATATGATTCAGTGGTATGGGGACCCAAGAGGGTATGTAGTTGGGGGGGGTCTGAATAGAGGGGGGGGGGTATCGGGTGTTGGGGGGTAGTTGTGAGTGGGGTGGGGGGGGATGAGTGGGGGGGAGGGGGCTGGGGGTGGGGGTAGTTGGGGAATGGGTATTTGTATTGTGGTGGGGGGGGGGGGGGGAGGGGGTAAAGTGAGTGGTGGATTAGTAGGTGGGTGGGGGGGGGGGGTTATTGAGGGGGGGTCTTGCCGCTCTTGTGCGGGTGAGGGGGAGGGTGGGGGGATGGGTGGGGGGGGGGGGGGGGGGGGGCAGTGCAGCACTGGGGGAGGTGGGGTGGGTGGTTTAAGATCAGGGGGGGGGGGGGAGGAGGGGGGGATTGGTTAATTGGGGGGGGGGGGGGGGGGGGGGATGTTGGGGGGGGGGGGGGGGGGGGGGGGGGGGGGGGGGGGTGGGGGCGGTGGGGGGGGTAGGTGTGGTGGGGTATGGGGTTTGAGGGGGTGGGGGGTTGGTGGGGGGTTGAGGGGGGTTGTGGGGGGGGTTTGTTAGGGGGGGGCTCTAGCATGGGTGTGGGGGGGGGGGGATTGGTTTGTGGGGTTTTGGGGGTTGGGGGGGGGGGGGGTTGGGGGGGGGGGGGGGGGGGGGGGGGGGGGGGGGGGGTGGGGGGGGAGGGGTTATATGTGAAGGTGGTTTGGGTTTGGTGGGGTGGGGGGGGTGGGTGGGGGGGGGTGGTGGGGGTGTTTGATTGGGGAGGGTGGGGGATTTTTGGGGGGGGGGGGGTGGGGGGGGGAGGGTGGGGTGGGGGGGGGGGGGGGGGGGGGGGGGGGGGGGGGGGGGGGGGGGGGGGGTGGGGGGGGTGGGGGGGGAGGGGGGGGGGGGGGGGGGGGGGGGGGGGGGTGGGGGGGGGGGGGGGGGGCGGTGTGGGGGGGGGGGGGGGGGGTGGGGGGGGGGGGGGGGGGGGTGGGTTGGGGGGGAGTGATTTTGGGGGTGGTGGGGGTGGGTTGTGGGTGGGGGTGGGGGGGAGCTGGGTAGTTGGGGGGGGGCATGGGGGGGGGGGGGTGGTTGGGGGGGGGGGGGAGTGGGGGGGGGGGCAGATGGGCGTGGTGTATGAGATAGTTTTTTTGATTTGAGATAATTCTGGGGTGATAGTGTTGGTGAGTATGATATAGGGAATGAGTTGATTACGTGTTAAGTGGGGCATGAGACACAAGTTATAGGGTGGTGATGGTGTGTGGTAGATGCACTAGATTACCTCATGGCAGGGATGGAGTATGAACATTTATGTAGAGATTCTTGAGAGATACACAGGTGATAGGATGAGATTGTGTGGCGGAGGGGGTTTATTGAGTTACTATACATCATTTTGACGAGATGGTAGGAGGTTCACACACAATCATCACTAATAATTAGACACATGGACTCTACACACACAAGGGTCTATACTATATATAACACCAATACGACTCTACATTAGGTATACATTGTAAGTGTGACAGTGTCAAGTGGATCGATTAACGATTGAGACATAGTTCACACGGTAGATGTTTTGGAATAGAGTATTTTAGGTGGTATGCGTGAGGAGTATGAAACTAGATAAGTTATGAATAATGGTAGTGGTTGAGTGTGACATTTATATTATTTGGTTCAGATGTTGGTATGGAGATTTTGATTATTAGTAAGTTAACGGGTGTTGGGGTGAGGGTATCAGAACAATGGATATAGTGAGTATATTTGCTATTTATCTGGGCGCGTTACATTAAGTTTTGATATGTATTAGTTATGATTTTCTAGAGGTTTGGGATGTGGTACATAGTAGGTTCGGAGCAACTATGATATCGTGACTAGTAGAAAAGGAGGAGAGTTTCTACGTTCTTATTGTATTGGATTGTAGTTTCGGAGACTATGATAGTTTCAAGTATGTCTAAAGTAGTCGGATTTTTAGGACAGGACTTATTGTTTATGATAGTCTGGTTCGATATGAGAGGAGTAGGTGGATAGTATGGGAGTTATTGGAAGGGGGCAGCAGTAAGGTGACAAGTGTGTACATGGCACACAGGTAATACTTTCAAGGAAAGCGTGTGCGGATACACACATTACTTCTTCAGATGGGCGTGTGACGAGTAGACTGGTTAGGGAGCAGAGTTTGGATATGTGATACAATTAGTTGGGACTAGATCGATGTTATTTATTTTGTACAAGTGTTTTTGGAGGAGACTTGTGATGGCGAGTTGATCTTCGAGTGTAGGAGAGTATAGATAAGTATTTATTTACATAAGTTGCGGTAACTTGATATGTGTCACCTACTGAGGATGAGAATGTCACTGCATGTAACGCCGAGTGTAGGCGAAGCGCTTATGTGTGTTATATCGATTGCGAGGATGAGTATTAACATGAAGACACGACTATCATGTAATATATGCATGTTTGGGGGGACACAGGACACATCAATCGTGTGATGGTGGATTAATTATATGTCTTGGTGAATGAGTTGAAGGGAGAGGAGTCTGGTGTGGGGTGTGACTGGGGGGAGGAAACTACAATGAGGAGTGGACTGGATGTTGACACATAGGGTATCAGAGGGTGATTAGGTGGACACTAGGATACACGACGTAGAGAGAGGAGGAGATAGGCACTGACAGGAATCGATGTCAACAGATCGAGAGTAGACTGAGTGATGGTCGGTGATTTAGGGGAGGATTCTAACGACAATCTTTAGTGAAACGGAGGTAGGGGGGGGAGGACATCACATGTGTGTGGGAGTGTATTTGGAGTGTATCGGTGGGTATTGATATATTTAAGTGTCGGTACGTGCATGACACGGTGCAAGATAGGGAACAGGCGTGAGTTGTCTTTATTGAGACTGTGAATATTTGGGTGAGAGTAGTGGTGGAGTATCATATGAGTTAAGGTGCGGCAGGGAAAACAGAATCTATGTTACAGGGAGAGTGTAGTGTGTATATAATAATCAATTATCTGACGTGTGGGATCAGAGGACAGCACGCAGTCACACAGGAAATGATAGAACATAAAGAGGGGCGAAGGGGGTATACAGAAAAACCGACAACAGTGTAAGGAATGATCTAGGATGATGGAGAGTCGTGCGTTCAGTTGTTAGAGAGAGAGTGGACGAGGGGGGCAGGTGAAGGTGGGTCGATAGTACGAGGGCGAGGCGATATAGGACGTGAGTCTTCGACACATATGAGGAATAAACATGATAGGACAAGGGGAGAGCGACACAGATATTGCATAACACATTATATATTAGTTCTATTTAGTCAAGCATTCTCACGTAGAGGAGGTGCCATTTGTTATGAGACACTGTATGACGCGTAGATTGTGCGAAAAGAAGACTGTGAGAAACAGAGCGGCGAATAGACAAGATTAGGAGAGAAGAACATTGATCAGTCACTGCTTAAGCGGACTCTATAGGGCAACGATTTTCTAACGATCTAAGAGGAGAGTGCTCATGACACCTATGAGAACAAGTAGGAGACACACACACTAGAATATTGAGACTGAGTAAATTGATCTTATTCTAAACAGACAGGAGTGATGAGTCAGAATAGTGAAAGAAAGCAAAACTACTGTACGAAGATGAGAATATCGGAGTCAGAGTCGAGTGGTCTTATAACGAGTTATCGATGCGAGTGGAGAGTGAGGACAGACTCATAGTAAATCTATCTATCACTCTCTCTGCTATAGGAGACAAGAGCAGAATACTTTGATGCGATGCAAAGGCAACAGAGGCAGATTGATTGGTCTCACGGCCGCGGCGACGGGTCACTGTTGCAACACATGACTTGAGAACTGTCAGTAGATAGACATGATTCACCATGTGTGTGCTCACGGGTCTATTGGAGAACAACAGAATTCACAATGCAAGAGGCTGTGTGCAGCCTCACACGTACTATCGAGCTGCAAATTGAATATGGGGCGGCTCATTAGTACATGAATAGGTGACTTGCGAGATAAACCTTAGAGTACATACAGACGTGGATACTAGGCGGCGAGTGCGTATGCTCTGATAACGTGAAGAGCATAGTGACACAGCACAGACTGTAACAGGACAGGGGTGAGGACGGGAGGGAGGCACAGATCACATGTCTGTGGTACACTATGCCGCACACACCAAGAAACAGTACACTAGGACACAGAAATCAATCCACTCTTTGCACAGATTCTCTAGCGGAGCTCGGGTACAATCTAGGTATCGAGAGTTGTTGCCATACATAGGATGAGAATACTCAGCCCCTCTGCGAATGACATACACGACCTATACGACACTGTCAAACGAGAGAGTTGAGACACGAACAACACCTGATGGCAAGTCAGCCAGAGCATGCAGCACACACATACACACAACACGCATCATGCGTGAAGGAAAGGAGCTAGTTTCATTGCGCATCATGTGTAGATGGAGATCTATCTCTCCCATACTGGACATCTATTGAGTTCCTGGACGGAACAAGGGCGTTGGAATGAAGGGGCGCAGAAATGGAGTCTATATTAACATTATCTCACGGATGCACCTAGATGGTGATGTAGTGTTTCCTCTAGATCTCCACACTAGAGCGATCCAGATAAGTGCATGGATCACACATCCCTGTACATTAATAGGGAACGCGGTGATAGATATTTCGCTAGAGGTGGGGTACGCACAGAAATTTGTGAGGCACTGTAGGAGCAGGAGCGCTCCAACTCGAAACAAGCGACAACAATGCACTTATTGTCCTCATCTTATCCATCCTCTAGCGTCTGAGCAAATCCAAAGGATCTGACGCACTCAGTGATCACTTGACAGAGTCTAAAGCGACATACACGTGCCTGCGGAACTTGATGAAGACGCGGATAATCAACATAGCGGCGTCTAGAATGGGGGTCGCACTAAGAATATAGCGATACGATGCAGGCGGAGCGAGGGCTTGAAGATATTGTGACCTTCCCTCAGATTCTGATGACCTCTGTGAGGCGAATCTCTATCACACCGCTGTGTCGTATACACTCAACGTGCAGGCAACATTCATCGACACAGCAGCTCGACTATGACGCGCGACGGGGACCGCCTGCATTATATATTCACGGCTCTCTGAGTAGGTTACTGTGGGATGAAGACATGGTCTCATAACGTAGCGTATGGTAGAACGGATACTTGGAATCAGAGCAACACAAGAGTGAATCGGCTACAACACACAGGACACAACACACAAACACACACACACTATGCAGACCTTCTAATACAAGCTTGGATAGAAAAATGTGGTTTCTTAGTGGGGGATAGTGCATGGATCTTTTGAGGGCGGGGGATGAGGCACGCGGCGCCCATATACATGGTGTCTCATCGGCGAAAATTCGGCCTAGAAGACGGCGGTGTGTTTGTCTGAGCAGCTTAATTATCTCTCTAGGCTGGTCTCTCTGATCTGAGCAGCCTCGCATACACGCTAGGGTGGAAACATTATGCTGTGGCTATCAATTCTGGCACTAGTTAGGGGTAAAGGATCTGACTGGTTAACTCGCGCGCGAGATTCTGAACAGGGAGTGATGTCAGACTAGATGGAGGGGTCAAACGATCTCAGATACACGAGTCGGGGTATGCATACATATCTTTGATAGAGCTGACAGGACCTCTGCGGATATAATCTCCACGGTCTCTGATAAGGGACGAACAAATTGGAGGTGCACAGAGAGTGGGGTCCTATAGAGACTGAATGGGTTGTTGGAACACAAATAGGGAGTATGTCTAGCATACGGTGTAGACTTCCTAGTACGGAGAGGCCGTACGTGCATTAGTACAGATGACAGGGAGGTATCTAGCAAAAGACAACGAGAGTTCAGAGCAAGAGGGTGTCTCCGCGGGGGGCCTGGACAGGGGGGGAGAGGGGCTAAGACAGTAGGTGGGACTGGGTACGCTTAAAGGAGAGTGGACGACACAAAACGATCGATTACTCAATAGCTGATGCTAGTAGAATGAGTTGCATCTGGTGGTTCACTACATCCACGAACCATCACTCAATGTGGGTCATAATGATAATTAGTCTCACTGTCTAGCTAGAACCTAGGAGCGGAGCTACTCGGAGCGCAGCTATTCTCTATTAGAGCTATGACACTCTCAGACAATATCAGATATGGTATAGCTTACTGCCGTCTACACATTCAGAGCTCGTCGGATCGAATTGTCAATGATCTATCTTCAATGGAGGGCATCGGCGTCTAAAGTACTTTCTCGTCATGCCTGACCTCATGAATCACTAAGGGACACATCACCAAAGACAGACTGAGCAGATGCGTGGGGGTTATGATTGTATCTCAAGACAGAGGTAGTCTTCAGGAGACCGAGGGGGAGAGCATACTGAGAATATAATGAAGTTCATACGTGGTGTGAGTGAGGGCAGACATCGACTCTCTTGTATTAGAGATCAAGGTTGCCAATACTGAATACGTGACAGGGAGGAGGAATACATAGTAGATGTCTCTTCTGCGCTATTATCTCACTAGGTTCTTAGTGGAGGTCTATATATCCGAGGGGGGGTAGTATCGATACATGTTGGTTCTCTGAGTATTCAGTCTGTTGTGTTCGCGCGGGGAGAGATAGATATCCTGCGTGACTTCTGGTGTAGTTTGGTCTATTGGAGGGGGGTGGATTTTGGTTGGGGTTGTGAAAGTATGGTGTTGAAATATATTGGTTATTTGAAATAAATATACTGGAAAGACGAAAAGGGTAAAAATAAAGCTATGAGGTGTGGGGAAAAATGCAAATGGCATTGTAGGGGGTATTTAAGGGTCTCAACTCTAATTTTTCTTATCTTTCATTATTTATTTTCTATTGTCATGCTCTGTGTTATCAGTGATCATCTTTCATATTGGTGAGTATAATCATGTGAATATTACTTGGATATATGCGTAAAGAGGATCTGCGCGTTAGGTAGACCTATCATAGCGATATATGCGCAATAGAAACAAAAATTAGGGGGGGGGGGGGGTGGGGGGGGTATGAGGGTGGGTGGGGGTTGGGGGGGGGGGGGGTGTGAGTGGGGGGGGGGGGGTGTGGGTGGGGGGGTGGGGGGGGGGGTTGGAGGTGGGAGGGGGGTGTGGGGGGGGGGGGGGGGGGGGGTTAGGGGGGGAGGGGGGGGGGTGGGGTAAGGTGGTGGGGGGTTGGGTGGGTGTGGTTGTATTGGGGTGGGTTGGGGGGTTTAACAATTGGATAGTTATTCAAAAGGAGGTGTGTGAGGGTTGAGTACAATATAGTATATTCCGATCTATGATCATCAGTCTTACACTAGACAAATGTATCCAAGAGTCTCTAGGTTGGAGCGCACAGTTCTGATGATTCAGCAATTTGTTGTTGAGTACATAGCAAGAAGGAGGAGAGAGCACACTCATATAGATGATTATACAAATCGAGGTGGGATGGGGATTAACCAACAACGGGTTAGACATAAGACACGCACGCATTTTTAGTGCTTTATTTAACTAACTTTCTCTGATATCAGAGGCTAAGTAGGTGGTTATTGAGGATTATCTACGCATTGTGTACTATAGTGTAGATAATTGTGTTAGTGTGATATTCAGTAAAGATCGTACAAAAAAGGATATGGTAATAGACTTGAAACTGGTTGAAAGTTGTTATTCCATGAACGAATGTTTGTAATAGTTTTATGGATGTGGGATTATCCATTTGTTTCAAAAGTATGATGTTGGCATATCTGAATTGTGTAGCAACGACTCCTATTAGGTGGAGGCATTACACATATCAGAATCCTTTGGAAGCTATATATCACGTATTTCTAAGCATGTGTCACTTCTGGACGACTTACAAGTTTATCGTATACAGATAGGGTTAAATGTTGCCGTATATGGGATCTGCAGCAGGGTTACAATTACAAATAGACACAGTTCACTTTTTGATTTGAGAAGAGAAAAGTATAAGCTAACAGTGACTTGACTTTGACGTTTACCTTTTCCGATCCCCTAGGTTACGAGCTTCAACTCCTTTTCCCCAGCTTTTAGACAAGATGAACAACAATTAACAATGACCCTAATGAGACATAAATTCAGCCCTTCGAAACTAGGGGTATGTGCTACATACTAATAATAATAATAATAATAATAATGTTCACATACGATCACGGATAATTACACCAGTCGCTAACAAATGTACAGAGTGATAGACATCACTCGCGCCAAATATGAAGATACACTTTGTGGAATAGAACACCCAGAATTTAAAACACGACCTGTCCATAAAAATACATGACACATTATGCTCAGAATTTAAAACACGACTTGTCCTCACAAAAATAGGACACATAATGCTCACGTTGCTACACCAAACAAAGACACGTCATTATCTCAGCCACACATAGTTACATTACACATCGATGAATTTGTGCGCACTAAGTAGCTTTCAAGGACTTTGACGAAATCAGTGGTGCAATTTTATAACTCTCATCCACTCAGGCAGTACCACTTCTTTTCTTCATTTTTTCACTCATTATCCTATTATTTGGCATATTTATTGCCTTTACATTCTTTTTGTAATGACCACTCTTCAGACGTATTTACGTTTCGCCAGGTGAACTGTGGTATTATCGTAACAATATCCATTCATTATCACCGGTCAGCGGTAATACGTTTATCTCTAAGAGTCGCCGACCACCTTTGATAGGAGGCGATCCTCGTTTGACACAATATGGTTTCATACGAGGATGAATAAAATACCGTATTAACCGTCAGAGAAATTAGTCTGGGGGATTCAAACATGCAGGCGATAATGAGAAAATCGTTTCCGCTGGGCCCGTCTCGGTATCAATATTACCGATAACCTGTCTGGGGAAGACAATATTTGAAGGTAGCATCTGGACATCAAATAAGTTCCCACATTTGTTTGTGAGTTGGTGGAAATATTACCGCCTTTTTTGAAAGAGGTCCCGCGATGAAATTTTAAAAGGTAATATTTTAAACACTTGGCTCTTCTGTCCCATAACCATAATCAGATGCAAGAGAAAATGAAAATTCTCGATGAGAGGTCACAACAAGTGGGCCTGAAAATACACAGGGAAAAGACAAAGATTATGAGAATAAATGCAAGAAATGATAACAAGGTTGAACTTGAAGAGACACCACTAAAAGATGTAGAATCGTACACATATCTTGGAAGTAATAAAGACAAAGTTGGAGGGACAGACATTGATATCAGGGTGAGAATACAGTAAGCAAGAGGAGCTTTCATTGCATCTGGAAACAGCGCTAAAGAGCTTAACATTGGTTTAATTTGCGAGCCGGAATATACTTTGGTTCTTTATGGCAAGTTTGTCGAGAAATACAATCTGAGATTTGAACTGAGAATGAGATATAATCTAGCGAAACCAGAGACACAGATCAGAGACTGCATTGAATCGTCAAAAGTGCAAACTCCCAGAACCCAGTGAGACATGGGACTTAGAATGCCATAATTATAAATGACAGACGAATGTATTTGGACAACTTAAAACTTAAAAAAGTAAACCCGCATTTTAAATAAGAAGTCTAGATACCTAAGGAATCAGATCACCCGTCATAAGAGGAATTAGAAAGTTTCCCAGACCAAGTGATTCACAGAACTCCCGTCATAAGAGGAATTGCAATAATTTCCGAGTCCAAGCGAATCCAGAACACACGTCATAAGAGGAATTACTAAAATTTCCAGACCAAGTGATTCGAGAGCATATAACCTAAATTGCTCGTGTCCATTTTAACATGTGCGAGGAGATTGTAGATTCCCACATGATTGCGTAGGTGTAACATGTATTTTCGAAGTGAAAACAGAAGTACGACAGGGATGCCCCTTAACAGTAACATTATTTTTGACAGCCATAGATTGGGTGATGCGCCAGACAACAGAGGGCAGTCCAAGAGGAATTAGATGGACAACATTTTCTACACAGGAAGACCTGGAATATGCAGATTACATTACACTACTCGCGCATTCACATCAACATATTCAAGACAAAACCGATAGACTGAATAAGTATGTCCAGCAGGTTGGCCTGAACATCAATCTGAAGAAGACAGAGGTCATGACACTAAATGTGGGCAATCCTGAGCCAATAGCAGTAAGGAACTAGAAGTTAGAACAGACAGACACATTTACTTACATAGGATGCATAGTAACACCTGACGGCGGAACAAGCGAAGACATTAACAACAGAATGAATAAAGCGAGAACAGCCTTTGCTATTCTCAACAGCATTTGGAAGTCTTCCCAATACAGCACAAACACCAAATTAAGACTGTATGAGAGCTGTGTACTTTCTGTGCTTCTCTATGGTGCGGAATGTTGGAGAGTAACAGAGAAGGAAATGTCGAAACTGTCCTCCTTCCACACAATCTGCCAAAGGACAATTCTCCGAATCTATTGGCCAAACACCGCCAGCAACCAAGAACTACTTATTCGGAGTAACCAGGAGGACATGCACACCATCATAGCTGGCAGACGCTGGAGTTGGGTTGGCCACGTCCTTAGAAGGGACCCTGATGCCATCACAAGAAAAGCTATACTATGTACCCACAAGGGAAAGTGAAAGAGAGGCCGACCAAAAACAACTTGGCGGAGAACTGTGGAAGCCGAGATGCAAAGAATGAACCAGAGTTGGGGCACTGTACGAAGTAAATTAATATGAAACAAATATAAAGGTATGTTATCAGGCACTCGCAGGAAATAAAGAAGTAGAACACCAGACAACAGAAAAACAACAGACATGAGTGGCTTACCCAGCTGCACTGTACGAAGGATGGCCGCTGCCCTACAGGACGCCACGAGGCGTGATGGCCGCTGACTGCTTTGACAGTTTGCGGTTATGGATCAAAAAAGAAGAAGATAGGACGACAATTATTTGCACCTAGGTTTTCATTCTAAATAAAAGTATGCAGTGAGGGTACTGCAGCACAAGCAGATCATTATGACCCGCTATGTGTCAAAGTATTTAATAGATAGGTAAGTTACTACAAAAGTTAGGGACTTTTCTTATATCTTTGGAGAACCACTGCTAATGCGAACTTGTTCAAAAATTATAAACATATTTGTTGGAGAAGTTCGCATTAGCAGTGGTTCTCCAAAAATATAAGGAAGGTCACAAACTTTTGTATGATGCTAGTAACTACAATACATTTTGAAGCATCCATACGTACGTGCTATTCTAAAATAATACAGTCAGCAAGAATTTTTTTTTTTTTTTTTAAATAAAGTTTTGCCTCGTTTTGGCGAGGCGCGTCCCGTTCAACCTAGTCGGTTATATTAGGGCGCATGTCCAAATATAAAAGACCGTTAGGTCTGAGGTTAAGCAAGAATCTGATAATATGTGAGACCTATCAACAGATAAAACAGCGCGTAAGAAATTTAATGTTAAATGTCGGAATATAAATACTGAGATCACGTAGACAAAACAGATAAAGCAAACAGCATGTAGTGAGCAGATAGAGAGAGAGAGAGAGAGCAGAGCCAGTAGCAGGTGGCGCAACATTTTAGATGATACCATTCATAAAAACTTTAGAATTAGAAAATACAAGACAAATATCTCTCCAACACTTCTTAGACAGCAGTCTTCAACATCATCTACTACATCTTGTGTGTGAGTTTTCTGACAAGGAGAGGTAACAAGTATTTGTATATTATTAGAGATGCCTACTCAAAATTTTGCTGAAGAACATTTAAAATCTACTGAAAACCTTTTATTTCGTGTAATCTCAGTTTCACTGATAACGCAGATCATTGCATCATGTGAAAAATTATACTACAGCTCATTCTAAAAGAGTAATTTTCCAACTTACTGAATCATGAAGAAATTAATAAACTACAGACGCAGTAGTATGGAAAAGAGGAGAAGAACTGCAGTTAAATTTTTCTGAAATTGAGATACAATTAATTAATTCTTCTAAAATGACTTGGTGCAGACGATGAATAAGAAAGAACGACAAGACTGACTTACATTTTTAAAGTACGTTTAGGAAAATAAAAAATAACATACTACATTATTGTCATCTTGAAAACCCAATTGAAATAAAACTAAAAGAAACATTTAGCGGAATTTTCAGACAATAAATATATAACAGACATATAAATTTTGTAAAATATTATGGGTATTTCTGTTGTGACGTCGAAGAGATAAATGTCGTCAAGTTTTATCGTTGTGGACTGTGTTGGTGGAAATCGTGGTTGTGAAAGTAGTTCCTACATAACAAAATCAACTGTCCTTAGGCTGCTCAGTAAAAAGAGCCTGGTAAATGAGGTTCTACCATCCCCTCAAGCATACAGATGGTCATAATCATCCCAGCTGTTAACCTGCTACCATCTGAACCAATAAAAACAGCACGATCACATAATTAAAACAAATAACAAGATAGCATGTATCATTGGAACATCTTGAGAACCATCGACCAAAAATAAACAAATATATAAAAAAGAAGAAACATTCTACACCTAAGTTCATCAACTTTGTTTAACTAAGTCAGAATAATCACAGAACATAATTTTCTACTGAAGAGCAAGATCTTTCTTCAACAAAGACTAAACATCTGAGACACTAACAAAGATTAAACATCTGAGACACTAACAAAGACTAAACATTTGAGACACCAAGAAAGACTAAACATCTGAGACACTAACAAAGACTAAACATCTGAGACACTAACAAAGACTAAACATCTGAGACACTAACACAGACTAAACATCTGAGACACTAACAAAGACTAAACATCTGAGGCACTAACAAAGACTAAACATTTGAGACACCAAGAAAGACTAAACATCTGAGACACTAACAAAGACTAAACATCTGAGACACTAACAAAGACTAAACATCCGAGACCCTAACAAAGACTAAACATCTGAGGCACTAACAAAGACTAACCATCTGAGACACTAACACAGACTAAACATCTGAGACACTAACAAAGACTAAACATCTGAGGCACTAACAAAGACTAAACATTTGAGACACCAAGAAAGACTAAACATCTGAGACACTAACAAAGACTAAACATCTGAGACACTAACAAAGACTAAACATCTGAGGCACTAACAAAGACTAACCATCTGAGACACTAACACAGACTAAACATCTGAGACACTAACAAAGACTAAACATCTGAGACACTAACAAAGACTAAACATCTGAGACACTAACACAGACTAAACATCTGAGACACTAACACAGACTAAACATCTGAGACACTAACACAGACTAAACATCTGAGACACTAACACAGACTAAACATCTGAGACACTAACAAAGACTAAACATCTGAGACACTAACAAAGATTAAACATCTGAGACACTAACACAGACTAAACATCTGAGACACTAACACAGACTAAACATCTGAGACACTAACACAGACTAAACATCTGAGACACTAACACAGACTAAACATCTGAGACACTAACAAAGACTAAACATCTGAGACACTAACAAAGACTAAACATTTGAGACACCAAGAAAGACTAAACATCTGAGACACTAACAAAGATTAAACATCTGAGACACTAACAAAGACTAAACATTTGAGACACCAAGAAAGACTAAACATCTGAGACACTAACAAAGACTAAACATCTGAGACACTAACAAAGACTAAACATCTGAGACACTAACAAAGACTAAACATCTGAGACACTAACAAAGACTAAACATCTGAGACACTAACAAAGACTAAACATCTGAGACACTAACAAAGACACCTGATGAACGAGTCTTCAAGTCTACTGAAATAATCAGAAAGCAAACAACATACTACGTAGCTACACCCTTGATCTCCATATACGTCCCAATTCAATGAAAATTACTCGTGACCTACATTTTATTATTCTTATATTTTTATGCTGTTGTTGTTGGAAATATTACTGTCTTTCCCATCAACCTTGTCTACATTGCTGCCAAGGTATATTTATGTAATAGGGACACCAAAACTATAACTCCGACCAACATGAAATTTGTCGATTTTAGAATGCACTTTTTATAGAGAAATTATGCTGCTACAATAGGAAACTAAAGCTGCATATTCTTACCGACTACTCCAACTTAACGTATCATATTTTTATGTTCCAGTGGACCAAAATATCTGTCCGCCGATCCGTAACTAATCTCTTTGACGTACGTTACAGTAATTAAATTAAATTAAATCCAACATTGCAGCAAATCATTTTAAAATAAATTTATATTGCAGGGCAATATTATATTATGTTAAATCATTGTTTAACTCTGTTACAGCTGCTGCTAATGTATGTACACGAGTTTTTTGTTAGCCCTGTGTAGGGCACGTGACCTGACACCTTGCAGGGCGAGGCATGTCAACTATCATAACATAACATAATGCACATAACTCAAATGTATTTGCACAAAATAGAACACTGGCAACATGAATTCAAAACTGAGCCTAAGTCACATAGCATGGTTGGAAAGAAGCAGTAGCAGAATAGTCAGTAATCTACACGGTGACTGGAAAGTAGGTTACTATTTTGAAGTTAAAATGTCTTCACTCCTACTCAACTAATTTACATGAAACACACGTCCCAATAAAGAAAATTAACTGACATTTTATCAAATGAGATTACAATTCAATGTAAGATCCGGTCTGTTCAACAAATTATTCCAAAATGAGCAACACTATTTCCTGTCTTTTGTAACGAGAGTTTAGAGAAAACATTATGCTTCATGAGCTCAAAGTACCCGGCGCTGCCCGGTTTTTTTCTTCATAGTAACGGTTTATGAAACTTCTGAAAATGTAAACACCCTAACTGATTTTTGAAGAATTTGTATTCTTTGTTCTTTTCATTCACATACGTTACAATTAATATATTTGACTACATCGTGTCCTATTTACGTTTCGTTATTTTCTACATTTGTTATAGCAAAATTGAGATTTTAAGAAAATGCTGGCAATTTCAGATCAGCGTTTTGAACGTTTCTCTTAGCATTTTTTATTCGATCATTTTCAAGTCACGCTTCATGCGTTTGAGGGCTTTCTTTAGCGACTCTAATTCGTTATTTATTAAGCCTAGCCTGGTGCTGTTAGGAGTTACTAAGACAGCCCGGTATTCGGAAGCTCTGGTTCGTTTTTTATTAAGCCTAGCATCATGCTGTAGAAGATATATTTACTACACTTTATTACCAAGTGCAGGCGGAGATTTATAGTCAAAATAAGATGAATCAATAAAAATGAAGCACTGAGCTATCATTAATGAAATTATATTCACATGAATTTAATTTGTTTCCCGTGTCAAAACAAATTACGGCAAAAAATGTTTCGACTCTGTAGTAGTTCTAGGCAAATAAGAAAGCATAGACGCTTGAGGCTGGTTTGAATCTGGTAGGTTAATTTTTTTCCATTTGAACAACACATTACATTTGCTTCAGTTTGAAATTGCATTGTTCCACAATAATCACACATTGTATCCATATATGTTCGAACTGTATTAATTTTTTTTTAAATGTTTGCTATAAAATCTTATTTATTAACAAAATAATTTCATGCAGACAAATAAAGTATTGGATGCATTCAAAGCTCATTATGCTTCCTTTCATTTAAGTTTTGGTGTCACAGGTTGTAGCCATTTTAGATGAAACAGGTAATCGAAATTGGGATTGTAAATACATACTGCCAATTTCAGATGAGAGTGTTTCATTCAAACTAAAAGTTAACTGTTGAATTACGCAGCATTATTAAGGAAGAATTATCCATACACTTTGAATGTATACGATACTTTTATTTGTCAGTGCAAATTTTTAATGCATACATTGTTTTTAGCAACCCAAAAAAGTAATGCATTTTAAATTATCAACTCTACAATTAACATATTTCAAACTGAAAAGTACATTGACTACTTATGTCTGCTTTTTATCAGTTAGAGTCAGGATTAGTATATTAGTGTCACATGATGATGATGATGTCAGTATAATACAGACATCGAGCATTTGTTGTAATGATGATGATGATATCAGTGTAATACAATTATCAAGCGTATATTGTTTTGATGATGATGATGATTACGTTGATGATGATGATTATGGTCAGTGTGTGCGTGTGTGTAAGCAAATGATAAAGTAAGAGGGGTTGTTTGCGTGAACAGTAAATTGCGTAGGCCTGTGTGTATGTTAAGTGCAAATGAAAAGTGGTCAGTCTGGTTTTACGTGAGGTATCCTCGTGCGAGACTGTGGGTCAAAACACGGGAGTATAGTTCAAGGTGCGAAGTGGTTAGTTTCTGACTGGAAGGTGAACTGGAAGGTTGCGTGTAGAGGGAGAAGATGGCTAGATGTCATGGCTGGATCTTGTTGTTTAATTCTGAAGGAAGAATTATGAATTATTACCTGGGATATTTGTATTTCATATAATGTTTGTGTTTCATGACATTTCCGCAATACAGTGTTCAGCTTGTGAATAAATTTCGGTGTTGATTGGTTTACTCAGGAATGGATGTGTCAATTATGGTGTAAGAAGATAGTGACCATCTTTGAGGATTAATAAATGTGACAGCATGCATCACCCAACATTTGTCAATTAGAATTCTTCAATAAAACGTTGCTCATTTTGCCTGGACGCGCCACTTCAACCCAGAGCAAGGTGCGTCGGTTATACTATGGCACATGTCAATGTATAACAGACCGTGTACCCTAGTCATAAAGGAGTATGTTATTCAGTGCTTTTTAAAAATTATGAACCATGTCACCGGTTGTCTTCCATGCTCGACAGTGATGGTCCAAAGATAGTCAACAGTGGATTGGATGAAAAAAATCATCGTTGCTCTCAGTTACTTTGATACAAAAATTGGACTGGACAGCAGAAACGATTTTCGCATGGTATATACATGTTTAAATGTACATAAATACGTATTAAAATATTAATATAACAATTATGTGCACAATGATGTCATCATCATCAACTGCCTGCTCCATTTAGAGCCTGAGGCTATCTCTGCTTTTGGTTCCCTGTGAGAGAACCGGCATGAAGCAGTCAGCAGCGCTTGCTGTGGTGGTTAATGATCTATCATTTTCATATTCTGAGGTTGCCAGCCTCGTATGAATTTGTACAACCACCAGCGAGTTACAAATGTCAAATGTAAAATATAAAATTAAAAAATATATGTTAAAACTCATCCCGTATCGGGTTAAATTTTTCTACAGACGTCTGGCACAGGAAGACTTCTCAATAATTTCAGGCCACACGTGTTGAGGTCGTTTCTCTTTCAGATAGTCGAGTATTACGTTAATTATGATCCCATTATTATTCTGTTTATAGGTTCCGAGGACTTTGTGGTATACAGTGTTATACAGTCGAGTTTTCTTCCTGGTTAATCTCAGTAGATCCTCAATACGTGGTCCAATCCTCTTTATTGAAATCCTACATTTATTCGGTCCTGACTAGTCTGAAGGTGTCGTCTTGACTCAATATAAGACAGTGCTGGAGTCTAAAAATGTACATTATGTGGAGGTTTTTGCCCACGATCCCCCAGCTTTCTACGCGTTGAACATCGCCAATCAAACGTCGTCTAGTTAAAATATTTTGGCTAGACCAAGCAAATTTATTCTTTGACTTAAGTGTATATCTTCTCTCCCTTCTCTCACGAAATTCCGCATGACACCGATAATTTCAAACTCCTCCCATATCAGGTATTGACACTTCCACTTTTAGATGGCTCATGTCTGTAATTCATAATAACCCTTCAGTTTAATTTGTTATCATAAATGCTTACAGACAGGAGTTCACCCACGGTAACGTTATGTAATATCATGCCACACCCAAGGTACATTTGCAGTTTATCTCTGGATTGTCAATACTAGAAGTATAGGCGCCCGGCTTGGCACGTGAGAGAAATCCGCGCCTGTGTTTGTCCAAACATAGGCAAGGCAGACCCATCTCTCTGCTCCCAGCTGGGTTATTTACTTCATCTCTATCCAGGATAGATCATGCAAAATGAATACATGAAACATGAGTCATGTGTGGCACCCTGGGGTCGTGGTTGTATCAATGTTCTTCTGTGTGGCCACCTGCCTTCCCCGGTTCTTTTCCTCTTTGGTTAGCAATGACATGCTGCATAATTATAACAGTCACACACACGATGAGATAACGCCATAGTAATGGACATACTGTTTATTTACACGTGAGTGGACCATCGCTGTCTGCTTTGACCTCCAAAATCGTGGTCCATCATAGAATATACAATGTGTAAGTTCTTCCTTAATATTTATTCCTTCCCTCACTCTCTCTCTCTCTCTCTCTCTCTCTCTCTCTCTCTCTCTCTCTCTCTCTCTCTCTCTCTCTCTCTCTCTGTCGTTCAGTATCGAATCTACACCTTATGACCTTTAACCATCTATGATCACTCAGGTGCTATAGTCACTACTTCTGTTCTTTCTTCCTTAATATTTATTAGTCTATTGTTATAAATCATCTCAGTGTTCAGGTTATCTATTGATGGAACCGGACCTCTCCGGGGATGTTTTTTTCCTTTCATCACTGAAGAATAGGACTACTGTATACATGTATTAGATTTCACTCTACATACCTTTTCCCTTTTCTGAATACAAATCTAACTCACACCGTTTTTCCTTCTAGACAAAGAATTCTCACTATTCAATCTGTTGTGTTAATCATCACCCAAACTCGTCTCCTTGTCCGCGAATTATTCATCACACAGTGTACTTGAGTACTGTCTTCAACATGGCTACTAAAGTGTACGTGCGATCTGCACTCTCTAACTCACGCCTCTGGACTGCTGCTGAAAAGCGTACCTTAACTGGATTTCTGTTCACCTCTTTTTTTTCATGCCCATCCTTATTCGCGCATCCCCTTTTTGTACTCTATCTGAACCTTCCTATTTCTAATTCTCCTTATTCGTTCCCTTTGCCCGTCAGTCGTTCCTTTTATCTGTCACACATGTGTTCAATATGCGAGAAAAAGCGGAAGGTATAATATGGAGAAGCAGACAGATAGAACACGATAAAATTAAAAGCATGGTCATTTGAGACAAACCACTATCTAAACATTACGTTTTATATATACAGTGCAATAATGATGATTTAAATACTATAGAAAAATAAATTTTGTTTAGTCTGTCAATAAAATTGAACAGGTATAATAAATAATTTTAAATTGTGTTGTAAAATAATAAAGAATGTCATTGTAAATGGCAAAGTAAATGAATGTTTCTATCATTTTTATGAGTTCCCTTGATTACAGATCTTGGAATGTATAAATTTAAACGGAAACATTTTTTTTTCTGTCAAATACAAAATGATCTGCTAACAAATAACATTATAGCTTTCTCGAAAAGACCATAAAGAGTTACTCTGCAAAACGTGAAGAAGAAATTTTAAGGAATAAAGATTTGTATAAAGTACAAACAAACAGATTTTTACATTTGTTGTATATATAAACTAGGGAACACACACGAGTAACAGGTGTACTAAATAAAGACAGATGTGTTCAGTTTGCTATCCCGTTTATTAACGAACATTACATGGCCGAAATACGGAGTAAATGGACAATACAGCACGCATCAATGCCCCTTATATAAGGCAATGTACAAGTCGTGCCCCAAAGCTCTAATCACAACAGCTCGCAAAAATCGAGTATGGGAACAATCTTCATGATTATGGGCTATCACATATGTAGAAGTTGCCTTTTAGCAACAGGGATAGCCCAACCCTCTGCTGAAAACCAAAAACTAGATAAACAAACTAATGTATTTTATTACTATTACTATTTTTAATTACTATTACAAAAGTTAGTTACAACTTCAACTGCCAGTCCTCATATGGTTAGTGCAACTGCTACTCCTACTACCACTGTAGCTACTACTACAGTTTCTGCTGATGCTATATTACAAAATCAATAACACGGGCTACGACTACAAATACTACTGTTGCTGCTGACGCTAATATCCTTACTAATATTATTACTACTCTCAGGGCGAGTCTTAGAGCGTTCGGCACTCGGTGTAAGTGGTTTGACACGCGGTTTCTCCTTCACAGTTCTAGCTGTGAAAGTTAATTAAAGCGTACTAGAAAACTGAGTAAGAAGCGTTAATATAATTGCAGCTCAAATGGAGAAAGTTATTACTTACAACTAGAAAACACGATAACAATCAAAATAAGAAATGTTAAAAAAATATCACACTTTATTTTTAGTTTTTTTTAAAGACATTTACATTGCGTGCTTTTTTGGCCAGTACAAATTGTGTCATAGCTGAAAAAAAGTTTGCACCAAAGAAAACTTTTGTTTTCTACCACGTTCCGGAGCCACCCTAGACTTAGCAATATTGGCGGTGGTCTTGCCCTAAGACCGGCCCTCACTATTCTATATTTCTATATATTCTATATATGCTTCACAGTACTATACTAATATGTATTGTACTGTACTATACTACACGATACTGTACTGTACTGTACTATACTATACTTTATTATACTATACTATACTATACTATACTATGCTATGCTATGCTGTGTTATGCTATGCTATATTATACTACACTAATTACACTACACCACACTATACTACACTGCGCTATATTATACTATACTATATATTATATTATATTATACTTTATTATACTATACTATACATCCTTTACACTATACTACTACACTATAAACTTATACGTTTTTACTACATTATACAGATTTCCCACTAATCTTCTAAACTATACATTTTCCTCCTTTTTCTACTATATATGTTTCGCAATACTCTGCTGAACTATATATGCATCACACTACGACACTAAACTGTATATGTATTACATTACCCTACTAAACTATACGTGTATCACACTATCCCACTAAACTATTTATGTATCGCACTAATCTACTCAACTATACATGTATCACACTACCCCACTAAACTACAGCTTTCAACTATGCATGTATCACAAAACGGAAACAGGGTTATTTGTATGTATCACACTTCCACACTCAACTATACATGTTTCACACTACCCCACTATACTATACATGTTTCACACTACCCCACTGAACTATACATGTATCTCACTACTCCACAAAACCTGTTTCCCACTAACCCACTACACTATACATGTATCACACTACTCTATTCACCTATACATGTATCACACTACCTCACTAAACCATACATATTTCACATTAATCTACTAAACTATACATATTTCACACTAATGTACTAAACTACACATGTGTCACATCATTCTTCTAAACCATACATATCTCACTCTAATCTACTATACAGTAGATATTTCACTATTAAACTACACATATTTTACATTACCCCACTAAACTATACATATTTCTCACTAATCTAATGTACTACACATATTTCGCACTACTCCACTAAACTACGTAATTCACATTAATTTACTAAACTAAAGATATATCACACTAATCTACTAAACTTTACATATTTCATGTTAATCTACTAAACTACAGATATTTCCCACTACTCTGCTAAACTATACATACTTCACATTAATCTACTATACTACACATGTTTGACACTAATCTACTAAACTATACATATCTCGCACTAATCTACTATACTACACAAGCTTCACACACACACACAAACATGTTATTCTTTATGGTCCTTTGTCTTTCTTTCACGAGGTAATTAAGTTTCTACATTCTGGAATTTTACTTATTTTTTTATTGTACATTTTCTTTAATCTGAATGAAACACCTTTTAAAGTGGATTACTGTCTTAATAACCTGGATTAGTCAGAACAGCTACGTCTGTCTGTTCCTGAGCTATGTGAACCATCACTCGAAGACTTTCTTGACACACATTGCTGAACCTGTTTGGGTGTGCAACATCTGAGCTGGATCCAAAATACTTGGCTGATCACAGTCAAAACAATTAGGACAATCAGTACCTCCCAGGCTTCAGCCACCATCGAAGAAATGATCGACCACGCCACTGCTAGTGTTTGCACCATGTTGTCTATATTCAAAGGGCATGTGATATAACTCTACCGGCTGTTTAGTACATCAGTTATCTTCCTTCCACCATTGACGTAAGTGTTCTTGATGCATTGTCTGTAATGAAAAAATGAATTTGTCACATCTGAAATATTTCTCCTGCTGTTACATTGGTTCAAGAGTGTTTAATTGTGTTATGTGCAGTCTCATTTTGCGATATTTTACATAACGCGTCATTATTAATATTTATGATACATTATATTTGATTATCTCAATCATCGTGGTACAAGGTTTTAAGGTCCTTCTTCATTGCACACAAGCAACTCGGTAACTGCTCCGATCTATTCCCTTATATCACACAATGATGATCTCAGCACATTGAGAACTCTGTAGCATCGACGAGGATCCCAGTGTGTGTATATAAGAATCATATATTCTATAAATATTTTTGTGGTGGGTAGGTTTCCTAATTTTTAAATTTTGCCAGGGCAGCGGCCGTAACTCTTAATGATTTCAAACTGACGAGGGATTTTACTATTTTTTTGTCCTTATCCGAGAAGGCTAGGCATCCGGTCTCACTACCCAGGAGTTGGGGGAGGGGGGGGGAGAGAAGGGGGTGGTATGACGTTATTAATATCACTTGTTTTGAAGAAAAAAAATCCACCAATCATATTCACCGTACTGGGAGCGAAACCGCTACCTTTAAACTTAGAGATGGACGCCATACCTCTGAGCCAATCCGTAAAAGTTGCCTAATAAGCCATATTCGTCGCACAAGGTGACTATTATGAGGCTGGCAACCTCATCACGTAAAACAAATAGCTAACGAGCATGTGAAATCTAGATTTAGGCTTCCTGCAGGGACTGGTGACAGTGGTGGCTCCCTACTCAATATGGAGCTCAAGACAAAATGATATTTTGCTAAATGCATATCAGTAAAGAAGAACGTTAATTTCGCGTTGAGATAAAAGCGCTTACAAATCGTCCGCTTACTCAAATATCCTCAGAACTTTTCATAAAGGAAAATTTGACAGTACCGTTTCACATAAGAATCTGGATTGCGGCATGGATGCCTCTGGTCACAATTTCTAATATCATCCGGACAATTTTGAAGTTAATAGACAGCTTTAAGATCTAGAGTTTTCAAAGGACTTAGCTATTTAGTCCCATAACTGTATTCAGAAAAAAGACAAAGTAAAAATATCTGATGAGAGATCACACAATTTTGGTCTAATAATACACAAGGAAACGACAAATATTATGATAATATATACAGCGAATATCAATTTCCACGAAAAACGTTCGTTCTCTTTTTTGGGGTGTTCACTCCTCTCCAGCAGTAATATCTACCATTACTTTTACGTGCTAATTCAGCAAGTACTCATTGTTTAAGCTTTCATGGTTCAAGGTTGTTCTTATATAAATATATCTTTACAGAAAAATCGAATAAGTTTAGGACATGACAGTGAAATGAAAACAAGAATTAAAAAAAAAAAAAAAGCCAAGAAGAGTCTTCATTCTATTGGGAAATATATATATTTCAGAATCTTAAACTCAAAAGTCGAATCAATCCTAACGTATCACTTTAAAACATTAACAACTACAAAAAAACCAATGAGCAAGAAGTTACAGACTTTCATAAATGTCAAATAGAACGTTTAAATTTGTACTACAAGGTCACCAGTGTGGAAATGTTGACAAGAACCAGACAATTGCCAAAGAAACAAGACATGAGAAGAAGACATTGGAAATAGATTGGAAACACTGAGGAAACTTACTGATAACAAAAGCAGTCCTTGTTCTGGAACCTCTAGGGTAAGTGAAGCAACGGTAGACTGAACAACACATGGAGAAGAGAAGTGGAGACATAATAAAAGAAATACGAGTATATAAGACATGGCAACAACTACAAAGGATGGCACATGACAAGATAACCTGGTACAAATTTGTTGAAGGCGTCTGCGTTTTGTAGAGCTGTTGGATAAGGGATGAAATCAAATAGAGTAGACATTCAAAAATCCGGCAACCTCCGGACCTGAGGAGTGCCGGATTTGTGAAAATGCCGGATTTTTTATGGTTATATATTCTGTATATATTTAACAGAAAATGACTATCTGTACACTTTATCTGCGATCGACAATGCACGATGTTTACGTTTTACACCACTTCTTTTATTTGCTGAATCCATAATGGGGCTAAACAGCAGCAAATAAATGATAAAATGAGAAGGAATGAGCAGGAATGCCTGTTAACACGTGCAAGCAAGACCCAACAGCTGCATCAAAACATAAACTGCTCCAGAAAACAGTGGCGCGCCAACGCGGTAAATTTAAAAATGCGCTCCGAAATCCATGCCGGAAATCTGAAGGAACCGGATTATCGATGGCCGGATTTTTGAATGTCAACTGTAACCAAAAACCTGATGTACTGATAAGCCACTTTTGACGCGCTACATATCAAGTACAGAGTAAACATTTACTCAATGTGTCCTATTCAGTGAGCTTGCCTATTTTGTCATATCGTGTTTCTAACTATACAGTCATGAAACAAATAATACTCAGTGATTCTGACAACATTCTTGTAAGCAACCATGGAATTTCTAGTGCAAGCAGTGCTTCCATTGGAGTAATAAAAGAATTAAAATTAAAAGTGAAAAGATACGCACTTGGTCATAGTACTGCCTGCGTTACGATTATGTATGCTGTAAACCGTGCGTACAGTCTGCGGTAAGGCAGTAAGTATGTTATTAAACAAGAATGAAAGCTGGGGACTACCTTACGACATGTTTCGATTCGCTCGTAAAATGAAGTGGACGGCGAAGGAGTGTGCAATGTGGCAAGGGAATCAACATTCAAAGAGTAATCCGACCGTTCGTGCTGTAATCCTACATGTAAATGCTTGTTCACATAAAGTATCACTATCTATTCCAATGACAAAAATAAGATTACTTCTTATTTATCTCCACTTAAATAAAAAAACAACAAATTAAAGTCTATGTTTACTTAGCGAAGAAAAGAAGACGTTGGCAATCGAAAGGACACACACTAAGGAAATCTATTGATAAAGTATTTATATATTAAAGTGCAATTTTGTTTAACTATACATACCTTAATTGTTAAAGTGTATTGACAATGTTATAAAGAACGGTTAATGACGTAATTACTGTTATAATGTATAATGTTTTTTGTTGTGTGTGGATTATACAAGAAAATTGTTATTGTTGAACAGAATCTACATCACTGCACTCCGGGCAAACCAATAGGTACTCAGTCTCCCTCAGTATATGTCGATGAGTGTGAATGCTAACTGTTCCTGTAGCTGGCTGGTTGTATACACCACGGATACATAAGTCCATCTCTGCTAGCCTTACGTTTGATGCCATATTGCAACAGTCTTAACCTTGACGATTCATCTATTGCAGTGTCATTCTCTAACAGGCGATAATTAACTGTTCTCAGTATCTCTCCCTTATCCATATCCAGTGTCCCCACTATGGGTGCTCTTGATGCTTGTCTGTCAGCTCTCTCATTACCACATACCCCTGCATGACCAGGACAGTTGATCCACACCAGCGCTTGTAGACTCGAACCTTCTATAAATGCTTTCCATTTATGCCGCAACCAACCACATTGAACCTTTCGAAGCAGGGATTGAGAGTCTGACACAATGACTGCCTTTGTGAATGATGTTTCAGATATCCACCTTAAGGCTGCAGTGACTGCCTCTACCTCCATCCTCATTCTGGAAGTTGTTATCTTGTAAGCCTCGCTATGTTTCGTGACGATTCTGCCCTTTACCCTAGCAGAGAAGCCTCAATCTGGTTTCTCACCACGGATCACTGATCCATCTGTATACACATTGGCATCATTATCCCCGGCATGATCATGTATCAGTTGATTAATATCCAGTTCTGCTTTTCCATTGCCCCAAGTTATACACTCTCTGACACGGCTGATAATGACTTGCTGGTAATTAATTCAGTTCTCATCTGACATACTCCACTCTTTCCCTGGGAATATGTTTTTAGTTGTGGCTACCTGGTTGATCGTTGTCTCTGCCTGTGCCATCCATGACATCCCACTCTTTATTCTTGCCCCCTTAATGTCAGATATGTTTCCATGCAGCGGGTGTCGTTTGTCTGTGGTTACACGCATATAGGCTTTTGCTTGGGCCATAGCATATCTGGATCTCATCGACAGCGCTCCAAGCATGTACCACATTGTCACAATGGGGGTATCTCGCGTACAGCCCAAGACTACACGCATCTCTTCATTTTGAATTCGTTCTAGTCGTTCACATTGTGTTACTGACAGCGTGAGAATTCCTAGCCCATACTCAATGACCGTTATGACTAGTTGATGAAAAACAAGAAATAGTAATCTCTTCTCCAGACGCGCCTATGACGAAATCAGTTGTGCACTTTTCATAACTGTCGTTTTCTCTCCTGCAGTATCACTTCATTTCTTCATTTTCGTCACCGATCGTCATATTATGTGGTATATTTTATGCACTTACATTTTTGCCAGCCGCTCCCAGACTTATTTACGTGTCATCATGTGAATCGTATTATGACAAGGCTAATTAGACAGTCACAGGAAATGATTTGACAATTCTTTTTGGTGATAATTCATCACATTTGCTTGGCGCTTCACATATTTGCTGAGATTAGCGCAGGTAAAACCCATATGGGCCTGGTCAATTTTCACATAGTTTTGTTTGTCCAAGCCGTCCCAGGCGATAAAATTCCTCGCCCGCAGACCGAGGCATACTGTACTCGGCGGAAACGAATGACATGATCATTTCCTTTCCGACTTTTACAAACAGACTGCGTTAGATAAAAGTAAGGTTTTACATCTGAAACACATTGTCGAAAGAGTGTACGGACTTGTCACTTCCACATATGTGCAAGGTGACCTTTTGCATCACTCACATTATTTCAGGCGGAAATAATTTTGAATTACCCCACCAAAACACGCAGCTTTTGAAAACGATTAGCGGGGGTTGGAAAAAGAGGAACCACCAAACTCCTGATTGGACGTTGCTTATAATCGTAACAAACAACTGTGGCAGGCAAAGGGCCATATAATCCGACACTTTCGCAGTTTTAAGACACTGTGAGAATCGCTTGCCAAGACGACAACTAGACTGCCAGAGTAAGAATCAGAATTCCATTTATCAGACCAGACTTTGTTGGAGCATTCAGATCCAAATTATGAACCATTTTCACTGTTGGAGCATTTTGAAGGACTTAAACAGCCCAGGAAAACTCTATCATTTTAATAAGGAAAACCGGAATCTGTGAAAACTGAAAACACGGAGTCAAAGTGGGAACTTATCGTTAAAGTAACGACCCCCAAGAGATATCTAGAAGTGCCTTTATTTCCCTAAGCAAATAGTCCGTGAGCCAAAATGAGCGTAAGTTGTACATTTTACATTCTACAATTTTCATTACTAACATGTGAACTAATATGTACATATTGCTACTGAATATTAATATGTGAAAATTGCTAGTGGATGTCCAAGTCATTTGAGGACGGTAACTACACAATATAGAATGATGATTTCATAAACCACCACTGCAAGGGCTGGTGACTGCTTTATTGCGAGTTTCTTACGGAGAACTGAAAGCATAGGTAGTCCCAAGTTCCATATGGAGCAGGAAGGGAAAGATGAAAGAAATGATGTACATTCTAATTATAATATGTACAGTTTCAAACCAGTGTAGATGTACACGAAAACATATTCTATCTCTGCTATTAACCTTTTCATTTAAATGTAAAGACAGTTTTCTCTCGAGGGATTAAGAGTAATCTCATCGAGGGTAAAATCTGAAGTAGATGTGATGGTCGAATAGGAAGAAGGGGACAAATAACTATTTGTCGGGAAACTCAATACTCAGAAGGTATTTGTTTATATTTTTTTACCATTTTAGTTGGTGCTACCAGTTGAGGGTACTATCTCTGGAACAAGAAGGGTACAAGTCGCCTAGTCAAAGCTAGATACCATCATTAGATGGGGGATAAAAACGAGAGACCAACTTCGTGAACACTCCCGGACACTTCAGGGAACGTGCCGCGCGCTAAAACTTTGACCAGTGACGAGCGGGATCAGCGATCCAGTCTAACAATAACCAAAACATCATAAGGAGCAGAACCGTCACTGACAGCTAAGTAACACATACAAGCTGCCAAGTGACCACCTTTACAAACTACTATCACATCACGTAGTGATGATAATTGTCTGATAAATAATTTTAAAAGCTTATAAAAATACTAGGTGATTATTAAATATGTTATTTGTAAATATACAAATTTAACGTCAATTTAGTCATTTTAAATGTACTGCATGTTTGTCTCAGTCAATTTACTAAATACACTCTAAACAAAGCTATACCATAATCAGAAGAATTCCACTGAGTAAATAAGGTAGGGGGTTGAACCAGCTGAAATTAATAATTGCTTAACTCATCATAAAAGGCGGCGGATCAGATATAAGCTAACAATTGCCCTGCCGAACGCAGCATTGTTCTTGACTTCTGAAATATCTTATGAAAATACCCTTGAGATAGAAGCATCTTTATCTTTCTATCTACAACTATGCCAAGAGTAATCTTGTGCGAAGGTAGACACCAAAGCAACATTTAACACCATATAATAATCTGGTGGTCACACAACAACACGCATCAGCGCAGTTTTCAACCGTCCAGCAAATAACAAGATACCGACAGCAGGAAATGACTTTAAAGTTGCCCCTTATATGCGGTACAGAGAAACCGCATTTGGCCGACGCCAGTTCCTTTCGTGGAGAAGCTCTACGGAGATTTAAATAGCCTCAAACTGACAACTGCTTTCTTTTAGAACATTCAAGTGGACGTCTGCGAGTTTACGAAGAAGAAGAAGAAGAACCACTACTGTAAAGAAGGGGAGGCAATTCCGTGATAGCGCCGCAGCCATTATTTTCAGGGCTGCTAGACCTCTTCTACATTTCCGTGTGATTTGCTCAACATGGTTACCTATACTAGTGCCCGCGGTCGAATGTAACTCCAAGGTATTTCAGCTTCTCTTGCCGTTCAATTTTTTGTCCATTAAGAGTGATATCGGGGAGGTCTGTTTTTACAATAGAGTTGTTCAAGGAGCACCACACCATGCAGACCTTCTTGAGATTGACTTTGGAGCCAGTTTCCTCGCACCATTTAGACACCTACTGTAGTGTCCCATGTATTCTATTAACCATTTCTTGTTAGTCAGAGTAAACAATTGTACATAAATTATAAAAGAATAATTTATGTTAAAACCAATAGGGAGTAATTAACGAGCTGACTTCACATCACTTATTAATAGAGACACCCTTCGACCATAGGATGGGTCTAGCGAGAAGATGACTTACTTCACAGCTCTCTTTGTCTACAGCTACCATCTAGAACTGTGCAGTTATCTATCTGATTTGTCCGGTGCCATCCCAACCTCAAGTTCACCAGCTCTCTTCTCTATTTCACAATTATTTTATTATCTAACATTCATCCCGCCACACCAATCATCATTTTCCTTGGCGCTACTTATGGAGCATGAAACCACCACCACCACCACCACCATCACCACCACCACCACCACCACCACCACTACAACTGATCCCGCAGGAAGTCTACAAAAAGCAGCTAGATGCTCATGCAGCTGTAGTTTCTGTGGTTAGTTGATTTACATAACGATGTATCAAGCTCCACATAAACATCATATTAAAGTGCCTTGTACGATATCGCTTTAGGTTTCATAGTCCTATTCTTTATTTGACTTGTCATAGACACTTATCCTATTAATCCTACCTTTATATTCTTTGACCATAGGCAGAACACGCAGGGCGAACATTGACCACAAGCAAGTAATGCTTTGTACGAAAGTAGTATTATTGCACTTCCGTTCATGAACTGTGCGTTCAATTGTTCCGCATTCAAAATATGTCCACTTTCGGCTTCTGAAAACGACTTACAGCAATCAGCGGAGTGGCTTACGATGGCAAAAGAATATAGCATCACGGAAAATACATCAATTTTCGCTGCAGAGATGGTGGCAATACTAAAAGCACTAGAAATATTATCTAATAACCCTCCCAAAAAACTAACAGTTTTAACTGACTCTCTTTCAACAATTAAAGCACTTAGAAACTTACGAGAATGTAGTAGACCTGATATAGCAGAGGAGATATTTCTGGCTACTACACACTTATATTCCAGAGGATGTTCAGTCTTAATTGCTTGGATACCTTCACATGTTGGCATAGAGGGAAATGAAAAGGCAGATAAAGAAGCCAAGAAAGGTAGATCTGATAAAAATCTAATAAATGTAGGGACGAGTAAATCAGAGATTAAGAGCTTAATTAAAGATTTAATAACAGCTGAATGGAAAGCAGATGAATGGAAAGCAGAGTGGGATAAAAATCTGAAAGGAAGACATGCATTTAAGTTGTTCAAGGCTCCAACAAGAAAATGTCAGATATCTAGGGAATTGAAAATTCCCAGTAATAAGAAACTTCTCAGACTACAGCTTGGAAAAGACTATTTCAGAATAGAAGAACCTTACTGTGCAGTATGTCTTCAAGACAATAATATAGAACATTTCTTGTTAAAATGTAAGAGGTATGAACAAATGAGAATACCAATATAAGATTATTTGCAAGCATCCAACTTACCTATAATTATAGAAGAGGTGTTAAGAGTAGACAGACCTAGGGAAGTGCATAATATAGTCAAACAATATTTAACACGAACAAATGTTAATATATAGTGGCTGGGAATGTGAAGGTCTGATGCTGTTATTACAATGCTTATGACTTTTAACAGATAAAAGTCAATTAATTATCTGTTAAAGTCAGTTATATAACTGGAACCGCCAGGCCTTTACACCCCTCCACTTTAATATTATTCTTGTTCAGAGTTTCTTCTTGATTTTTTATTTTTATTATTTTTTATTTTTTATTTATTTTTTATTTATTTATTTATTTAACGTATAATCACAACTGTGATTGTCCCTGTTTACAATGATTTGACAAATGTGATGCCACTTTCTCATATCGGCAGTTTTTCATATTATTTTGGAATTGAAAACAATATATATCCTAATTATAACCCATCAGAGGTTGAACGGGATATTTTTCTTCATTAATTAAAAAAATTTTTTTTTTAAAGTGGCATACGGCAACAACCCACTTCTCTCCACGAAAAACATTTCAGAGATGTCAGGAACCTTGAGCGGACTGCGGCTTTAATTAGAGTCATTAATGTAGAAGTCTGAGGGTGAACGAGATGTCAGGAACCTTGTGCGGACTGCGGCTTTAATTAGAGTCATTAATGTAGAAGTCTGAGGGTGAACGAAGAAGAAGATTATGAATTTTTGTCTTGGTAGCTTGAAACAACGGAGAAATGTTTCTCATTGTCTTATGAATTTTTGTCTTCGTAGCTTGAAACAACGGAGAAATGTTTCTCATTGTCTTATGAATTTTTGTCTTCGTAGCTTGAAACAACGGAGAAATGTTTCTCATTGTCTTATGAATTTTTGTCTTCGTAGCTTGAAACAACGGAGAAATGTTTCTCATTGTCTTATGAATTTTTGTCTTCGTAGCTTGAAACAACGGAGAAATGTTTCTCATTGTCTTATGAATTTTTGTCTTCGTAGCTTGAAACAACGGAGAAATGTTTCTCATTGTCTTATGAATTTTTGTCTTCGTAGCTTGAAACAACGGAGAAATGTTTCTCATTGTCTTATGAATTTTTGTCTTTGTAGCTTGAAACAACGGAGAAATGTTTCTCATTGTCTTATGAATTTTTGTCTTGGTAGCTTGAAACAACGGAGAAATGTTTCTCATTGTCTTATGAATTTTTGTCTTCGTAGCTTGAAACAACGGAGAAATGTTTATCATTGTCTTATGAATTTTTGTCTTCGTAGCTTGAAACAACGGAGAAATGTTTCTCATTGTCTTATGAATTTTTGTCTTCGTAGCTTGAAACAACGGAGAAATGTTTCTCATTGTCTTATGAATTTTTGTCTTCGTAGCTTGAAACAACGGAGAAATTTTTCTCATTGTCTTATGAATTTTTGTCTTCGTAGCTTGAAACAACGGAGAAATGTTTCTCATTGTCTTATGAATTGTTGTCTTCGTTGCTTGAAACAACGGAGAAATGTTTCTCATTGTCTTATGAATTTTTGTCTTCGTAGCTTGAAACAACGGAGAAATGTTTATCATTGTCTTATGAATTTTTGTCTTCGTAGCTTGAAACAACGGAGAAATGTTTATCATTGTCTTATGAATTTTTGTCTTCGTAGCTTGAAACAACGGAGAAATGTTTATCATTGTCTTATGAATTTTTGTCTTCGTAGCTTGAAACAACGGAGAAATGTTTATCATTGTCTTATGAATTTTTGTCTTCGTAGCTTGAAACAACGAAGAAATGTTTCTCATTGTCTTATGAATTTTTGTCTTGGTAGCTTGAAACAACGGATAAATGTTTATCATTGTCTTATGAATTTTTGTCTTGGTAGCTTGAAACAATGAAGAAATGTTTATCATTGTCTTATGAATTTTTGTCTTGGTAGCTTGAAACAACGGAGAAATGTTTATCATTGTCTTATGAATTTTTGTCTTGGTAGCTTGAAACAACGGATAACTGTTTATCATTGTCTTATGAATTTTTCTCTTGGTAGCTTGAAACAACGGATAAATGTTTATCATTGTCTTATGAATTTTTTTTAGAAGAAAAAGAACACAAATTAATAAGGATTCATAAGGGCATGGCAAGAAAGTGAGGGTCTGGTGAGGTTCTCGTGATGCATGCTGAAGATGACAGATGGATAGTGATTTGAGTGTCATCCCAGTCACAACAGGCTGGTTTCCTAATCTCTTTCTTCTTGTTTACAACATGACAAGTGTGAGAGACCGCCATTTTGGGACAGGGGTAAGACACACACGCACATTCACACAGTTTTACACTTTTGATTTACTCTATTTGGACTTATTCTAGGTGCGTTTTTATGCACATTTTGAGATATCGGAAAACAAAATTATTATTCTGATTTAGCTTCTCTAAATATCCTTATTATAACGAAAGCAAATGCTTAACGTAATAATTTTTCTTCAAAAAAAAAAAAATAAAAAAAATTAATTAATAACACTAGTCAACAAATTTTCAAAAGTTTTTTGTACCAGAAATTAAATATACCATTTCTTATTGATTTTGACATGCTGATTTCAAATATCATAATGAAATTCACCAATTGGCTCTGGTTTTTTTTTAAATGATGAATTTACATTACAGTAATACAAATAGTCGAACAGTAATCAGCAAGCATTGAAGGGCTCCAATTGCCTTGATACCTTGTCTCCATAGCAGCAATGTCCTGGTGAAATCGTTCACTATGCTCACCACTGACCGCTCCACAGTTTGACGTAAAGAAATCCGGATGAGAATCCAGAAAATGAATTTTCAAATACATGTTGCAGCCAAGACTCTTATACTTCAGAAGGAGATTTTCTACAATTTCATTGTAATTATCAGATCTGTTGTTTCCAAGAAAATTGTCCACCACTGACTTAAATGCTAGCCAAGCTGCTTTTTCCTTGCCATGCAACACGCAAAAAAACTCGTCATCATGAAGAAGTTTTCGAATTTGCGGACCAACAAATACTCCCTCTCTTATTTTAGCTTCACTCAGTCTTGGAAATTTTCTGATGAGGTATTTGAAAGCCTCATCTGTTTTCTCCATTGCCTTTGACAAAGTTTTTCATGAGACCCAGCTTAATGTGCAAGGGTGGCAACAAAATCTTGCTGGTGTCGACAAGTGCTGGGTTCTCAACGTTCTTACTGCCAGGCTGCAATGACTGCCTGATTGGCCAATGTCTTCTGATGTAATGGTCACTTCGTGCACAGCTATCCCACTCACAGAGAAAGCAACAGTACTTGGTGTATCCACCCTGTAGTCCAAGCAAAAGAGCGACCACTTTTAAGTCACCGCAAAGTGACCAATGATGATTATCGTAGTTTTACACTTTAAAAGCTGCTTAATGTTTTCATAAGTTTCCTTCATATGAACTGCGTGACCAACTGGAATTGACGGTAACACATTACCATTATTCAACAAAACAGCTTTAAGACTCGTCTTGGATGAATCAATGAAAAGCCTCCACTCTTCCGGTATGTAATTGATTTTGAGGGCTGCCATTAAACCAGAAATGTTGTGGCACGCAGAAAGGTCACCCTCTTTGAAAAAAAAATGTAATAAGCGGCTTCTGGCGGTTCCTATACAGAAAAATTGTAACATCTTCTGCCAGGAGATTCCACTGTTGCAATCTGGAACCCAAAAGCTCCGCCTTGTTCTTCGGTAAATTCAGATCTCTTACAAGATCATTCAGTTCCCCTTGGGTTATTAAGTGTGGTTTAGTGGATGTAGTTGGCTCAAAATCTGGGTCGCTTGAGGTTGATGGTTCAGGTACACCAATGTCCTCTTTTTCATCAGTGGAAGCAGCTGAAAATGATTCTGGCACTTTGGGAACTGGTAGGTCATCGCCATGTGGTACCGGACGTATTGCAGAGGGGATGTTTGGATATTCCAGAGTCCATTTTTTCTTCTTTGATGTGCCTTTCCCAATTGGAGGGACCATGCAAAAGTAACAGTTGTTGAGATGATCAGTGGGCTCTCTCCAAATCATTGGGACTGCAAAAGGCATAGCTTGCCTTTTGACAGTCAACCACAGTTTAAGATGTGCTGCACATGTATTGCAGCATATGTGTGGCGCCCAGCTCTTATTTTGATCTCCTATTCTGCAGCCAAAATACAAACTGTACGCCTTCCTTAATCACTTTAGTTATATTTCGTTTTTGTGATAGAAATGTCACCTCACCACATATATAACAGAAATTATCAGCACTGTTCACACATGTCCTATGCATTTCTAATTACGATACTTTTGATAAGGACAAATGCACTAACTAATGGCAAAATTTAATCAGAGATAAGATATTTATACACAAAGGTGATGTAATCATAGGTAGGATTGCATAATCAACTTCTAGTTACATTTTTATTGGTCATTAGAAAAGATTATGCAATCGCCCACAACAGTTGCGCCATATATATAAATTGACCGTAATTAAATAAACTAGTAGCATATATCTTGAAAACTAGAGCCAATCAACATTTTTTAATGTCATTTTCGTTTTTAGCACACCAAAATTAGTTAAGATCAGCTATTTTCATTTCTGGTACATTTTGGTTGTTGACTAGTGTAATTAGACTTACTTTGCCCTGGGTGGCTTTGCACAACGGGAAACAGTTTCTCATGGTCTTGTGTCTTTATTAACAACTGTTTTGCTGGTTTATCTTTATGAAGGAGATGACCTAGCGTGCATTTAAAGTCAAAATACGACACATATATAAAAACTGGGATTAGTCAATGTACTAATAATGTATATTCTCCTGAGCCTATATCAAAATCATTTGTCAGAACATGTTTTAAGAAGGTGTATTTTGATTTTATAAATCGTATTTTCTTAACAAATTGTGTTTTCCCTGTGAAGAAAATCATGAATTTCTTAGAACCTTGTTTTATGTAACTATTTTTCATATTACTTTCGTATATCTTAGTGAAACAATATGAGATTTAGCACATATAAACTTGCTTCCATTAGATAATTATTTTTCATATCCGGCTTTTTAAACCATATCACAATTTTTATTTATGACAAATAATATAGTAACATTTTGAAAATGAAATTGTTACTTTTTTAAGAAACAAATCTAGAAAAAAGATGCGCAAGAAAACCAGAAATTGTTCTATAAGACCCTAAATAACACGAGGAAGGAAAAACAATGCCCTCTCAAATTTATAAATGACAAAGAAGGCAAATTGCTTACTGCCCCAAAGGAAGTAATGGAAAGATGGAAAGAATATTTCTCAGAACTCCTGAATGGTGAGCAAGGTCAAGCATCAGAAATGATAACCACTATCACAGAAGAGAAAACCAATAATGGTGAAGATGACATAAAGATGGAAGAACTGAAGGCAGCACTGGAGACAGTCAACATGGGCAAAGCAGCAGGTCATAATGGTATAACACCAGAAATGCTTATATACATGGGAGCATCAGGCGATTTATTACTCTTTAGGGTCCTACAGGCAGCGTGGTGCAACAAAACCATACCAAAGTATTGGGAGATTGCCATCATAACACCAATTTTCAAAACAGGTGACAATCGAAAATGTGGAAACCATAGAGGCATAAACCTTCTCTGTGGCCCTGGTAAAATCTACTCTAGAATCCTAGAGCAGAGACTCCGACGCCTAGCTGAGCCACAATTGGATGAGGTCCAGTGCAGATTCCGAGCAAACCGAAGTACACAAGACCTAATCTTCACACTCAGACAGCTGAGATAAAAGGCCCTTGAGTATAAGAGTGAGATCCATCTTTGTATTATAGATCTGGAAAAGGCGTTTGACAGGGTCCCCTGGAGCAAACTTTGGGACTTTTTGGCAAGGAAGAACATTCCAGCACCTCTGATTCATTCTACACAGAGCTTCTACAAGTCTTGCAGAAATTATGTGAGGACGGCAAACCACAAGTCAGAAGAATTCAGAACCACCACTGGTGTAAGACAAGGTGATATCCTGTCACTTTATCTTTTCATACTCCTCATGGACGATGTCATGAAGGCATGTAAGGAGAGAACAAGACAGTATTCAGTGTGGTTCTGGAAGATGAACATTTATAACACATAAGGAAGGGAAACCACGAGGCCTGTAAACAGTAAATTAAAATGAAACAAATATAAAGGTATGTTATAAGGCACTCGTAGGAAATAAAGAAGTAGAACACTAGACAACAGAAAAACAACAGACATGATTCTGTTGTCTAGTGTTCTACTTCTTTATTTCCTACGAGTGCCATATAACATACCTTTATATTTGTTTCATATTAATTTACTGTTTACAGGCCTCGTGGTTTCCCTACCGTATGTGTTATAAATGTTTATACAATACCAAACCTACCCTCTGTCCTGTTCTTACTGTTCTAGAAATACTATCATACTGGACACAGTATTAAGGTCTTTGTCTTGTTGGACTGACCAATACTGATATATAGGGGAACAACAGAAGTTATTGCGTCATTAATAGGCTGAACTGCCCATGGTAAACTTCCGGTGTTATGTATAGAGGTTCGCACTAATGACCTGTCATTGAAACATCCTTTTTTGGGGATGCGTAGATGGCAGGGAGGACAGTGTGATTCGCTTGCATAGCTAGGCGGTGTTGTCGCACGGAAGGTCCAGGGTTCAAATCCCGGGTAAGCCACTCATGTCTGTTATTTTTCTGTTGTCTAGTGTTCTACTTCTTTATTTCCTACGAGTGCCATATAACATACCTTTATATTTGTTTCATATTAATTTACTGTTTACAGGCCTCGTGGTTTCCCTACCGTATGTGTTATAAATGTTTATACAATACCAAACCTACCCTCTGTCCTGTTCTTACTGTTCTAGAAATACTATCATACTGGACACAGTATTAAGGTCTTTGTCTTGTTGGACTGACCAATACTGATATATAGGGGAACAACAGAAGTGATTGCGTCATTAATAGGCTGAACTGCCCATGGTAAACTTCCGGTGTTATATATAGAGGTTCGCACTAATGACCTGTCATTGAAACATCCTTTTTTGGGGATGCGTAGATGGCAGGGAGGACAGTGTGATTCGCTTGCATAGCTAGGCGGTGTTGTCGCACGGAAGGTCCAGGGTTCAAATCCCGGGTAAGCCACTCATGTCTGTTATTTTTCTGTTGTCTAGTGTTCTACTTCTTTATTTCCTACGAGTGCCTTATAACATACCTTTATATTTGTTTCATATTAATTTACTGTTTACAGGCCTCGTGGTTTCCCTACCGTATGTGTTATAAATGTTTATACAATACCAAACCTACCCTCTGTCCTGTTCTTACTGTTCTAAGTCTACTATCATCATACTGGACACAGTATTAAGGTCTTTGTCTTGTTGGACTGACCAATACTGATATATAGGGGAACAACAGAAGTTATTGCGTCATTAATAGGCTGAACTGCCCATGGTAAACTTCCGGTGTTATGTATAGAGGTTCGCACTAATGACCTGTCATTGAAACATCCTTTTTTGGGGATGCGTAGATGGCAGGGAGGACAGTGTGATTCGCTTGCATAGCTAGGCGGTGTTGTCGCACGGAAGGTCCAGGGTTCAAATCCTGGGTAAGCCACTCATGTCTGTTATTTTTCTGTTGTCTAGTGTTCTACTTCTTTATTTCCTACGAGTGCCTTATAACATACCTTTATATTTGTTTCATATTAATTTACTGTTTACAGGCCTCGTGGTTTCCCTACCGTATGTGTTATAAATGTTTATACAATACCAAACCTACCCTCTGTCCTGTTCTTACTGTTCTAAGTCTACTATCATCATACTGGACACAGTATTAAGGTCTTTGTCTTGTTGGACTGACCAATACTGATATATAGGGGAACAACAGAAGTGATTGCGTCACTAATAGGCTGAACTGCCCATGGTAAACTTCCGGTGTTATGTATAGAGGTTCGCACTAATGACCTGTCATTGAAACATCCTTTTTTGAGGATGCGTAGATGGCAGGGAGGACAGTATGATTCGCTTGCATAGCTAGGCGGTGTTGTCGCACGGAAGGTCCAGGGTTCAAATCCTGGGTAAGCCACTCATGTCTGTTGTTTTTCTGTTGTCTAGTGTTCTACTTCTTTATTTCCTACGAGTGCCTTATAACATACCTTTATATTTGTTTCATATTAATTTTCTGGAAGATGAGACAGGTCTGTATTTCAGTGCTGGCATTTGCTGATGATGTTGCCCTGATTGCTAAATCAGAGGCACATCTCCAATCCAACCTGCAAGTCTGGAAGAAAGAGCTGGAAAAGAGAGAGGGATGGTCATAAGCAGCTCTAACACAAAATCCATGGTGATATCATGAGAAGATAGAAGACATCAGATTAAGCTGGGAGAATAGGTCCTGGAGCAGGTCGACCACTTTAAGTACCTCAGAGCTATTATAGACCGAAAGGGAGGCATCAAAGAAGAGTTGGCCACTCGAAAAGCAGCAGCTGGGAGACTTTTTCAGGCCATAAATCCTCAGCAAGAGAGAGGTTGGTAAGAAAACGAAGATGGCTGTATACCGCTCCACCTATGTCCCAGTCTTGACATATGGATGCGAGTCATGGGCTATGACTACAACCCACAAAAGCGAGATGCAAACCTCAGAAATGAGGTATCTGAGGAAAGTGGTTGAAGTAACAAGAAGAGACATGATCTGCAACCAGACGATATAACAAATAGCATTATACGAACAAATGCGTTGGTCTGCATTGCTATTACTGTTGTTAGACAGCTCTTTGCATTGATATCGAAATCCAGCAGTTATTCATGAACACAACTATTTGATGTAGCTCTGCTCCTTAAACTCATTACGTGCTCTGGTTGGCTTCTCCCAGATGAAACAGCTAAAGAAGTGCAAGTGCTAAATATTAAGTATAAATGGTTTTGTTGCAGGGACTCGTGAGAGTAGACAATGTCTACTGTGCACGGGACACGGTTTTGTGGTGCTGAGTTGCCAGTTTAGTGTTAATTTTGCAGACCCGACCAGCTGGACAGATTTGGAGAAACTGTGGTTTCTGAAGATAACAATCTTGATAAAGATTCAGGCACGGAAAGTGATACAACGCTTCCGGCAGGTGGCTTTGTTATAATAAACAAATATGAGAAAGTAACATCTTGGAGGAGATTATCAATGATAGATCTGTGATATAGTGAGTTCAGTAAACATGATAAGTAATAACGGAAGTGGCACGACTGTGACGCTGGATCTGAAAGAATGTGGCCCTAAAAGGTTTGGCTACCATCCCCCAACTCTCTCTTTCTGAACTTTGACACTCCCTTAAAGCTTAGGCCACCATCTTCATTCTTTTCTTCATGTTGGCCCACCCATTTTATTTAATTTTCTGTCCCCGGTAGATGTCAAGTGGGAATAACTGGGCTGTCACTTTAAATCGGACAGGCTTACCTCCCCTTTCTTTTATGTGGTAGGAGTAATCTTTGACGCGTCCCGAACTCTCCGTCGCGAGAAAAACGGCATCTTTCTTTGTGGCTTTGACCACGAGCTGAAATCCGAGCACTCTGTTTCTGAGAGAAGCTGCAAAACTTTCCCTGGTCTTTGACACCAGTGAAGACATTGTCGTTCGTGTGTCCACGGGTGGAACCTTTTACGCTGAAAAAAAACAGGCGGTCTCTTTTTAGCTCGGCTTTGCGTCCACGGAACGCGTCTCAGAGCTCCGTAGAAGTTGCATCACGTTACGTGCAATTCGGCGAAAGAGTCACTCGACAACGCAGGTGGCGTGGACACCTGGCGTCTGAGAGCACTATATATTCTTAACCTTTTAGTTGTCTGGTACTTAATGCTCCAGAAGTCCTTGTAGAGTGGAAGTGTCATTGTCAGTTGGCAGATTCGACCAGCTACTGTTGGTGTTAGTGTAATTCTTGCATCTCGGTAAGAAGCGCTATTTTATTTAGACAGTTTGTGTAGGTAGAATCTCTCACACATTACTCCTTAAGTGGGCGAACGCGTATAGCAGTAATTTTTTTATCTCATTTTATAACGAGGAAGTGAAGGAAGTTAAGTTCGCTATGTACCACTAAAATTGCTTACACGTTTATTCAAAGGACAGTGAGTGTGGATTTATATCTATCGTTTTAAACAACTGTAACGCCATTTATTTTGCTACAAATTCATTAAGAGATGTGGGTTTGGTTTTTAAATGCTCCTAGAAATGTGTTCATATCAATTTTGTTAATACAACTGTAAACTCCACTTTATTTAGTGCAATGAGTTTCTTGAATGAGGGGTGCTTATTTTTCCCCTAGAGATGTGTATAAATGGTCCTCAGGGGATGTCTTATATAAATCGTTTATATAAATGAATTTTTTTAGAGTTCCCCTATAAGTATTGTCTGGGGCTATGTTTGTAAATTTTGAGTTTGATTGTTGTGTGTAACTCTAGGTGGGGGGTTGGTTGGATAATTTGCTCACGGGCAGAACAGTAATTTCTTTTCCTCGCTGGCCGCACATGCCCCAGCAATCCAGAACGACGAGTTTCTTTATCCAGGCCTAAGTCCATTACGCAACTCTGCGCGTGAGCGGGGTGTGTGTCTATTAGCAGCTGATCACTGCAAACGAGAGACTTGGCACTCGCTAAATCAGCCGGCTCAAACCGGTCTGACATTCCAAGATAAATTTGGTTGGGAGAGAGAGGGAGGTTGTGTGTTGGAAAACAGTCCTTGTGTATACGTATTTTAGCTAACGGACCCTAAAATTAGGCGCCTAGTTAATTGCTTGTATTTTATTGTATTTCTACAGCAGAGTGAGAGAGAGAGAGAGAGAGAGAGAGAGAGAGAGAGAGAGAGAGAGAGAGAGAGAGAGAGAGAGAGAGAGAGCAAATCTCCAGACGATAATGGGGACCCAACCTGGAAACAAGCATTTTGTCACAAGTCGAATATCACTTCATCGATCGAGTTTTCGAGTGGGACCAGTAGGGTCAATCATAAGACCCAGTACCAAGAAAGCAGAAAGGGGAGTATCCAGCTGTTGGTCCCCCATGCCACTTGGAGCTGCTTAAACCTTTGAAGACCATCACCACCCAAGCTCAACAAACTCCATAATCGCGCGCTCATCCAGTCTTAAGTTATAGACTGGTGGGCCCTTTTCGGTATAAGACCAATCGCAATTAAACTGGCCGTCTCTCTCGGGTAGATTAAGGCGCATCGCTGGCGCAAATCCGAGTTTGGACTCATTTTAACCCTCCGGATATCAGGGTTAATTGTCTGCGAGTCTCTTTGAACGGATATTTCTGACCTTGTCAATAGTGGATTTATTAAATTCTCACCTCGTCGTATAAGCACGAGAGTGGCCAAAGACCATTCAAGTCAGGATATAGCTTCACAGGCAAACATGGGACGTTATCTAAGACGTGTAGTGGGCAGTAATTAAGTGTTTAAGAGCTGGGGGTGCTTATTAGTGGGTGTGTTTTCTCCTCTACATTTATTGTTTGAGAGCGGGTTGTTTATTTTGCGGTGGCGCACAATTTTGATGTCGGGTGTTTATTTTTGTGTGTTTGTGTAGCCTAGTCACAGTCGCTTCTATCTGAAGCTAAGACTACCAGACGGGAGACACAGATCCGATTTTGGAGTTATTATTTCATGTACCTAAGGTGGGTCGAGTTTTATTGGGTTAAGACTTGTATTTTTTTGTCTGGGTACAACCTAGTTTTTTTTCCAGTTTGGATTAGTAACCAAACTAAGGTTGTGATTGGTTTTTGACACTCGTTTTCTTTGTTTTGTTTGGATAATGTTACCGAAATTAGTCTGTTGTTTAAACTGATGTTTATCTTTCCTGCCATCGCGCAGTTATAGCCAGTTTGGTTCCCTTTATGTAAATATTTATATCTTAATAAACAAAAAAACTAATTAGCGACTGATCAGAATTTTCTTCTACCAGTACATCTGTTATCGTTGAATGTGAAAACCACTTTATATATATATCAGTCCCTTACTTCATGTATCTATTCCTTTGGTGATAGGTGATACACAGAGAGGGGGGGGGGGGGGGGGTGACATTTAAATACGTCTGAGTGGCAGGGTAAAAAAGTGTTTATCATCTTTGTACACCTGACTGTCATGGGATTGCTTCCCCTTGCTTTGCAGTTGTGGTCCACTACTGGTCACCACGCAAGCGTATCTAAAAGTAGGTCGTCCAAGGTATCTATCTTCGCGCAAGATTACTCTTGGCAAAGATATAGATAGAAGATGAATGTCGACGCACGGATCATTATTATTTTTTCGTTTGTATAAACATTTTTCATATGTATGATCATTTTTTTTGACTGAAGTGTGTATTATGTTTTCTATGGTCAAAGGGACATAATCCGAGTTATCGAAACTACAATTTTTTAGGAGTTTGCCTTCTCTTGTATAGAGACACGTTCGGTCTATAATTTCTTGAACGAAGCGTGACCACATCTCCTTATTTGGTAGTACCAGTCAACTATGGTAGATGTCTGAAACCTTTCTTAACGCTTCTTTTCATGACCATAAAAGGCGCGACTGTGTAAGACTTTTATCTCGAATGTTCTTAGAATCGTCTTATTGTGAACGGCAACTCAGAGATTGTCGTTCTGCGCATGTCAAAAGCTGGGAGTTCGTTCTGTGTGTTCCGCCCAGTTCGGGAGTTGAGAAATGGTTTAAGAAGCGAGCAGACGCGACCTGCGTCTTGTGATTTTCTGAGGGAAATACAGTGTCTTTGTGAGTTAGTTAGCTAACTAGACTATTTCCCAGTATTATTCACGCCTGCCTGGAGGCATATGTTCATGGTTGATTTTCCGAAATAAGGTAATTCCTCTTGTATCGAACTTTATGCTATCATCTAGAGGTTCGTCATTTTGTCGCCTATTTGCTCGCCTGTGTGATTCAAAATGGAGAGGTACTTTGACTAGGATTAAGTCACCGGTATCTGTATACCTGAACTAGTTAAATATATATGGGTCGCTCTAGACCAACAAGACTATTGTCTGTGTTCCAGGATTCGTTATATCAGAGATCACGTCCAAGTCAGATGGTTAGACTTAGGAACATTATAAAGGTCGAGCTGACCTGTAGCCCATGTATGCTATTCACGTGCAGACAGTGAACGGACTTATTGTATACAACTGATCTGCTAGCATCAGAATGGGAGCATTTATTATTGTTTATGAACATTGAAGATCTGTAGCTGACACTGTTGCAGAAGTTATAGAAATTATTATTATTTATACAGCTTCACGAACTAGAACTCTATGATTTATGAATTTCTGAATCTATTGAACTGTGATGTCTTATGACGCATATATACAACAGCTGTCATTGCTGACTACAGAAATTGTTTTCAATGTGCCATATCATCTTGCTGAACTCGTTAACTATGTTGATGTCATAAGTATCATGACTGTTTTGTGGCGTGCAATAAATGGAAGAAACTTATACAACGAAGTTACCCTTTCTATGACTCTACACGTCATGTTGCCTGTGTGATAACCCTGTGAACTGTTCCACTACCACATACACAGCAACATCCTAAATCAGAGAAGACACCTACATCTTACACTTTAATACCAGGTGTCGATAAGGGTGGCAAGTTACCACTTCAGCTCAAATCCACCCTTATCATTTTTGGTGGCCAGAGCTGGTTCTATCATCTGATATTTTGGCGCACCATATCATTTTTGGTGGCCATAGGTTGGTTCACTCTGATTCCAGCTATCAAGGGGGTCAGCAAACCCAGACATCATCATCATACTAGATACAACTACAGCATCAACTACCACCTTACAAGAAATTTTATTGAAAGTATCCGGATTTTCTGACAGTTGCTGATTTTGAAACTACCCGGCGCTGCTCGGCAATATTGAAGTTTATGTAAAATTAGAAGGACAAGTACCGAGCGAATGGATTTCCTGATCTGGTGAAAAGAAGGACAAGTGCCGTAACAACTGTTCCGGTCTCAGGGGTTCTGTTGCGGGTTCAGAAGGTCAAGTGCCGGTTAAATCAATTTAGAAGATTCAGAAGGTCAAGTGCCGTAACAACTGTTGCAGTATTAGAAGCTCATTTCCTTCGTCATGGCTGTTTATGGGAGCAGAAGTTAATCAACGTTGGATCATTATCCTCAGAATGCTGATTACATCCTGTTCTGCACCGTGCTGACGCTGGATTTATAGAAGTTAAGTGGCCTGTTTTGTTTGTGAACTGTGCCCTTATGTTCTAACTGAGCCTTCTGTACTTTCACACTTTCTCCTATTGTTTTCATGATACATGTTTATATGTTATATGTTATTTGTTATTTGTATATTTATATGTTTATATTTCAGCGGGTTTTCTCGGTTGGGCGGTGTCTTTCAGTAGAAGATACCACGTCACAGAGGTTCTACTGTTAGCGTTTTCGTTAGGGACTGTGCGAATTTCCTACAGTGAAATTTGCTAGCGACAATCGTTGCTATATCTGTTTAGTTGTGACGAGTTGTGCTTTATTTTTGTTTCTTGTATATATATATTTTTTTTTTCTTTTTTCTTTTCTCTCTTTCTTTGTGTTTTTTAGTTTCGATTTCGATTGTTTGTATTTGTAGGTCTCCCCTTTGCTATTATTCAGTTCTTTACGTATATTTTTGTGTATACACTGTAGCGTCATTTGTTAGTCATATCTTCGCATATTTCTTTTTAGTTTTGCTGTTTGTGTATTTGACTTATGCGAATGTTTTCGTATTGTTTGATCTTTGTTGTTGTTTACATTGACTTTGATCTTTGTTGATTGTTTACATTGACTCTGATCTTTGTTATTGTTTACATTGACTCTGATCTTTGTTGTTGTTTACATTGACTCTGATCTTTGTTGTTGTTTACATTGACTTTGATCTTTGTTATTGTTTACATTGTTGGTGACCTTTGTTATTGTTTACATTGTCTTGTTATTGTTTACATAGTTCTTGCATAGTTAGCTTTCACTATTGTTAATATATGCTCATGCACTATTGGTCTATAGTGCACTTATCATAACTAACTGGTGTTTTTTGCTTATGCACTATTGTAGTGCAGTTATGATAAATAACTGATGGTTATGCACTGATTTGGGTAGTGCACTGATGATTAAGAAGTGACTTGTGATATTATTATACATTTGATAATACAAGTTGGTGTCAACTCCTGTTTCCCACAGAGATTGGGTTCAACATAGAGATTATACAAGCACTTTATTAAGTCTTGTTGCTATTTAACATTGAAATAAGATAATTAATTATTTCAGGTTCTGTACTCACATTTTAGACATCATGTCTACATTTGAGTACTTTATTGAGCAGGGTAAAGCCCTTGGGAAGACAGGTGATAAGTTGGAAGAATTTGCGACTGTTCAATATGCCAAGGCATTGAAGTCGGAAGAAAAGAAAATGAAAGAACAAACTGAACAAAAGAGAATAGAGGCTGAAATAGAACAAAAGAAACTGCAGATGCAGGTGGAGGAAAAAAGATTTCAAATGGAAATGGAAAAAACAAAAAAGAGAAGCTGAAAATAAGAGACTTGAAAAAGAAGCTGAAAATAAGAGACTTGAAAAAGAAGCTGAAAATAAGAGACTTGAAAAAGAAGCTGAAAATAAGAGACTTGAAAAAGAAGCTGAAAATAAGAGACTTGAAATAGAGGCTGAAAAAAAAAGTTACAGGCCCAGGCTGAAGAAAGAAAGTTACAGGCCCAGGCTGAAGGGAAAAAGTTACAGGCCCAGGCTGAAGAAAGAAAGTTACAGGCTGAGGCTGAAGAAAGAAGGTTACAAAGAGAGGCTGATGAGAGAAAAGCAAAAATGGAACATGATGAAAAAGTCTTAGCTTTAGAGTTAGAGAAGTTAAAGTTATTGAACACTGGTAATGCTAATGATGCAAATAAGGTGTCAAATAAGACTAATGCTAAGGATTTCAAGCTTAATCTACCAGCATTTAATCCCTCAATCGATGATATAACATTTTATCTAGATAGATTTGAAAGTGCATGTAATGTGCATAATATAGATAAAACATTATATGTGTATCATCTGTCCAAGATACTTAGAGGTGATGCTTTGACTTTGTTGAGTATGGTAGATGTGCCTGACAAAAACAACTATGAGGTTGTCAGGGCGGCATTGTTAAAGAAGTACCAACTTAACGAGGACGGATATCGTCTTAAATTTAAAACCATGTTACCAGAAACTGGAGTTGAATTCTCTGAATTCATCTCAGGCATCCGTCTTACTTTTTTACGATGGGTTGAGTTGTCTAAGACAGAAAATACATTTGAAGCTCTTATGGATTTACTACTTAGAGATAAGGTTATGTCTTCTGTTAATGAAGCTTTTCTATCTTTTCTTCATGAGCGTAAGCCTAAAAACATAAAAGAAATGGAAGAATACTGTAGCCAGTATGTTACTGCGCATCCGCACATAACCATTAGTAACTCTAAGGTGAAAGAAGGTCTGCCAGTTGCTTCGGCAGCACCTTATGGCCCAAATTTTATGCGTAAATTTCAGGGTAGCCAGAAAAATTTCAATAAAAAGAGTAATCGTAATTATGCCCAGAACCATAGTGATCAATTCCAGGGTGATTCTTCTTCCCAGAACTGGAGACAACCTAATACTACACGTTATTCTACTCCGGTTAACTTTAGAAATTTTCACAAAGGTAATCGGTATAGAGGGAAATATTTTATGCAGAGACCTCAATACCAAGATAATAGAGGTTCTCAACAGCATAGAGATAGTAATGACAGTTATGGAAACTGGAACTCAAACCAGGATAAAAATTACAGTAGGGACTTTAATGATAATTGCAGAGGCAATAATGGTCGCGGTAGATCGCAACATAAGAGAAAAAGATATCAACAGACAAACTCTGTTCAACAAGAATCTCAGGGAGCAGATAAACAGGTTAATAATGATAAAGACCATAATGCTATCGGATGCTCATCTTTTGATTTTGGTAGGGCAAATAAATGTATCCAATGCAGTACTTTATTTGATCCGAAAACCATTAGTACTCTAAGCTGTGGTCATCCTTTGCCCGCTCTTCCTGCTAATGTTGCTCATGATGGGAGAGGTTCTCTTATATTACATAAGGGGCTAGTAAATAGTAATCCAGTCTCAGTGTTGTTTGATTCTGGATGTACTACTGTCGGCGTTAGGCAATCTCTTGTAGATCCATCCTGTGCTACAGGAAAAGTCATCAAATGTGTCACATTTGGTGGCACGTTAGAAAAGTATCCTACTGCTATAATACACATTGCTACTCCTTTCTTCACGGGAGAGGTCCACGCGTGTCTACTTCCAAACCCTATTGCGGACCTTATTATTGGTCGTATTCACGGAGTTAGGGAATGTACCCCACAGCAGATTGCTGTTTGGGAAGAGCAAAACATTGAAGCTACCAATGCGGTGGTCACAAGAGCACATGCTCTGGATCCACCTCAAACTTCATTAACTAATAATGATGAAGTAAATGACCAAGATAGTCACTTGACTATTACACGTGACTCATTTATCAAATTGCAAGAAGAAGATCCTTCTTTACAAAAATTCTTCATTCTAGCAAAAAAAGGTGATCCTAATCAGAACACTAATAGGAAATCTTGGATTTCTATGAAGAACGGCGTACTTGTACGTATGGTACAAGACTCGACTACGTCCACTCATTCACAAATTCTTGTGCCTAAGAGCATGAGATTGCAAATATTGCAACATGCTCATGACTCGCAATGTGCTGGACATATGGGTTTTTCCCGTACAAAGTCGAGGGTTCTTGCGGCTTTCTTTTGGCCATTTGTGAGCAAGGACATACGAATGTACTGTCGCTCTTGCAAAGTATGTCAGGAGGTCAAATCTAAAGGACCACGACATGCTGCGCCTATCCAGGCTGCTGACATTCCTATTCGCCCTTTTCAAAAAATGGCAATAGATATTATCGGTCCTTTTAGAATTAAGTCGGCTAGAGGACATCAATTTATCCTTACATGTGTCGATATGTGCACACGTTGGCCAGAGGCAATACCTCTCAAGAGCATCTCAACTGCTGATATCGCAGACGCTCTTTGGCTGATATTTTCTCGCTTGGGTTTTCCCGGAGAAATATTGTCAGACCATGGCACTCAACTTATATCAGACACTATGTCACAGGTAATGTCTATGCTACACATTAAAAGGTCTCTCAGCAGTATCTATCACCCAATGTCTAATGGGTTGGTCGAACGTTTAAATAGGACTCTGAAAACTTTACTTGGTAAAATAACTGAGGATCATCCTCAGGATTGGGACAGGGTCTTACCCGCGGCTCTCTTTGCGTATAGAGAGGTCCCCAATGAACATACGGGGTTTTCCCCTTTTGAACTTGTCTTTGGCGCGCAACCGCGCGGCCCTATGTCTTTACTTCACGATCTAATCACTGCCGATAATATTAGCGATGAGACTCAATCTTCTTATGAGTACGTCATTGCTCTTAGGCAAAAGATCATCGAGGCATGCAAACTAGCAACTTCGTCTTCAGAATTTGCTAAAGAAAAGGCAAGGCAGTTTGCAAATAAGAATAGATGTCTACGACAACTTTGTCCAGGTGACAAAGCTCTCGTTCTACTTCCTTCAAGGGAGAACAGACTTCTAATTGCATGGAAAGGTCCATATGCAATAGTCTCCAAAATTTCTGATGTCGACTATGTTGTCGATATTGATGGAAAGCATAAAACTTTCCACATAAATATGCTCACAGAATTTTATGAAAGACCTGACTATTTGCAGCCTATTTTCCAGGCTACGGACAATTCACAAGCAACTCATGGTCAGTACTCATCTCTGTCAGTTATACAGGATGAGGAAACTACTTTTTCTGATGTCAATCTTCCTCTTTCTATGGTCCCACTTTATTCTACGGAATCTTGGAAAAACGTGACCGTTTCTCCAAATCTTTCCGCTGAGGAACATCGACAAGTTTCTTCGATGTTGCAAACATTTCAGGATGTTCTTACAGACATCCCGGGACACACACATGTCATAGAACATGACATTGTGCTAACTGATCACAATCCTATCAGAGTCAGACCATATCCAATACCTATCCATTTCCAGTCTCAAGTCGAAAAAGAGTTGGATGAAATGATACGTTTGGAAATCATTGAACCATCCACTTCAGCATACTCTTCGTCTATGGTTATTGTTCGAAAGAAGGATAATAACATTCGCATTTGCGTAGATTATCGCAAATTGAACCAAGTTACGAAGTTCGATGCTGAACCTATGCCTTCATTAGAAGAGCTACTCAATAAACTTTCTAATTCTAGATTCTTTACCAAACTAGATTTGTCTAAAGGTTATTGGCAAGTCCCGCTAACTGAACGTGCCAAACCTTTTACAGCTTTTTCTACACCTAGGGGTTTATTCCAATGGAATTTCATGCCTTTTGGTCTTATGAACGCCCCTGCTACATTCGTACGCATGATGCGGCGAATTCTCGCATATCGTACAGATGTCATAGCATACCTAGATGATATCTGTCTATTCAGTGATTCTTGGGAAGATCATTATTTGGGTTTATACGAATTACTGTCTACTCTTCGCGAGTATAACTTGACTGCAAAACCCTCTAAAGCCTTTATAGGATTTAGCGAGATTTCTTTCCTAGGTCATCGGGTTGGTCATGGTCTTTTAAAGACAGAGGACCACAATGTTTCAAAAATACTTAACATTTCGGTCCCTAAGACGAAGAAACAAGTAAGGAGTCTATTAGGTTTGATTCAATTCTACGGACGATTCATTCCGAATCTGTCCTCCATTATGGCACCGCTTTCTACTTTATTGAAGAAAGGGTCGCCTAATCTGATCCGCTGGTCTAAAGAATGTCAATCCTCATTGGACCAGGTTAAAGCCCTATTTTCATCTCCACCTATTCTTAAGTTACCTACTATTGAGAAGACTTTTGTTCTTCGAAGTGACGCCTCGTCAACAGGGATTGGGGCAGCACTAATGCAGGAGTATTCTGATACTTTGCATCCGGTGATGTATATCTCTAGGAAATTAAACGCTGCAGAAAAGAATTACTCGGTTTTAGACCGTGAGTTATTGGCTATGGTATGGTCTATTCTGAAGTTACAAAGATTTCTTCTAGGCGCACATTTCATTGTGGAAACCGACCAGAAAGCGCTTACTGCTATTCAGAGCAAAAACTTGAAGAGCTCGAGGTCCACTCGTTATGCCATAGCTCTTCAACCATTTCATTTCTCGGTTCGAGCTATCCGTGGTTCGGATAATGTAATGGCAGACATTCTGTCCAGATGTCCACACGATTCCACATGATTCTTCTGTCATATATATATATTTCCTGATATACAGTCCAATGTTATAATGACATGTTAGTAGATTTTGTCTCACTTTTTTTTTTTGAGGGAAATTTATAACATTGTACCATGTAATTATCTAAGAAGGCTTAGTTAGTGATATACGGGCCAAAAGATCACTCGGCCACATTTAAATAAATTATTTTCAGGATTGTATTAAGAAATTTACCAGTTGTCTTTAAGATTTGTGTTATTGATATTTTCGCAGCACATCATTGAAGTCTGCGAGTTTATGTCCATTGTGGAACTTTGAGGATATCAAGTCCTGTCCTACATTGGGAGCGGATGATGTCCACATCTTCTTCTATTGAATGTTTTATGTCACCGAAGATCAACACATGTATTACTTATTAATTACTGTTACTTTATATAATGTAATAATATAGTGCGGTATATTAGTAAATTACACCGCTATTTGCAACACATTGTATGATAACACATAATATATTTAATTTCATATATTGGTATGAGAATAATTTGATTGTCATTATGTTGTTGCCATCATTGTGGCGTGTGTTGGTGGCACCTTCCTGGAATATATCTGCGTATACTTAGATAAATTTTTTCTCTAAGGATCTGAGATATGATCTCAGTGTCGCTCCATGCGTTGAGCTAATTTGTTAGGTATATATCCACGCATCATACGTGCGTTAGGAGCCTAGATTTTTTCCGGCTCCAGGATTTTAAAAAAAAAAAATGTTTCATTTTTTTTTTCCAGGGAGGGTGCGGTAATGTTACGCACGGATCATTATTATTTTTCGTTTGTATAAACATTTTTCATATGTATGATCATTTTTTTGACTGAAGTGTGTATTATGTTTTCTATGGTCAAAGGGACATAATCCGAGTTATCGAAACTACAATTTTTTAGGAGTTTGCCTTCTCTTGTATAGAGACACGTTCGGTCTATAATTTCTTGAACGAAGCGTGACCACATCTCCTTATTTGGTAGTACCAGTCAACTATGGTAGATGTCTGAAACCTTTCTTAACGCTTCTTTTCATGACCATAAAAGGCGCGACTGTGTAAGACTTTTATCTCGAATGTTCTTAGAATCGTCTTATTGTGAACGGCAACTCAGAGATTGTCGTTCTGCGCATGTCAAAAGCTGGGAGTTCGTTCTGTGTGTTCCGCCCAGTTCGGAGTTGAGAAATGGTTTAAGAAGCGAGCAGACGCGACCTGCGTCTTGTGATTTTCTGAGGGAAATACAGTGTCTTTGTGAGTTAGTTAGCTAACTAGACTATTTCCCAGTATTATTCACGCCTGCCTGGAGGCATATGTTCATGGTTGATTTTCCGAAATAAGGTAATTCCTCTTGTATCGAACTTTATGCTAACATCTAGAGGTTCGTCATTTTGTCGCCTATTTGCTCGCCTGTGTGATTCAAAATGGAGAGGTACTTTGACTAGGATTAAGTCACCGGTATCTGTATACCTGAACTAGTTAAATATATATGGGTCGCTCTAGACCAACAAGACTATTGTCTGTGTTCCAGGATTCGTTATATCAGAGATCACGTCCAAGTCAGATGGTTAGACTTAGGAACATTATAAAGGTCGAGCTGACCTGTAGCCCATGTATGCTATTCACGTGCAGACAGTGAACGGACTTATTGTATACAACTGATCTGCTAGCATCAGAATGGGAGCATTTATTATTGTTTATGAACATTGAAGATCTGTAGCTGACACTGTTGCAGAAATTATTATTATTTATACAGCTTCACGAACTAGAACTCTATGATTTATGAATTTCTGAATCTATTGAACTGTGATGTCTTATGACGCATATATACTACAGCTGTCATTGCTGACTACAGAAATTGTTTTCAATGTGCCATATCATCTTGCTGAACTCGTTAACTATGTTGATGTCATAAGTATCATGACTGTTTTGTGGCGTGCAATAAATGGAAGAAACTTATACAACGAAGTTACCCTTTCTATGACTCTACACGTCATGTTGCCTGTGTGATAACCCTGTGAACTGTTCCACTACCACATACACAGCAACATCCTAAATCAGAGAAGACACCTACATCTTACACTTTAATACCAGGTGTCGATAAGGGTGGCAAGTTACCACTTCAGCTCAAATCCACCCTTATCAATATATATATATATATATATATATATATATATATATATATATATATATATATATATATATATATATATATATATATATATAAAGAAAAATTGGCTCATACGTTTGCTTCCGTACAAATAAACTGAATCAACTATTATTGTTTATAAACGGGTGCTTGCGTAGAATAGAAGGACTGAAATGGTATGACAAAGTCACAAATGTGAAATTGATGACAAGAACCAGACAAGTGCCAGTGGAACAAGAGTTGAGAAGACGGCGCTGGCGATGGAAAGGACACACATATTGAGGAGACCTGTTGATAGCATTACAAGGCAGACCTTGTTCAGGAATCCACAGGGAAAGAGAGGCAGATGTAGACCCAAAAAACACATGGAGAAGAGAACTGAATACAGAGGTGAACATGATGAAGTAAACATGGACAGAACTTGAGCGGGTGGGTCAGGACAGGAAAATTTGGCATGTGTTTGTTGAAGTCCTATGCTTCTCGGTGTGCTAAAGGGTATTGATTGATTGACATGGGTAACCAGCTCTATAAGCGAGATATGTTAATACAACATAGGCAGCCAGCTCATTTGTTGTTGTTGTTGTTGTTATTTAACTAGGACTGCTGAGCTTCTCGCTCTTTTGCAGCCAATATCACAATGAATTCTCCCAAGTATTGTAGATCTAAGCTTTTCCAGTGGCTTTTTATCATTCCAAAACGTGTTGAGCTGAAACCATGAGTCCAGTTTCTCCAGCTTGGCTGGAGTTTAAAGAATCGTCACATCTGTTACCACGCTAGGAGGAAGAAGCGCATGGCATACTGTGCATTTCCAGCAGTCCAAGGGTGATCTTCAAATAAGCATAGCGGGACCCCAAGATGCAGCAATAGTGAATGCAGTCAGCGACCCATAGCTGTACTGCTTGCATCAGGACCAGCGAACCAGAGCTGGTCAAGACCGCACTCCACCTCCACGTGGTGGTCCTGGAAACAGTCTGCAGCAGTGCAGTCTGGCTGAGCGAGTGCGGATCGCAATGAGAAGGCAAACCCGGTCCCTAAAAAATGCCGTGCAGAAGTCGGATGTGTCGACCGAAAGGTGCAGATATCACAGCTTAGGCGTAAACAGACACAACGTAACCACCGTCCTTTTCAGGGTGAACGAAGAAGAAGAAGAAGAAATAAGCATAGCTAAAATACTTCGCTGTGGTTCTGGGCTCTCCCAAGGAATTGACACGTCCTACACAGCGCCACTTTCGGCTCCGTCTGCCTATCATGGGTCAATAGTGAGATGCTCCTGCATGCAGCCAACTAGGTAAAAATCCAGAGTTACGTCTGTGGCTCAAGTGACATCTCCAAGCTTAGTGTGCAATGCTGGGTTCTCAACATGTTTCACCACTGGGGGAATCCTTGGAAGTGTGTGGATGATTCAAGAGTCAATTACGATGTAATTAGCATCACGGACAGAGTTTCTTCCACATTTTAATACTGTATCATTGTGCTTAGCTGGTGGCCATATAAGCATGACTCCAGATATAACTGCATGCATAACCAGCCCTGTCAGCGAAATAAGGTCTTACAACTGTTGTAGCCAGCCCATACAGCGAGATACGTTTTCATAATATGGGAAGCCAGCCCTACCAGCGAGATACGTTTTTACAACATTGGGCAGACAATCTTATACCAATCTTCCTGCATAATATTCTACGACATGCCTGATGGAAGACCGTTATCGTATTCTCCAGCTCCCTTTCTGGCCCTGAGAGCAACAAGGGACAATAACTGTGATATCAGTACAGTATCCCCCTGCTTGCTCTTGCACTCTGCATAGCGATGCCATATCCTGGACGGAGTGGGTTCTAATCTCAGGAATGCTTATCACTTGTCTTTCTTGTCTATTGTCTATTACTCTATCGCCTATTATCCATTTATGCTCGAGATGTTTTCGCAAAATCTGCTTTCAATGTACCACAATTTTCAAATGTCCTTACTTTGTTTATGGCTGCACTGACGGCAGTATCAGTTAATAACCAGCTTCATCAGACACAGGTAGAGACAGTCAGAGATGAAGCAAACTTGGATTTAGATAGACAGATAGATAGATAGATAGATAGATAGATAGATAGATAGATAGATAGACAGACAGACAGACAGACAGATCGATTAATAAATAAATAGATAGATAGATAGATAGATAGATAGATAGATAGATAGATAGATAGACTTCGATTAATAGATAGATAGATAGATAGATAGATAGATAGATAGATAGATAGATAGATAGATAGATAGATAGATAGATAGATAGATAGATAGATAGATAGATAGATAGATAGATAGATAGATAGATAGATAGATAGATAAAATATTTTATCATCTCCTTTAATCATCACGTAGAGAGACCAGGGTAAATGTTGAGTATTATTCACCAACATTTATTACATTCACAATTACAGTAACTCAACCATCACAAACACAACACTTAATGGTGTAGGTTTATTGTATTCAAAATGTGTTTTCTCTTCCCGCTTGCAAACTGAATTCTGCGTTATTCAGAATTCAGATCAATGACAAACTAGTGTTCCATATGGAGAACTGTAAAAGGTACGTAATGTATTATTCAAGCGACAAAAGCTGATTTTAAAAATCCCGCATGTGAACAGTATGGAAATCTGTAGAGGACAAATGACGAAAAATGTAAAAATAATTATTGTAATGATAGCAATTATTGAAATAACTTTTGCCTTCTTTTAAATAAGATACTGTCATTCCTTTGGAGCTATTGGCTAGGTGGAGACGGGCGGGGGAACGGGGAGAGGCGGGGTGCTGCATGGGCAACAGCTTGATTCTCTTATAACTGTGCCCACGCTCGCACCATGGAAAGGACTCACCAGCTTCATACTATGGCATAACACAGGAAGTAGCAGTTACCAGCTATAAGCATTGTCACGGGTTACCTCCCATTTTCTCAGCAGTGATGGTCCAGCAATGGTCAAAACCTAGAGTGTCTAATGTGGGTCTTCAAAGGTATCTACCTTCGCACAAGATTACTCTTGGCAGAGATGCAAATAGAAGGATGATGATGCTTCAGCGTTGTGGGAGTCTTCACAAGATATTCAGAAATCAAGAACAATGCTGAATGTGTCTTAGCATAGTTAACTTATTATCTGCCCGACAATTTTTGTGAAGAAATATTTTGTATGATTTAGCTCATTCAAGCCCCGACTGATTTAATTCAGTGAAATCTTAATTTAGTAGCTCTGTTTTAAGTGTATTTAAGGTGACGGAGACATACGGGTACAGTACACTCAAAAGGATTAAATCAACTAGAAATTTGAATATATACAAATAATCAATTTAATAATCAAGTATATTTAACAGAGTAAAATGAATAATTCTTTTTAACAAAAGGTAATCATTACAGGGTGAAATTATTGATATTGAGGGAATAGTCTGAAAGTTAAATTGGAAACTTTAAAGTTTGTACTTAGCTGCCAATACGTTTGTTGGTTTCTACTCCAGCCGATGTTTGGTTCTTTGCAGGTTATTGACTGAGTCACTTTCGTCACCGGTCAAGTCTGGACGTTGTGATACGTTCCAAGAAATATCAGGGAGTAATCCCGAAGCTGGTGAGGCGTCTTTAAGACTCGTCTGATGATGGTGTTTAGCGTTTGCAGCAGACCACCTATACACTGTTGCGTGCATATTTTGACGCACATATTACAAAAATCGATATGGCTATTTAATATGGGAAAAATATAGACATTCATTCATTTGTGTATGAAAATGCTGTCTATGGTAAAAGCGAGAGAATCCATGTTTGATTCACACTTTTGATTATAGGAGTAATCGTTCTGGATATTGATCCGGCGCAAGGATATTGCGCTTACGTTTGTACTTATTTTTTAGGGCCAGAAAATATATTAATTTGCTTATTGTGTTTATGGCCTGAATTCATATGTATTACATATTATTAGTACAAGTAGAATCAGTCCTATATTGTATATTTTGGATGGGTAGGAGGGACTAGATTCTTGTTATTCCGGTCTAGCGGAAGTATGAGTTGTCTTGACAAGTCGTGATGAGTTCCGATGTACCGTGATAATGGCGGGTACGCACTTTTCAAAGGGCTGGTAGATTCTTAAGGAAATATAATTCATGAAGTGGTTTTCTTCTAAAGGAGATGGTATCTCTACTATAGTTTATGTTAGAGACTCTCCTAAGGTACGGTACAATGTATAATTCGGACTCCATGTATTGCCAGACCCTATTTTGATGATCTCATGTCGATTCGACCTAGATGGAACATTGTGCTTCGTATCGCTAGGGTCGTGTTTTGTATCGACGAAGATGACAGACTTTCCTGCAGCGGTTATGGCTACGTGAATTAACCTGATCACCGTAGAGCTGTATGGAAACATTTATGAAATCAGTTATATACCCATTATAAATTAACTCTGGCTTATATTCTCCTTCCTATGAATGAGTGAACGACAACTCAGGGAGGCAGCCATGTTAGATTTCGGTCATCATATGTTTTGATCACTGCCAAGAGAACAGATTATTTATCCTATTATCGGACAGTGACAGGGAGATCTCAATCTTGCTAGAAACCCCCCCTTCGTGGTTTCATAATATATACTACAAACTATGGACGTCAAGTAACTTTAGTTATTTACCGATCTGCCTTCACTGACGCGTTTAGTCAGATAGGGGGATGCGGCCATAATGTATCATGACATTGAACTTTTGATGTACTGCCCATTATTTCTGAATGTGTCATGACTTCAGATCTGCTATGTATACCTACAAATTGATATGTCAACATACCATGATGTACTCGTATGTCCCAGTGTGTACGTCTGAATAAATTGAGTAAACAAAGATTCCAGCAGTCTGCATTGGTGCCTTGTAGACACATGTGTATGAGTGGTTATATTGGTCAGCACACGAACAGTACACCATTCGCGGTAATCACACTCTACACTTCTACTTCATACATACACCATCCTGCGTCGGTTGGAGTGACCAAGTTTAGGGCCTGCTTCCCCTGGAGCCTTTGCCTTCCCTAACTCAGGACTAGGGTGAGTTACCCATTTACAGCTGGGTAGACTGGAGCATGCCTGATCTCAACAACACACCACTCTTCCTTACAGAGCATACCGACTGACACTTTACCAAGTGGAAAGAAGAAAAGAAACTTTACAGTGGCGAGCCAGATTCCTGGGTCCAGCTTACGCAGTTTTGTGTTGAGAATCACAGTTTACAGCTGAAAGAACATTTGTTTGACCACATCAACACCAGTAGGACAGCTATACAGTCGATGTCAGCTTGACCTGTATTACCGATAGGATGCTGTATCTAGGTCAGCGCTTGTTGACAGTTTTTCGCTGTACAGACAGTATTACACAGGACAGTGGTATCAAGTGTAGAAAATATCTGGAGCAGTATTGTTGACATTTCTCAACGTACAGAAGAATCACAGTGTTGTTGAACATAAAGTGCATAGTTCATCGTTGGATCTTCATATGCTCAACAGAGAAAAATTGACAGTGTAATAGTTTAAAATTAAATCTATTACTGAATAAAGTGGCAAGTTATTAGTATTAAAATAAACTGTGCCTGCTTTACAACACTATACCTGCAACACATTCCATTCATGACATAAATTATATTGTATGCTATATGCTATTTATGCTTACATGTTATTTGTTATGTATTAAATTAGTTTATGTTCTGTGTGACTAGTACAAGGTATGCCGAGTGACATTGGTCTGGTACTAGTATTCTATAGGTACACATTTTCTTAATTGGAAATTTGTTAGCAACAATTTGCTGCTATTTCTGTTAGTTGTGATGAGGTGCTCTTTTCTTCGTTGTTTTTGTTAATAATTTTGTGTTCCTTAGTTTTGTTTGATTTGTTTGTATAATTGTAGGTCTCATCTTTTCTATTTTTGATTTCTTTACACCCTTATGTTTATACACGGTGGCGTTATTTGTCTTGTTATCTTATTGCAGTTATCATCACGGATTCTGTGATCATTTTTTTCATTTCTCCTATTTAATTTAATTTGATCTCTGCAAATGTTTTCAGATTGTCTTTTCTTGTTTGTCCTTTGTGATGTCTTTAGTTGACATATGACGTATAGTGGTATACACTGATAGTATAGTACAGATCACTACTTTATGATTGTTATTGTTATAAAACAAAATGTACAAGACCTTTGTAAGGCTTGTCTCCCAAAGTGATTGGTAAAGGGAAATATTTTTTTCCACAGGTACTCAAGTGATCTTTGATTACATTGAGGTATACAAGACCTTTGTAAGGCTTGTCTCCCACAGTATTTGAGATACAGTTATTGTTGTCCACAGGTACTCAAGTTATCATTGGTTATTATAAACCATACAAGTTTGGACTAAGACTAAGTCTATGGTATAGACTTGTCTCCCATTAAAATGAAATAGGGTAATTTATTTACTTTTTCAGGTTTCTGATTTAAGAAGACAATATGTCTACATTAGATTATTTTATTGCACAAGGAAAATCTCTTGATAAGACTGGAAAAGACTTAGAACAATGGGCTGTTGCTCAATATGACAAAGCATTAGCTGCAGAAGAGAAAAAAACTGCTGCTGCTGTTGAAGAAAGAAAAGCTGCTGCTGAGGAAAAAAAAAAGCTGCGGCTGAGGAGAGAAAACTTCAAATAGAAGAAAAAAAAGCTGCTGCAGAAGAAAGGAAAGCTCTAGCTGAAGAAAAAAGATTAGAAAAAGAAGCTGATACTGCTGCTGAACTTAAGAAATTGCAGATGCAAGTGGAGGAAAGGAGATTTGAGGCAGAACAGAAGAAATTAGAAGCTGATGCAGAACAGAAAAAACTAGAAGTTGCTGCTGCTGCAGAACAGAGAAATTAGAAGCTGCAGCTGAACAAAAAAAATTAGAAGTTGCTGCAGAACAGAAGAAATTAGAAGTTGCTGCAGAACAGAAGAAATTAGAAGCTGCTGCAGAACAGAAGAAATTAGAAGCTGCTGCAGAACAGAGAAGATTAGATAGAGAAGCTGAAGAGAGAAAAGCAATAAGAGAACATGAGTTTGAATTAGAGAAATTAAAATTGACATGTATGAGTAATGTTAATCAGGCATCTGGTGGTAATGGTAAACCCTTTGTGTACAAGGTCAAAGTACCAGCGTTTAACCCTACCAGTGATGACATAACATTTTGGCTTTCTAGATTTGAACGGGCTTGTCGATCTCATAATGTTGACAAATCACAGTATGTGAATCAGTTGTCTGAAAATCTAAAAGGGGAGTCCCTAAGTAAGTTATATTTTGTTGAAGAGGCCGACAAAGATAATTATGATGCTGTTAGGGCAGCTTTGATAAAGAGATATCAGCTGTCTGAAGAAGGTTATCGTCTTTTGTTTAAAACAATGAGACCTGAGGTAGGTGTAGAATTCTCAGATTTCATCTCAAAAGCACGAATTACACTTTCACGATGGATTGAATTATCCAAAACAGAAAAAACATTTGATGGTCTTACGGATTTATTGCTAAGAGACAAGGTCATGTCTTCTGTAAATAAATCATTCCTAGAGTTCTTACATGAGCGTAAACCTGGTACAATAAAGCAAATGGAAGAATATTGTGACCAGTATGCCACGGCACACCCTGACATGATTCTTAGTAACTCTAACATTAAAGAGAGTATGCCAGTTGCTTCGGCAACAGAATATAATCAGAATTACTCACACAAATTCCAAGGAGCTAAAAATAAATTTGATAAAAAGGTTAATTGGAATAAGTATCAAAACCAAGATAACCGCTCAAATCAGAGTTCTTCTTTGAAGAACTGGAATCGGGCTGATAGTCCTCGACACGCGAGGGGTACCCATAATGTTAGAAATTCTCGGAAAGGGAGTAGCTATAGGAACTACCCAAGTGCTTCATGGAGACAAAAGAAACAATATTACAGGGATACTCAATATAATGAGCATGATGATTATGATCATGAATGTTATGATTCAAACCCAAATAGGGGTTATAACAGAGGCAATAATAATTATAGAGACAATTATAACCGAGGTAGATCACAACACAAAAGACATGGTAAATCTTATTACCAGGCTAACTCTGCACAACAGGAGTTCCACGACACCGATAATCAGAATAATGATAAAAAAGACTCCAACAGTGTAGCAAATTCCGCTTTCGATTTTGCTAGAGCATCTGAGTGTTCGCAATGCAAAACATTATTCGATCCAACCACAGTGTCTACTTTAAGCTGCGGTCACCCGCTTCCCGCTCTCCATGCGTCAATTGCGCATAATGGAAGGGGTGCTCTTGTCTTTAATAGGGGCCTAATAGATGGTACTCCGGTATCAATTCTTTTCGATTCGGGGTGCACTACCATTGGAGTGAGGCAATCACTCGTAAATCCTTCTCGAGCTACAGGCAATATAGTCAAATGTGTAACATTTGGTGGCACATTGGAGAAGTACTCCACTGCCATTATCAATATTGCTACGCCTTTCTTTACAGGAGAGGTGCAAGCATGTCTCTTGCCGAATCCGATCGCTGATCTTATCATCGGTCGCATTCACGGGGTGAAAGAATGCACTCCACAGCAAATTTCTAATTGGGAAAATGTTAATATGCAATCTGCTAATGCAGTAATCACTAGGGCTCAAGCTCTTAATATGCCACAATCTTCACATTCTGAAGATAATGATGCGCAGATCCAAGATGATCCCTTGGAGATTTCCCACGATTCCTTTATCAAACAGCAGGAAGATGATCCTACTCTAAAGAAATTCTTTACTCTGGCAACAAAAGGTGATCCGAATAAGGATACTAATCGTAAATCTTGGATTACGATGAAGAATGGCGTACTTGTACGTATGGTACAAGACTCCGCTAAGTCCATTCATTCTCAAATCCTTGTGCCTAAAAATATGAGAGTTAAAATCTTACAGCACGCTCATGATTCGCAGTGTGCTGGACATATGGGTTTTTCCCGTACTAAAGCTAGAGTTCTTCAATCTTTCTTTTGGCCTGCTGTGAATAAGGACATACGAATCTATTGTCGATCTTGTAAAGTATGTCAAGAGATTAAATCCAGAGGTCCACGCCATGATGCACCTATTCAGGCTGCAGACATTCCCATTCGGCCATTTCAAAAAATGGCGATAGACATCATTGGTCCATTTAAGATAAAGTCTGCTAGAGGACACCAATTTATTTTGACGTGTGTTGATATGTGCACACGTTGGCCGGAGGCTGTTCCTCTAAAGAGCATAACTACTGCTGATGTCGCAGATGCTCTTTGGTTAATATTTTCTCGTCTGGGGTTTCCAGCAGAAATATTATCCGACCATGGTACCCAACTCATATCGGATACCATGTCTCAAGTAATGTCGACTCTGAAGATAGAGAGATCGCTGAGTAGTATTTATCATCCTATGTCCAATGGGATGGTGGAACGTTTGAATAGAACTCTGAAAAACCTACTAGGTAAGATAACAGAAGATCATCCTCAGGATTGGGATAGGGTTTTACCCGCGGCTCTCTTTGCATATAGAGAGGTCGCGAACGAACATACAGGATTTTCTCCCTTTGAACTTGTCTTTGGCGCGAAACCGCGAGGTCCTATGTCCTTACTTCATGATCTTATAACTGCTGATAATATTGTCGATGACACAAAATCCTCTTATGAATATGTCATCGCACTTAGACACAAGATTATTGAAGCATGCAAATTGGCAACTGCTTCTTCTGAATTTGCGAAACAGAAGGCAAGGGAATTTGCCAATAAAAAGAGATGTTTGCGTCAACTTTGTCCAGGTGACAAAGCATTTGTCTTGCTACCTTGTAGGGAAAATAGACTTCTCATTTCTTGGAAAGTTCCGTACGATATAATATCAAACGTTTCCGATGTTGACTATATCGTCGATATTGACGGGAAGCGTAAAACCTTCCACATCAACATGCTCACGGAATTCCATGAACGTCCTGATTATTTACAACCTGTTTTCCAGGCAACGGACGATTTTCCAGTCCAACATGGACAGTACTCATCTCTGTCAGTAATACAGGATGAGGAAACGAGTTTCTCGGATGTAAATTTACCTTTTCCAATGATTCCTCTTCACTCTAATGAATCATGGAAAGATGTTGCAATTTCTCCAGAATTATCTCCAGGAGAGCAGAAACAAGTTTCTACTATGTTAGAACAATTTCAGGATGTCCTTACTGACATTCCTGGTCAAACGGATGTCATTCAACATGACATTATTCTTACTGACCATAGTCCTATAAGAGTCAGACCGTATCCTATCCCGATACATTTTCAAGCACAGGTAGAGAAAGAGTTAGATGAGATGATAGAGTTAAAAATTATTGAACCATCCACATCAGCATATTCTTCGCCGATGGTTATAGTACGGAAAAAAAGACAATAACATACGTCTTTGGGTGGATTATCGCAAATTGAATCAAGTGACTAAATTTGATGCGGAACCTATGCCTTTACTAGAAGAGCTACTTACGAGACTATCGAATTCTCACTTCTTTACTAAACTCGATTTGTCTAAGGGATATTGGCAAGTTCCACTATCCGAACACGCCAAACCGTTTACTGCTTTTTCGACGCCTAGGGGTCTATTCCAATGGAATTTCATGCCTTTCGGTCTTATGAACGCCCCTGCAACATTTGTACGCATGATGCGTCGAATCCTATCTCATCGCTCAGATGTCATTGCGTATCTTGATGACATCTGTCTTTTCAGTGATACTTGGAACGATCACTATAATGGTATAAATGAACTATTGTCTATCTTACGCGAGCATAACCTGACAGCGAAACCATCGAAAGCATGTATTGGTTTTAGCGAAATATCTTTCTTAGGACACCGTGTTGGTCATGGGTTCCTAAAAACAGAAGACCATAATACAAGTAAGATACTTAACATTTCTATTCCTAAGACTAAAAAGCAAGTACGAAGTCTCTTAGGTCTAATACAATTTTATGGACGATTCATCCCGAATCTGTCCTCCATTATGTCACCTCTTTCTTCCTTGCTAAAGAAAGGGTCTCCTAATGTAGTCCATTGGACTCAAGAATGTCAATCCTCTTTGGATAAGGTTAAAACTATGTTTTCTACTTCACCTATCCTAGTATTGCCTTCTAAGGATAAGACATTTATTCTTCGTAGTGACGCTTCATCCACCGGGATTGGAGCTGCACTAATGCAAGAGTACTCTGGAACTCTGCATCCTGTGATGTATATTTCTCGGAAATTAAATGCCGCAGAGAAGAATTACTCGGTCCTAGACCGTGAATTATTGGCTATGGTTTGGTCAATCCTTAAACTGCAAAGATTTCTTCTGGGCGCGCATTTCATTGTGGAAACTGACCAGAAAGCTCTTACGGCTATTCAGAGTAAAAATCTGAAGAGCGCGAGATCAACGCGATACGCGATTGCTCTACAGCCATTTCATTTTTCGGTGCGAGCTATCCGTGGGTCAGAAAATGTGATGGCAGATATTTTGTCTAGATGCCCACATGATTCATAACTGTTATACAACTTTGATACAGTTGTTTCTATGTTGAAATGTGTACACATATGTAATATATCATATATTGATTGTAACACTACTTAGCGGTTCATTGATATTTATTCACCGCTGATCTTTCAATGTTTTTCGTCTTTGATGATCATGATGTTAAGATATCTTAGATGAAATTTATGTATAAACTAATGTGGAAATTGTGTCATTGCTAATATTGTAGTATGCGTTGGTGACACCTCTCTGGAAATATTTATACTTAGAGAAGTACTTTCTCTAAGGTCATAAAACTTATGCTTATCATCTGCGCATGGTATTGGTGCGTTGTGAGCCTATTGTATGTGCTCCTAGATGTATTTCAAAAAAAAAATGTACCATTTTTTTTTCCCGAGGGGTGTGGTAATCTGTTGCGTGCATATTTTGACGCACATATTACAAAAATCGATATGGCTATTTAATATGGGAAAAATATAGACATTCATTCATTTGTGTATGAAAATGCTGTCTATGGTAAAAGCGAGAGAATCCATGTTTGATTCACACTTTTGATTATAGGAGTAATCGTTCTGGATATTGATCCGGCGCAAGGATATTGCGCTTACGTTTGTACTTATTTTTTAGGGCCAGAAAATATATTAATTTGCTTATTGTGTTTATGGCCTGAATTCATATGTATTACATATTATTAGTACAAGTAGAATCAGTCCTATATTGTATATTTTGGATGGGTAGGAGGGACTAGATTCTTGTTATTCCGGTCTAGCGGAAGTATGAGTTGTCTTGACAAGTCGTGATGAGTTCCGATGTACCGTGATAATGGCGGGTACGCACTTTTCAAAGGGCTGGTAGATTCTTAAGGAAATATAATTCATGAAGTGGTTTTCTTCTAAAGGAGATGGTATCTCTACTATAGTTTATGTTAGAGACTCTCCTAAGGTACGGTACAATGTATAATTCGGACTCCATGTATTGCCAGACCCTATTTTGATGATCTCATGTCGATTCGACCTAGATGGAACATTGTGCTTCGTATCGCTAGGGTCGTGTTTTGTATCGACGAAGATGACAGACTTTCCTGCAGCGGTTATGGCTACGTGAATTAACCTGATCACCGTAGAGCTGTATGGAAACATTTATGAAATCAGTTATATATACCCATTATAAATTAACTCTGGCTTATATTCTCCTTCCTATGAATGAGTGAACGACAACTCAGGGAGGCAGCCATGTTAGATTTCGGTCATCATATGTTTTGATCACTGCCAAGAGAACAGATTATTTATCCTATTATCGGACAGTGACAGGGAGATCTCAATCTTGCTAGAAACCCCCCTTCGTGGTTTCATAATATATACTACAAACTATGGACGTCAAGTAACTTTAGTTATTTACCGATCTGCCTTCACTGACGCGTTTAGTCAGATAGGGGGATGCGGCCATAATGTATCATGACATTGAACTTTTGATGTACTGCCCATTATTTCTGAATGTGTCATGACTTCAGATCTGCTATGTATACCTACAAATTGATATGTCAACATACCATGATGTACTCGTATGTCCCAGTGTGTACGTCTGAATAAATTGAGTAAACAAAGATTCCAGCAGTCTGCATTGGTGCCTTGTAGACATGTGTATGAGTGGTTATATTGGTCAGCACACGAACAGTACACCATTCGCGGTAATCATACTCTACACTTCTACTTCATACATACACCATCCTGCGTCGGTTGGAGTGACCAAGTTTAGGGCCTGCTTCCCCTGGAGCCTTTGCCTTCCCTAACTCAGGACTAGGGTGAGTTACCCATTTACAGCTGGGTAGACTGGAGCATGCCTGATCTCAACAACACACCACTCTTCCTTACAGAGCATACCGACTGACACTTTACCGAGTGGAAAGAAGAAAAGAAACTTTACATACACACACTTTGTTCCAGAGATAGCACCCTCAACATGTACCGCCGACAAGTATCATGAAAGAACAAAAACAAATGCCATCATGAGTATTGGGTTTCCTGATACACAATCATGCTCCCCCCCCCCTTTTTTTTTTATTCCACCATACCATCTACCTCAGAACTTTACCTTCTCTTAGCATTAATATTATTTCCAGTGAGCGGAAAACATTCATTACATGTATATTGAATATCTTTACATCTGCACTGGTTGAAAAGGTGAATAACATAATAAGTATTCACATCAGTTCTATCATCATCCACTCCCTGCTCTATATGGAACTTGGGAGTACCTCTGCTTTTGGTTCTCTATGAGAAACCTGCATACAGCAGTCACCAGCTCTTGTAGTGGTGGTTCATGAAACCATCATTCTATGTGCTGAGGTTGCCAGCCTCAGATGACTTGGACATCCACTAGCAGTTTTTACATGTTAATAAAAGCAAAATGTAGAATTTAAAAATTGACAACTCACCCCAAAATGTATTTGGGAATACTGACTCTTGGCACAGAGAAATAGTTAAGGCAACTTGTTTAAGATGTCTCTTACATAAGGTCTGGGGTATTACTTTACACTAAGCTCCCACTCTGACTTTGTGTTCAGATTCCTAGGATTCCGGCTTTCTGTGTTAATGTATGTAGAGCTTTCTTGGGATATAAGTCCACAAGATGCTCAAACAAGGTCCATTCAGATACATTTAATTCTGATATTATTCCTTACTCTGGCTAGCTGGCTGTCTTCTTGACGAGGTGAATTTCACAGTGCTCTAAACCGGCGATTATGTCAGATTATATTGCAGCTTTCGTCCCATGCACGTTGTTGTTATTATCTGACCATGCTGCAATCAGATGTATTGTTTATAACATCTGGAATTGCCCAGCCAATTATATTAAATCATGCGTGTTATGATAGGGGTTATGCCAACAATTTCCTCAAAGGAAAATTCTTCATGATTTCTTAAAAGTCACTTTCCATATAATGAATTGTTATTTCCGTCGATTATCGGTCTTGTTTACACTCACGAATTCCTCCTACATTATCACAAATAATGTCTTCCCTGAAACTTATTACAACATTTCGTCTGTCAGGTGCGTGTCTGAAATAGGTCACAATAGTCATATCAGCGATAACTAAGCTCGCGGGGCGATCTTCGTGTTAATCAGGGGAGAATTTTACCAACATGAAAGTCGGTCAATATTACATCACCTGTCTACTCTCTCGACAGGGATGATCAAATAAACAGACACGATGAATTATTACAGGAAGAAGTGTAAACAAGTGACTGGGCACGTTTTTATGTGCTCCGAAAATTAGAAATAAGTAAGAGAGAAAAAATACGAAAACGGGAGCGACCAATAACGTCACAATCTCACCATATTGGCGTAGAGGATCTATCTATCTATCTATCTATCTATCTATCTATCTATCTATCTATCTATCTATCTATCTATCTATCTATCTATCTATCTATCTATCTATCTATCTATCTATCTATCTATCTATCTATCTATCTATCTATCTATCTATCTATCTATCTATCTATCTATCTATCTATCTATCTTTCAGTATATTAGTCTGTATATTTGTCTGTCTGCCTGTCAGATACATAATTCCCTCCTGACGAGTGCGAATTTTACTATGCGGGATGAAGCGTGAGTTAGCAACATTTTGAACCAATCAAATGACGTGAGAACACACCATACGGATGAAGAAGATAAACACCACCATCCAATTCTCCAAATGAGGCGTTGCAACAAATATATCAAATTAATGTTAATGACCTTTATAACAGTGACAATTCTGGGGATGTTAACGGTCATTACTATGAAAATCACAGAAGGAAGCACCTTGTGGCTGATGGCTGTTATATACAACAAAGAGATTACGCTCAGCAGGGGACATACTTTAACCCAATGGAAAAGCTGTATGAGAAAAGTAATGCTGGTTTTGGATTTCACTATCAGAAGTTTCCTCATCCGGACACGTTGTTGCTAAGGGAAGGGGTGGTAGATTGACACGTTCACTTCACAAAGGGAGGTACTACAGTAGTTGCAGTAGCAACATGTACCTCTTCCCGTTTGTTACCGGGGACTAAAAGAATAACAACAGTATAACCTACAATACCATTCGTAAAAAGCGACTAAGGAAGGTTGGGCACCTAATACTGCAGAAATGTTAAGCCATAAACGACTTCAACAACAAATATGGACACATTCAGGAATCTTCGGGGCGAGAGAGGATGAGGGAGGAAGGAGAAAACATGGAGAAGAGAAATGGATACATGAAAGAGATAAGGAAGATCTATAACATGTATCTTGGCCTGATGGGTCGGGACAGGAGGACTTGGCACGAGGTTGTTAAACACCTGTGCTCCATGAGGGGTTGATGGGCGGTGTTGATGTTGACCATGATGACCACGATGACCACGATGACCACGATGACCACGATGACCACGATGATCACAATGACCACGATGACCACGATGATCACGATGATCACGATGACCACGATGACCACGATGACCACGATGATCACGATAACCACGATGATCACGATGATCACGATGACCACGATGATCACGATGACCACAATGACCACGATGATCACGATGATCACGATGACAACGATGACCACGATGACCACGATGATCACGATAACCACGATGATCACGTGCATCGTGAATTATCTCTGTCGACGGCCCTGGAAATGCCAACATCGAAACAGAAGCGGTTACGCTACATACATTTTAAAAAAAATATCTTTTTTGTTTCGAAATGAGATCTTTCTTTCTTCTGCGTTCGTCCTGAAAAGGACGTTCGTTACGTTGTGTCGCCGTTTACAGCAAAGCTGCGATATTTGCGCGTTTCGGCCCGACACATCCGGTTTTTAGCATGGTATCTTTGAGATCGGGTTAGCCTTCCCTCTTCGATCTCTACTCTCTCAGCCAGACTGCAGTGATGCAGCCTGTTTCCAGGACCACCACTTGGACGTGGAGTAGGGTTTTGGTCAGCTCTGGTTCGCTGACCCTGACGCAAGCAGTCAAGCTATGGGTCGCTGACTGCATTTATCACTGTTTCTGCGTCTTTGGTTCCGAAATGAAGTCTAATATAACAGACAGACCTTGCTCGCAGGCTGAACTGGTCGCGCCTTGTCAAAACGTAGGAGGCGTCCGGTTTTGAAATGTCTTGAATGAGGAGCTGTTAAAAGGTAGTCATATAGGAGATACTGCCGTAGCGGAGCGAAATGTTAGAGGCTTCATCATACGAGGTCTAGCACCGAGCCGTTGGATGGTCAGTTCACGTTCTCGCTGCTTTTTTATTTCCTAAGTGAAAGAGCAAAATCATGTACCCATTAATAGCTGGGTAGACTGGTACCGTTATTCGAATCTCGCACCTTTGCGCAAGAGACTAACGTTCTAACCACTCAACATAGAAGCTGTAACATGCAATAGAATAGTCTTAGCGTTCATAAACCATTGTCTTCTGACTTACCAGGAAGTGCAGCTCATTTTTCAATATCTTATCAGGTCTAAAGGTCTTTTATATTTGGACATAATATAACCAACTAGGTTGAACGTGACGTGCCTCGCAGCCTGTTTCCAGGACCACCACTTGGAGGTGGAGCAGGGTCTTGATCAGCTCTGGTTCGCTGACCCTGACGCAAGCATCAAGCTATGGGTCACTGACTGCGTTCTCTGTTGCTGCGAATTTCAAATATGATGAACAGTTTTGGAAGTCACATGGTAAAGGGAAAAAGGGGAGACCAACAAGAACACGAAGGCAATCGTAAAAGAAACTAATGTTAGAGTGCACTTGTTCAGAGCCGAAAATGCAAACAACGATAGAAAAACGCAGTTCACAGTAAACTGTGAACGAACGATGGTCACGGGATTTGACTCTCTCCTAGGAAATGGTTCAAGGTAAAGCAGTTACTAAAAAGCGGCACGGAGATCGAAGCACAGAAATCTTAAAAAAAATATGTTGTAAAGTCAAGCATTATTATTGGTGGACTAGGTTATGGAAATAACATTTTCCAGCCCCGCCACCCTCTATGTTTGTTTGTTTGTCTTTCCAAAGCCGATTCCTTCCCTCATTATCTTTCAGCCGTCCCCCCAATGAGTATATACTTTCAACAACGTATTCTAAGTCATCCTGTCGTGTGCCATGAGCTCAGAGTCATCCCATGTCATTCTCATTGTTGTCATGTATGTCTCCATATGTTTTTCAGTCTACCGATAATTCTTTTACATTGGGGTGTTCACAATAAGGACTGTTATGTAATGTTATCCACAAGTTTCTTCAACATGTGTTTTATGCATCACTAGTATCTTCCTCTCACTTGTTAGTGTGACAGTGTGGACTACTACGTCGGATTAGCACTAACGTGCTGCCACTCAATTATAGTTAGGGTAAGAATACTTAGCAAGATTTAAACACTAAGTATTAGAGCGTGTCTAGTTAGTAAATAGCACTAGTCACAAATCCTATGAGTGATTTAATTAAAGTGTTCAGAAATGACGTCATTAAACTTGGGGTAGAATTGCCAAGTAGCTAGGACGGAAGTTATGGTTTGATAGAAGGGGGTTAAGTGACTTGTGCTTGAGCACGGGATGAGCGAAGTCAGTGTGTGGTTACCATCTTGTAAGGTTGATTTGTTGTGTGATATTTCATGGAAAGACTGGTTAGTATATTACACAAGACTGTGTACTTATAAACCTGATTGAAGTTATCAAAGTGGGTAGACAGTAAATAAAAGTATTTATTCGTATTTTACACCAGCCTGATCTTATTTTCTTGAGCGTCAGTAGCCAGTGACCTATGTTTACATCAGGTAATCAAGCACAGAGTGCTACCACATTTACGACGATCTTACAGCCTGCATCAATAAAAACTGTACGAGTCTCCTAAGAACACCTGGGTTATATTTCAATTCATATCTGTAATCACCATCTCTGGCAGTTGCCAGTTACACTACAGAAGAATATTGATAGAAAATACTGCCACAAAATTCACCTGTCAAATAACGTTTATTTCACCCCTTTCTCACCCTGTCACACTAGACTTGTTTTGGTGCAGTTACACAGCCTCCCCCTCCCCCGGTCACATTAGTCTACTAGCACTTGTCATCAGTTCCACTTTAGTGTTCTTGTTGTGCCGTTTTAAGTCCTGTAAATGTCACACGCCCATTTATGAAAGTCTGTAACTCTTTGATTGGTGTTAGTGTTCTTCAGGTTTCGGAGGCATACAATAATTATTACTTGACACGTGAGTTGAAGATTATTATTTTTGTGATTGACTAGATTGTTATTGTTCTATTTTATTTCCATATATTTCTCAATGAAAGCTCGTCTTGCTTTTTGTATCCTTATTTTGATCTCACTCCCTTAAATATCTTATGACGAAGTGTAGCTTTTTAGTTTTAGTGCAATCCATGAACCTTCCTACACTCTCAGAAAGAATAGGTCTAATTCACCCACCAACTTTGTTTATATAGCCTATCAAGGTATATGCATTGTTGTAGTGGTGTTTATTCAAATATAATCTTGCTATCTTTTCCATAATTTATTCTCAATATCTTTGCCTTTTCCCTGCATATTTTGAAACCGATTTAATGTGACCTGGCATCTAGTATTTTCATTTTGTCTTTCATCTGGTTGTGGGACAAAAAAAAGCAAGGTCTTCACCAAAAACTAGATTGACACATATTGTAACTACAGTCGTCTAGATTCCAATTATGTCGATGTTTTCATACCCATATCTAAAGCCATTAAGAAGAGAAATGGTGACAAGAGGCATCCCTGTTGCACTCCAATCAGTTCTTATTTCAAACGGTTTTATACGTTTTCCTTTGTGAAGAACTCTGCATGTCATGTCTTCATATGTTTGCTTTATTAAGTTAATGATCAACACATGTTTTATCAGTTTTTAAAGTGAATATCTGTCAGCACTGTAAAATGCTGTTTTATAGTTTACAAATCCAATGTAAAGAAGTGAGTTAAATTCCTACGTTTGTTCAACTATTATTCGCAGTGTGGCTATCTGATCTGTACAGAATATGTTTTGTCAAAATCTTGCGCGTTTATCTGTCATTTGTACATTAATGGACTCTTTTGATCTCTCAAAGACGATCAGGTTACCATCTTGTAAGGTTGATTTGTTGTGTGATATTTCATGGAAAGACTGGTTAGTATATTACACAAGACTGTGTACTTATAAACCTGATTGAAGTTATCAAAGTGGGTAGACAGTAAATAAAAGTATTTATTCGTATTTTACACCAGCCTGATCTTATTTTCTTGAGCGTCAGTAGCCAGTGACCTATGTTTACATCAGGTAATCAAGCACAGATACACACTTGGTTGTTGTTTTTTTTCCCTGGCATTTGATGGTAACATTTTCATTACCCTCAGATCCCCACGGAGTATAAGCCTTCAACAAACACATGTCAAGTTCTGCTGTCACGTGCCATCATCTCAAATTATTTCCACGTTTTCATCATTTTCACCACTATCTCCAGTTCTCTTCGTGTACTTCTTGGTCTACCGCTGCCTCTCTTGCCCTGTGGGTTCCAGAACAAGGACTGGCATGCAATTCTATCAACAGGTTTCCTCAGTGTGTATCTTATCCATCGCCATCGTCTTCTTCTCATCTCTTGTTCCACTGGCACTTGTCTAGTTCTTGTCATAAATTCCACACCTCGTCATACCATTTAGATCCTTCTATTCTACATAAGCGCCAATTTATAAAAGTCTGTAGCTTTTTGGTTGTTGTTTTTGTTGTTGATAGTAACTTTCTTCTTCTTCTCTGATCCTTAACCGCGACTGTCAAAGCAGTCAGTGGCCATTACGCCTGGTCGCGTTTTGTAGGACAGCAATTAACTGCTTCCAGTTAGTTCGGTCGGCAGCCATCCTTCGTACCGTGCAGCAGCTCTGGTTCTCCATAATCCAATTCTTGTTTCGCGTTATTCGATTGGGGTATCCGTTTTCATGCCAATGGCTTCCTTTCGGGCTCCTCTATAATTTGTGCACTATTGTAAATCTTCCTTCTTAAACAAATAGACGATATATCATTTTTTCATTCTACTAGTAGTTTCCCCTCTTACAAGTTTGTTTAAAATCTCTGTTTTAGTTTCAACATCTGAAATTATGTTTTTGTTGGAAGGCCATGTGGGCCACCAGCTTTTCCATGTTTTTAAGGCCTTTATTCTTTTCCTTATTTGTTTTCCTATTTTATCTTTCACGATTGACCTGTAGCTCTTTTTATGTTGGTTGGGCGATTTTGCAAAGCTGGTCCTTTAAGATCCTCGGAATACTCTGTCCAACTCTCGACCTGCGCATGTACTCGTATGTTACTAAGCAATTTTCCAGTCTGGTTTTTGGTGTGGCTATTTGTTGCCATTGTTCCTATCTGCGTTGCATTATCCCGTTAGACTAATCAGAGCAGCAAACGGAAGAAACGTATTAAAAAACAAAACGTTAATCTGGGTGATTGACATTCAAACTGAAGCAGCATAAAGTGAAAGAGACCAGAAGTTAAGAGAAAAAAAAAAAAACGGCATAGGAAAAGATGGAGTGATAAACTTCTTTAAGCAACACAGCGTGCTAAAATTCAGTCCGCTGTAAATCTACTCAACCAGGAATCAATAATCGACACCCCATAACTTTGGCGGCACAAGATAGAAGGAGAAGATATATTAATCAGCAGCTTCAATTGGTAACAAACAAGACAACCAGAAAGATACAGACTATAAGGGGAGGAGCTACATTGAAATGCTATTTTCGTTATTAATCACAGAATTTCAATGAAAATGCACAGACCTAACCTACATCAATCATAGACCTAACCTACATCAATCACAGACCTAACCTACATCAATCACAGACCTAACCTACATCAATCATGGATACGCATATTGAAGAGTTTGAGGGTATTACAATATCGGTTGTCATAGAAATGGCGGCTATTTTGCATTATATTGTTCTATTTTAATTTCCTAAGGCTTTTTTATTTATTAATAAATCATTACCAAATTGCAACATAATGTTTATCATTATATTTTAAAACAATTGTCAGATTTGATTTTTGATACCATAAGTAGATTTTGAGGTATAGAATTTTAAAGTTTGTATCTAAAAATAATCACCATTTTTTTTCAATATTGTACAACATTATTTGCAATAAATCCCAATGTTGATAAGGTATCAAAGATCGGATCTGACCAAAAATGTATTATCCTATGTAAAGTATTTGTGCCAAATCTGATATTAATTGACAAAAACATGCGGATGTTATAAGAACATTAATAATAATAAATAATAAATTCTTTAAGCACCAAACACGGCGCATAAGGCAGAAACCAGTGCTCTCCAGGTTGTTCGTTGTGACGCCACTCCTCTTAGCTCTTGCACATTATTTAGGCCCAACGTTCTTCCTTCTCTTATTATTGTTCTTCTGAGTGTTTCTTTTGGTCTTCCTTTTTTCCTCTTACCCTCAGGAACCCAAGTGAGCGCCTGTAGTGGTATTCTGTTGTTTTGCATTCGTAGGACATGACCGATATATGACCATCGTCTTTTCCTTATATAGTCGGAGACATATTTCTGCCTAGAGTCTTCTCTTATTTGTCGATTAGTCTTGAATTCTTTCCAACTGATGTTCATGAGTTTTCTAAGACATTTGTTCTCGAATGTATTCAGCTTGTTCTCCAATGATTTTGTTATTTTCCAACTCTCACAGCCGTATGTTAACACTGAGATAACATTTGAATTAAACAGACGAAGCTTGGTATGTATATTCAATGATCGTAATTTCCAAATGTTAGATAATCTATTGAAGGCGCTAGCTGCCAAAGCAATTCTAGTATGGATTTCTCTTGTTGTGTCACCATCCTGAGTCATTTTACTGCCTAAATAATTGAAACTTTCAACTTTCTGTAGTTTTTTTTTCCCCGTTCAAGATGATATCAAAGGTCTCGTTAGAAAAGTTCATAGCTTTAGTTTTAGAGGCATTTATTTGGAGACCTATTTTAACCGAGAGATGACACAAATTATTTATTGCTTCTTGGGATTGTCTTGGTGTTGAACTTAAGAATGCTACATCATCTGCGAAATCCAGGTCCCCCAGGAATTTTCCATTTGTCCATTTTATACCCAATTGTTCATTGTGGGTATAGTTTCTCATAACCCAATCAATAGCTATTCCAAAAAGTAGTGGTGACATAATACAGCTACATTAGTAGCGTAAAACAAGGTTCTGAGAAAATGTAGATTTTCTTGATAGGAAAAGCACCATTTCTGAAGAAAATACTATTTACAAAATCAAAATATTGCGACTTAGAATGTATTCTGACACATAATTTTCACAGATTTAGATTCAGGGAAATATAAATGATACGAGTATAGCCTAATCCCAATTGTCATGTTTCTGCTGTTTAGACTTAAAATGCACTGTAGTTCGTACTGAGTAAATGGATTGAAATGGTATGCCATGATCACTAGTGTTTAACTGAGCTAGAGGCTCTGACAACCGCTGGTGAGCGGTAGATGGCGAGGAATGTTGGTGTTGAATAAACAACATTCATAGCCTCACACGGAAGTCTCTGTTCTACAATCCCCAAGGTAACAATAACAAAGAGAGAAACAAAGAAACGGAGAAGAGAACCAAAGATAGGCACGGGAGGAAGAAAGAAGAAATGAAAAGACCTTTAACAGGTGACATAGTACATCTGTTCATTGATTGATTGACTTCCATTTGTGATTGTATAAGAGAGATAAATTGCAGTAATCCGAGAGAGAACAGTCTAGTAGAAATCTGAAATTTGACAGGGGTCAGAGTTCACCAAACTCATTTAGAGAGAAACTATGTCACAGAGAAGACACCCGAGATAGAATCAACAACTGTACAAGAGAGATAGTTCCTGGATAGTTCCAGGATAGTTCCTGGATAATGCCCGGGGGTTTCTTAAGCGACAGAGAAAAAATAGAACTTCTGCTCCCTCAGGCATGTCGTATGAGGCAACTAATATGAGGTTGTATATGTGGCTGGCAACGTCACTATGTCAAACAAATGGCGACAGACAACACCTGCCGTACGACCATGTGGATGTTCTGTGTAGGTTTCCCCAACAGAGAGGACAGCTGCTTTGGTGGTTCTATGTTCCTTAGGGAGCGAACATGAATGTGATGATAAGATTGTGGCTATATGGGAGCGAACATGAATGTGATGATAAGATTGTGGTGATATGGGAGCGAACATGAATGTGATGATAAGATTGTGGTTATATGGGAGCGAACATGAATGTGATGATAAGATTGTGGTTATATGGAAGTGAACATGAATGTGATGATAAGATTGTGGTTATATGGGAGCGAACATGAATGTGATGATAAGATTGTGGTTATATATATTTTTTTTTTTTTTCTTATCCAGCGGCACTTGGGCTTTCAGCCCTTCGGCCCAATGACATGTCATTGCGAGGCTGGGGAACCTGAGGACTTTCCTTCCAACCCGGTAAGGAGCTTCGCTCCTTCCCATTCACAGAGGGTTTATCACAGGAGCCGTTCAGGCTATTCAGTCAAATTTCCGGCCGTAAACATTTCTTCAAACGCCGACGCCCTTGTTTGAACCATGAACACCTGGTCGCCAGTACAACGCCGAAGCTATTACACCAGCGCGGCTCCCATTGTGGTTATATGGGAGCGAATAGTGAAGAAGAAAACTAAGATTGTACTGGAGTCAAGTGTTTACCAGCGCCCTCGAGATAGAAACTACTGCTGTGAGAGAAGAGATACAGAATAAACAAATGTGTAATAGATACGATTGTGGTTATATGAGAGTGAACAGTGAAGAAAAAAAAAGCTTGTACAATGGGTCACGGTTCACCAATCCTTGAGAGAGAAGCTACGACAGGGAGTGAAGCTGAGACAGAATAAACCGCTGGACGAGAAAAGTTGTAATTGCAGGAAATGTGCTCACGGCATATTTTGTTCATTGATATTTACATAAATATGGATGATATGGAAAAAATACAACTACTACTCAACAAATATGAGACAGGAAGAAAAAAAGAAAGGATCTCCTCGGCAGAGAGATCGGATACCTAGCCTTCTTGGATAAAAGCGAAAAAATAGGTCCAGTGCGCAAGTTGCGCAAATTAAAAATCCCTCAGCAGCTGGAAATCATAAAGAGTAGGCCCTACGGCCGCTGCCCTGGCAACATTTTAAAGTTAGCAAACTTATCCACCACCAAAATATTTTTAGAATATATATTCCTCTACACACATTGCGATCCTCGCCGGTTCTGCGGAGTTCGTGCACTGTTCTGAGATCCTCCTTGTGTGATCTCAGGGAGGAGGTCGGAGCACTGATGGAGTTGCCCGTGTGCAATGAAGATAGTCCTTAAAACCAAACGAAACCTGCATCTGACGAAGTCCTTTTCGTAGTAACGTAAGTTCTATTGTATTTTGGCCTGGGCAAAACTACGCCCTAAATGTAGTATGACTCAGTGTTGCTATTTATTTTTACTGTAATCCATGTATTAATTGCTGTTTTTTGTCCCATAACCCTAACCAGATGAAAGACAGAATGAAAATACTCGTTGAGAGATCATATCAAGTCGGTTTGAAAATATGCAGGACAAAGACAAAGGTAATGAGAATAAATTCTGGAAACGATAACAAGATTGTGTTTTAAGAAACACCACTACATTCATGCATGTATCTTGCTATTACGTTTTACTGTAATCTATGTATCACCCTATACTCTAAGAAATAATAGACTACTGCTCCGTCAAGCATGTCGTATAAGTTGACTAATACGATGCTTTACATAAGGCTGGTAACCCTTTTATGTAAGACAAAGACACTGTAGCCAAGGCAGCAGGATCATGTCAATATTTAGTGAAGACTCCCTGCAAGGCCACTGGATACAGTGGAGACTCCGTTCTCCGAAAGCAGCACAAATGAAAGTGATGATGGCGGTATACCTTCAACTTCTAATGAAGCGTTTGCATGGTTATCTCTCACGTTGTCTCGTTGTTTGTCGTTTGGATCTGTGATCGATAGAACTCTTTCTGCATTAATTTGGGTCGAGGCAGGACTGAATATTGTATAACAGCAAAGTGTGTCAGCGGTTACGTTCTGATTTATATGGGCAATGTTTCGCTGATATCATTAGAGATTGAGACAGATGTGGGCAGAACCAAAAGTGAATTTTTTTTTTTTTTGGGGGGGGGGGGGGGGGGGGGAGGGGGGGGGGGGGAGCGAGAAAAGAGCACGAGAATAATTTCAGAGACAAATTAAAAACGATGACATTAATAACGATAAAGATAATGACCAAACCGGAAGCAAACGTACCCGTACAAGCACACACAGAAGACAATGCAAGCCCAGAAAGTGGGAAAAAAGAACCCAATGATTGAGTTTTTTTGTGTGTAGATGACCAAAGTCTGATGTGTGTAGATGACCAAAGTCTGATGTGTGTAGATGACCAAAGTCTGATGTGTGTAGATGACCAAAGTCTGATGTGTGTAGATGACCAAAGTCTGATGTGTGTAGATGACCAAAGTCTGATGTATGTAGATGACCAAAGTCTGATGTGTGTAGATGACCAAAGTCTGATGTGTGTAGATGACCAAAGTCTGATGTGTGTAGATGACCAAAGTCTGATGTATGTAGATGACCAAAGTCTGATGTGTGTAGATGACCAAAGTCTGATGTGTGTAGATGACCAAAGTCTGATGTGTGTAGATGACCAAAGTCTGATGTGTGTAGATGACCAAAGTCTGATGTATGAAGATGAAAACTAATTGCTATCTAAAAAAAAAAAAAAAAAAAAAAAACACACTTAGTTCCACATGTGGAAGATACATCTTGAAGATCAGCACCATACTCAATTAACATACATGTCAACAACATACTGCGTAAACAAGTTCTACAGTTCGAATACCCAGGAACCCGTTTTACAGAAAACTGAAGATGTCAAAATGGCAGTACAGTGACGTAATAACTGTCAACACTACTCAAACATCAGAATATCACTATGGAAACTAAATGACAACCAATAAATAGTATGTTCTTACCAACTCTTTGCTGTCAGTGTCAAGCATGGTCCATGACAAAAGCACAGAACCGGTAAATCACATACAGTGATGAGATGTTTAAGACAAACCATTAATGTCACCACTAGAGACAGAACGAGAAATGATGACATCACAAGAACTATAGAAACTACATCCTGCATCAAGTTTATAGAGAGACAGAAAACCAAGATTCGGCTATCTCGTGAGAATGGAACCCGGTAAATTATCACTACACGCCTACAACAGTAGAAGACCTGGCCTCAGGGCACGGCGAAGACGATTAACATCACGTATAACAACACGTATAACATCACATATAACAACACGTATAACAACACGTATAACATCACATATAACAACACGTATAACAACACGTATAACAACACATATAACAACACGTATAACAACACGTATAACAACACATATAACAACACGTATAACAACACGTATAACAACACGTATAACAACACGTATAACAACACGTATAACAACACGTATAGCAACACATATAACAACATGTATAACAACACATATAACAACACGTATAACAACACGTATAACAACACGTATAACAACACGTATAACAACACGTATAACAACACGTATAACAACACGTATAACAACACGTATAACAACACGTATAACAACACGTATAACAACACGTATAACAACACGTATAACAACACGTATAACAACACGTATAACAACACGTATAACAACACATATAACAACACGTATAACAACACGTATAACAACACGTATAACAACACATATAACAACACGTATAACAACACGTATAACAACACGTATAACAACACATATAACAACACATATAACAACACGTATAACAACACGTATAACAACACATATAACAACACATATAACAACACGTATAACAACACGTATAACAACACATATAACAACACGTATAACAACACGTATAACAACACGTATAACAACACATATAACAACACGTATAACAACACGTATAACAACACGTATAACAACACATATAACAACACGTATAACAAAACGTATAACAACACGTATAACAACACATATAACAACACGTATAACAACACGTATAACAATACATATAACAACACGTATAACAACACGTATAACAACACGTATAACAACACATATAACAACACGTACAACAACACGTATAACAACACGTATAACAACAAGTATAACAACACGTATAACAACACGTATAACAACACGTATAACAACACGTATAACAACACGTATAACAACACGTATAGCAACACGTACAACACCTATAACAACATATATAACAACACATATAACAACACGTATAACAACACGTATAACAACACATATAACAACACGTATAACAACACGTATAACAACACGTATAACAACACGTATAACAACACATATAACAACACATATAACAACACATATAACAACACGTATAACAACACGTATAACAACACGTATAACAACACGTATAACAACACGTATAACAACACATATAACAACACGTATAACAACACATATAACAGCACGTATAACAACACGTATAACAACACGTATAACAACACATATAACAACACGTATAACAACACGTATAACAACACATATAACAACACGTATAACAACACGTATAACAACACATATAACAACACGTATAACAACACGTATAACAACACGTATAACAACACGTATAACAACACGTATAACAACACGTATAACAACACGTATAACAACACGTATAACAACACGTATAACAACACGTATAACAACACGTATAACAACACGTATAACAACACGTATAACAACACGCATAACAACACGTATAACAACACGTACAACACCTATAACAACACATATAACAACACATATAACAACACGTATAACAACACGTATAACAACACATATAACAACACGTATAACAACACGTATAACAACACGTATAACAACACGTATAACAACACGTATAACAACACATATAAGAACACGTATAACAACACATATAACAACACGTATAACAACACGTATAACAACACGTATAACAACACGTATAACAACACATATAACAACACGTATAACAACACGTATAACAACACGTATAACAACACGTATAACAACACATATAACAACACGTATAACAACACGTATAACAACACATATAACAACACGTATAACAACACGTATAACAACACATATAACAACACGTATAACAACACGTATAACAACACGTATAACAACACGTATAACAACACGTATAACAACACATATAACAACACGTATAACAACACGTATAACAACACGTATAACAACACGTATAACAACACGTATAACAACACGTATAACAACACGTATAACAACACGTATAACAACACGTATAACAACACGGGCTCACAGCAGCCAATGCGACACACTTGGGGCAAGAGTATAAATTTAAATCTCCCCACTACGCTTCCGGTAACAGTGAACAGAAAAACTGAACTAAGCAAGTAGTGATCAAACGTATTTACACGTGTAACAATGCTATGTTTGATTAGAAAAGTCAAATTGATTACAGTAATGTATTTGACTAATTAGGTAGCCATTTTTATTGGACTAAACTTAATCCTTCTTTCTTTTTCTTTCTTTCTTTCATTCATTCATTCATTCTTTCTTTCTTTCTTTCTTTCTTTCTTTCTTTCTTTCTTTCTTTCTTTCTTTCTTTCTTTCTTTCTTTCTTTCTTTCTTTCTTTCTTCCTCCCTTTCTTTCTTTCTTTTTCTTTTCTTTCTTTCTTTTTTTCTTTCTTTCTTTCATCTTCTTTCACATTCTTTCTCTCATCTTCTTCTTTCTTTCTTTCTTTCTTTCTTTCTTTTCTTTTTCTTCTTTTCTTTCTTTTTTTCTTTCTTTCTTCTTCTTTCTTTCTTTCATTCTTCTTTCTTCTTCTTCATTCTTCATTCTTCTTCTTTCTTTCTTCATTCATTCATTCTTTCTTTTTTCTTCTTCTTTCTTCTTTTTTCTTTCTTCTTCTTTCTTTTTTCTCTTCTTCTTTCTTTCTTTCTTTCTTCATCTTCTTTCTCTTCTTCTTCTTCTCTTCTTCTTTCTTTCTTTCTTCTTCTTCATTTTCTTCTTCTTTTCTTTCTTCATTCTTCATTCTTTTCTTCTTCTTCTTTCTTTCTCTTTCTTCCCTTCTTCTTTCTTTTTCTTCTTCTTTCTTTCTTTTCCATTTTCATTCATTCTTCTTCTTCTTTTTTTTCTTTATTCTTCTTTTCTTCTTTTTTTTTTTTTTTCTTTTTCTTCTTTTCTTCTTTCTTCTTCATTCTTCATTTCTTTTTTTCTTTCCTTTTTTCCTTTTTTTTTTCTTTCTTTCTTTCTTCTTTCTTTCTTTTTCTTTTTTTTCTTCCTTTTCTTTCTTCATTTTTTCTTTTTTCTTTCTTCTTCTTTTCTTTCTCTTCTTTTCTTCTTCTTTTCTTTTTTTCTTCTTCTTTTCCTTTCTTCTTTTCTTCTTTCTTTTTTTCTTTCTTTCTTTTTTCTTTTCTTTTTTCTTCTTTCTTTTCTTTTTTTTTTCCTTTCTTCTTTTCTTTCTTCATTCTTTCTTTCTTTTTTTTCTTCTTCTCTTTTTTTTCTTCTTCTTTCTCTTTTCTTTTTTTCTTTCTTTCTTTCTTTTCTCTTTTTTTTTCTTCTTTTTTCTTCTTTCTTTCTTTCTTTCTTTTTTTTCTTTCTTTCTTTCTTTTTTTTTTCTTCTTCTTTCATTCTTCTTCTTTTTTCTTTCTTCATTCATTCATTCTTTTTCTTCCTTCATTTCTTCTTTCCTTTTTTTTTTTTTCTTCTTTCTTTCTTTTTTTTTCTTCTTTCTTTTTTTCTTTTCTTCTTCTTTTTCTTTTCTTCTTCTTCTTCTTCCTTCTGCTTCTTTTTCTTCTTCTTTTTTCTTTCTTCTTCTTCTTTCTTTTCTTTCTTTCTTCTTCTTTTTCTTTTCCTTCTTTCTTTTCTTTTTTCTTTTCTTTCTTCTTTCCTCCTTTTCTTTCTTCTTCTTCTTCATTCTTCTTCTTCTTTTTCCTTTCTTTTCTTTTCTAAAATTCTTTCTTTTCTTCTTTCTTTCTTTTCCTTTCTTCTTTTCTTCTCTCTCTTTCTTTCTTTCTTTCTTTCTTCCTTTCTTCTTCTCCTCTTCTTCTTCTTTCTTTCTTCTTCTTCTTTTCTTCTTTCTTTTTTCTTTCTTCTTTCCTTCCTTTTTTCTTTCTTTCCTCCTTCTTTCTTCATTTTCTTTTTCTTTTTCTTCTTTCTTCTTCTTTTCTTCTTCTTCTTCTTCTCTTCTTCCTTCTTCTTTTCTTCTTTCTTTCCTTCTTCTTTTCTTCTTTTCTTCTTTTTTTTTTCTTTTTTTCTTTCTTTTCTCTTCTTTTTCTTCTTTTTTCTCTTCTTTTCTTTTCTTTCTTTTTTTCTAAGTTTTTTCTCTCCTCTTTTTTTTCCTTTTCTCTTTTCCTTCTTTCTTTTTTCTTCCTCTCCCTTCTTTTTCTCTCCCCCCTTCTCCTCTTTTCTTCTTTCTTCTTTTCTCTTCTTCATCTTCTCTCTCTTCTTCTTTTCTCCTCTTCCCTCTTTTCTTC